>JASVEL010012080.1:0-73272 GCA_032618575.1 Nicotiana noctiflora | reverse complement strand
GAAACCAGGCGGCAAGTGGACATCCGGGAACATACAAAGATCTCTCGAAGGCAACACTCTTTCGACCCGCCATTTCTTGCGTAAGTTTTTCACCGTCTGCTCTAATCTCTTAAATCTTCAGGTCATTTCTTCATCGTACCTTCTTTCGGTAAAGCTTCTCAATGTTCGCAGTGAAGGTCAAACGAGTACGAAGTGGTACTCTGTAGAGTTGGCATTGCTCTTTGTCAGAGCAGCAGTATCGTGACTCCATGGGAAGCGTTGTCCTTGTCCATCGGCTCCACGCTTGACGCATTTTCGGTCATTTGTTGTTTCAATGTTCTGTTTTCCTCAACCACAATAGGCCCTCGTCGAACTTTCCTCGACCCCGAGTCTCTCGAGCACTCGCAACTGTACTCCGACGTTTGCTATCATTTTCCTCGAATCTTGCTTTCTAATTCACCACAACCAAGCACCTCAACTTTCTTTAACAAAACGAAAACCACCATGTTAGCGTTAAGGTATTTCGCTTATTGATTTCCTTTGTTTTTCTGCTATTTTCTTTTCTTTTTTTCTTTCTATTTTTCTCTTTTTCTCTTTTTTTTTCTTTTTGTAGTTTTTTCATTTTTTTTTTCTTTTTGGTTATGGATATGGTCGAATCCTATGTGGATTGCCTATGTATCATGACCCCGCATGAATCAGACCAGCGTAGTTCTTGCAAATTAATGCAAGAAATAAAGAGATGTTTATTTGATTTTTTTTTTTGATTTTTATTTTTTATTGTTTTGAAGAAAATTTGTAAAAGCCGACTCCAACTACAAACTCTAATGAAAATTTTCACACCTTGTGCCGGAGATTTCTACAAGAATAAGAATATTTTTGGTGTCAATTATGACTATTTCTACAAAATTGGCCACATAATGGCTTATTTGACAAAAAGACTATTTTGCAAAATTTATTTAAGAAAGATAAAACTTGAAATTGTTTTTTATCCTGTGGCTCATGGGGCATCGTTCAGCATCACCATAAACCAACACAAGACTATTTTTCATAAATTGGCCATATAATGGCTTATTTAGACAAAGTGGCTCTTTTTGCAAAATTTTATTTAAGAAGATGCAAATTCAAAATTTTTATCCTGGGGCCTATGGGGCATCGTTCAGCACCGACACAGGCCAACACAAGACTGAGGAATTTCAAATGCCAAAAGTGGCTATTTATGCAAGGACCGGCCATGTAATGGCTTATTGGATAAAGTGATTATTTTTGTAAAGTTGAGTGATGACTCAAAAACTTGATTTTTTGCGGATACAGCCTTTCGACATTTCCGCGAGGGAATATTTTCAGGCTGTGTCCAAAATTATTTACAAATGACTCAAAGTGGCTATTCTTGCAAAAACAGCCTTCCGGTGTCTTTTTGAGGGACATTCGGCTTATTTTAAGCAAGAATAACATCACCCGACTTATTTATAACAAAATCAAAAATTTGACATTTTTGGTTATTTTTGCAAAAAGGGTATGAACCCGGACTTGATTTTGCGGCTATGGCCTTGCAACATTTCCACAAGGAATATTTCAAGGCTGTGCCCGCAAATTATTAAAAAATGATTCAAAGTGGCTATTTTTGCAAAAAATAGCCTTCCGGCGTCCTTTCGGAACATTCGGCTATTTTCAAAAACAGCGTCACTTCGATTTTATTGACAAAATTAAACACACATTTTTTGTTTGATTTTTTTATAGGGGTGGTTGGACCCGATGAGGGTTGCCTACGTATCCCACCTAACGGCGAGAATCAAAACCTGCGTAGTTCGGTCAGATTATTCGACCAATTATTTCAACAAAAATGTTCTTCCTATTTTTCAAACCTTCAAATTTTCGACAACAAATCGTCAATATTTCGATAATTTTCTATTCTAAAATTTTCTTTCTTTTTGTTTTTCAGGAATTTAGCCAATAATAATCTAGAACAAATAAATGCAACATATAACATGCTCGGTCTTTGATTACCGGGTCACCTGTCCTAGACGGACCCAACCCTTGTGTTGAGTCCCCTAAGTCAGATATGATGCAAATAAACGTCCTAAATCTAGGCTCAATATCCCGATGTTTTCAATGGTGCTAGACCGTGTACCCGAGCGGACAACTCGGATCGAGGAGGGGGCTACATACCGGTGACCCGCGGGGTTAATCGGCTTTGTAACTTATCCGGCCTCTTTTTCTTATTTTTGGTATTGACACTAACAGAAAGGGGAGTCTCAACGAGTAAGCACATCCCCGGAGGTAAGAAGAGAATGGTTTTCGGCACAGTTTTTATATATACAGTTCACACAATATCAAAGCGGTAATATGTAGCACATTAATCAAAACATATAATGAAATCAGATATAAGCAAAAATAACAATTTAACTGAGCTCGAATTCTTAAACCCTGAACCGAAGTTCCGGGTTACTTATCCCCAGCAGAGTCGCCAAAGCTGTCACACCTCTTTTTTCTACCGCATACAACGAAATGTAATATGTGCCACTGTTTAATACTACACCCCGAGAAGGGATATAATAATAATCAGTTAACGAGTTTTTCCACTCAAAGGACAGTCGGAACGGGATCAATTTATTTAATTATTTAGAGTCGCCACTTGGGAAAATAATGGTGTCCCAAGTCACCGGTTTAATCCTGAACCGAGGAAATTTATGACTCTGTATTACAGTCTGCGAAACTAGAAACCTAGATAAGGAATTATGTTAACCCGGGAAAAGGTGTTAGGCACTCCCGGATTCCGTGGTTTTAGCACGGTCGCTCAACTGCAATTTTTGCTTTTATCTGATTTTTTTATATATTTTAATTATGTGCTATTAATGTTTCGCTTTTCAATTTTAGGAGAATTGCGACGTCACGAAAACACATTTCAAGCCACACCGCAGCCAGTACGCCTGTGACTTTAATGTATTTCAGTTTCGCTGAGAGTAAGATTTGGGTCATATAAATGCGCACCCATAATTAGGAAAGTATTTTATTAAAGTCGTGCCTAAAGATTCTCCGTCTTTGTTAACTTCGGGAAAGACCGTGAAATTCGTTAAACGGTCCTTCCGAGTCTAAATTTGAAATCACATAATAAAGCACAACTAGCTCGAAACTCTAAAGAACGTACTCATTTGTTTGTTGCAGATCCATGATAAATACATGGTTGATCACAAAAAAAATAACAGAACTATATAGTCTGTCATATACTACTGCATTGACGTTCTAATAGGTCATGTTACAAACCATTAAACCAAAAACCAGTATCCTCGAAATCTATCAGATATCACAAAAACCACTAAAACATTCAGGAAACTCTTTACAACAAATATTCTTGCAATTCTTTTCCTTATGCCACAAAGACTGAAAGTACATACCATTATTAGGTTTGCATAGCATCTGCAGTAGCATGATAGTTTTCCAACTCCTTGTCAAGTTCTTCTGCTGACTTCTCAACGCCATTCTTTCACGAATCAAGACAGAGGCAGAGAGCAAACGCAGAAGAAGAAAATGATGGTTCGAGTCTCCGGAGACAACACCAAAAAGTAAATTGCTCAGACGTCGAATCCATTCTAAGGCAATGAAAACGCTAAAACAACATATTCACCACAAATGATTAAACATGGTATGGGTTCATACACAATCATCATAGAACATAAACTTGAATCAAGAGGAAATTAAACAAAACATCTATTCTAAAGCTCAAATCAACCAAACAAGTTCAAATAAAGAAGAGTGATATGAGAGATAAACCCGTGAAGCCGAAATCTGTAACCATGAAGGATTCAACGAAAAACTCGACTTCAATTCCGAAAATTTCTAACGAGATACAACACTTGAATCGAGCGGAAAACTCCAGACCAGAACTCGAATCGATACCGGAACGACGACCTCAAACCATTTCTCACATCTCGGCTCCAAATCTCTTTGTGTTTTCAGCGTGAGTGTGTGTGTTTTGTGAAGAAAATGACAGGCAGTGAAGGGTCGTTCGTTTCTGCTTAATTGCATCTATCTCTCTTGTGTATATTTCAGCTGGGTCTCCTAATTGAAGAAGAAGATGTAAGACAATGGGGGTCTGGGATTTTTGTGGTTGCGCCGATGTATTGCTGCTGAAGCCTAGAAATTTCCAGGCATTCCCTTTTGGAATTGCGGCTGAAGGATCTCCTTCTCTTTTTGGTGAATTGTTGCGCCGCTGTGTATTGTTGCCACTGCCTTCTATTTTTTAGGGTGTAGGTCCTCTTTTGTTGTCTAGGTATTTTATAGGTGGGGATATGGGTAGGCTTTAGTAATGAGTTGGGCTCAATTAGGTGGGTTTTGGGTATTTGGGCCAGGGAAAATTAGGAAAAATGGCGCAATTCAGGTCTCTTACTAAGATAGCCCACTTATTCTATTTATTTTGTAATTATTTTTAGCTATTTTTTCTAATTTTATTAAAATGCTTGACACTAAAATCTATTTCCTATCCATTAGTAAAAATGCAAACTAAAACATATTTAAACTAAAAATGCAAGATAGACCATTTTTGTTATTTTCTTTACATTTTGTTGTAAAACAAATTGATACTAAAAAAATGTGAAATTAAAATCCTAAATGCAAATGCATATATATATTTTTTTATATCTTTATATTAATTTTCATGCAACTAATTAATACGAATTGTAAAAATAAGGAAAAATTATTTATTTTGAATTTTATGGGAATAAGTCATATATAGGGTCAAAATCACGTGCTCACAGCTTGTACGGTTTAAAGAATGGTCAATAACCCATATTAGAGGGAGGAAAACACAGAAGTAGATGCATTAGCTAATCCGTACTCGTCCATGGAAATTAAAGGGTCAGACTCTGGTGTGGTCGTGCAGCTTATGCATTTGTATTAGATGTTGACGGCTATTATGAAGTAAAAATGACCAATTTGGGCTGAGACTAGAGGAATGAAATTACTGAATATCTCGCACGACAAACTACCCGAAGATCCAAAGGAATCCTGTGCGCTACTCACTAAAGAAGCCATATAATGTTTCAGGGGAGGTCAATTTTATAGAAGATCTTTTCAAGGCCCGTTGGACCAATATATAGGAGCCTTCGAAGCTAATTAAGTCAGGAGAGAAACTCATGAAGTAATCTTTGGAAATCACTCGGGAGCGGATTCTTTGGTATTAAAGATAATTAGGGCAGGTTACTACTGGCCTCGGATAGAACAAGACGCTAAGGGATATTGTTCAGAAATGCAATAAGTATCAATGCCACGCACAGTTGGTGCATCAATCAGCACAGCTATTGCATTTGATTTTATCATCCTAACCGTTCATGAAATGAGGGACGGACATAATCGGTCCACTGTTCCAGCTCCCCGTAAGGTAAGATTTATGTTTATTTTAACTTGACTACTTTTTCTAAGTGGGTTGAAGCAGGTCCATACTAGAAAATCACTAAGCGCGAAGTAGTTGATTTCCTATGGGAGAACATAATCTATACGTTCGGGATACCAAAAGAGTTAGCATGCGACAACGGGCCATAATTTATAGGCGCAATGGTCACAAAGACCTAAAAATCAAAAGAATCACATCATTGCCATACCACATGGGCACAAACGGACAAGCGGATCAATGAACAAAGTAGTTATTCAAAACCATAAAAAGAGATTGGAAGCAACTAAAGGCAAATGGCCCGAAGAGCTACCGGGAGTGCTATGGGCATACCAAATAACGACAAATCAAGCATAGAGGAGACACCTTTCTCTCGCGTATACGGAGCAGAAGTCCTAATCCTAGTGGAAGAAGGAGAACCTACCATGAGATACTTTTGGGTAGATAACGAAGCAAACAACTAAGCATTATCGGTTAGATTGGAGTTGCTCGACAACACAGGGAATTGGCACATAAAAGGATGGCGGCCCAAAAATAAAGAATGGAAAGATATTACAAACGAAGAACCAATCTCTGTTTTTTCAAAATGGGAGACTTGGTTTTAAGGAAAGTGACTCAAAATTTCCAAGAGCTCAATGCAGAACTAGGTCCAAGGTGGGAAGGTCCGTACCGGGTTTTAGCTATCACCAGAAAAGGATCAGACGAATTGGTAAATCATGACGGAATAAAATTTTTGAGCAACTAGAATGTGAAACACCTCAAAAGATACTTTTGCTGATGAGTGTTGCACCATATTTTGCACTAGTCAAGGCAATATTCAACTTGTTTCTCCGTTGCTGATGAAGAGAGTCGCCACCTAATATTTAAAGGTATACTAGGGGACCTATTTAATTTCTAATTTATGTTCATTACAAGTCCACAAACCGGTGAGATTATGGGTAAGAGTTTTTGTTTTTCTAAGGGCAAGGTGTTAGGCACCCTTAAAACCTACCTAAGATAGCTCCATAGGTCTTAAACTAATTTTAAGGACTTAATTATTTAAACTATGCTTAGTTATCACTAAGTCGTGGTTTATTACATGTTAAAAGGAGTACATATGAGACTTTAGAAGGGGTATAGGATTATAAAGAGTTATTGGAGGCTAAGAGAATTTTGAAAGTGGTTTATATTTTAAACCTTGAATTATTAAGTTAGGAAAAGTGATTATCTTTGAACAATATATACTGGAGTAATCTTAAGAGTTTTTTTGTAAGAAAAAATATTTTTAAATGTACCTTGGTTTTCAAAAATCTTAAGAAGTGGGTCTTTGGAAATTCATTTGAGACTATGTGTTACTGCATTTTTATGAAAAATCTAACTTTGTTCCATGTTAGTGGAAATCAATAATTCTTTCCTAATTTGCTTTGAAAACGGGGTTCTGTTCTGATTAAAGAACGGAGCTTCAAAAAAATTGAGAAGAGTGAGTGTATACGATGAACATGTTTGAATTAATAGGAGGCGAAGATCAATTACTAGCTATTTACTTTAAGTCCTATATTAATTAAGTTTTTCTAAAGTATCATGTAATACTAGAGCATAAAAGTAAAACACATAATATGATATGTGAGCGTTAAATACAAGAGGAAATCATATGATAAAACAACAACAAGGTCAGTAAGAAAAAAATAAAAAAGCAGTAAACTAGACTATGAATATGATGAATAGTAACAAAAGAAGTAGGAAGACATGACTAGACTGTGATGATTGGGTCTCAATAAGGTAGGCCCAACTATTTGAGAGGAGCGGCTATAGCAACACTCATTTCTTCAAAGGAGCAAAAAGGCTCGTTTGAGCATGATTTCCTTAAGAACTCAACATGCCCAAATGTACACATGCCCAAAATAATAAAAGAAGGATTATTAGAAATATACTCCTAAAGAACTAAATGCGTCAGTAAAATAAGAGCTAGGGAGGAAGCACCACTGTTTACCTCGAAAATGAGTTTAATAATTAAAAATATTTTGTGATTTTAAAGATATGTGTATATTATAATACTAGTGATTATACAAGTAATATTGAGCTTAACTAAGAAGTAATAATGAACCAAATTAGTGTTGTTGTTAGTTAAGAGTTAATGAACCAAATCAATGTTGTTGGAACAGTAGGGGGCCTCGAGCTCGATTACACAGGGAGCCCAAGGTAAGTTAAGTGTAATAAAGTACGAATAATAAAGTAAAGGCAATAAAACTGAAGAATAATTAAAGAGCACGCTAAACAAGAAAAAAATAAGAATGTTCTATTGTAATGAATGATCTTATGCCTTACAATATGAATGGGGTCCCCTTTATATAGGAGGAGAAAACCCCAAAATAGTACATTTCTCATATAGGTAAAGAATTTTATTGGTACAGGTGTATAACGGCCTAGTACAAACCTATACCATTTCGTACAACCATTGTCCTATAATTAATGCTCAAGTCCACGTGTCCTTAAAAAATTCTCGCTCTTTCTTGATTGACTTCAAGATAATGCTTCCCTCGATGTAGTCCATGCCAGACATTCGATCAACTTCCTTGAGTTAGGTGTCCCTTCGCCGGATAAGACACCCACTTCGAGTCTCCCGGACTCGGGCCTATAGCCCGATTTAAGCCTTCAAAATCATACTCCTCGATTTTGATCATATAAAGATAGTCCTTGTGTTTATCAAATAGAATGATATGAATCGATTTTGACTTTGATTTTCTTGACCCTCTAATAATGACATCATGCTTGTGATGTAGGCGTTCGAAGTGCTCGAACCGTCCCGTCGGTTCATTCCCCAGAAACATTGAATGTATCGTGAGTCCATTTTCCCAAAAACATTGAATGTGCCATCAATTTCATTGTCGTTTTTCTATAAATAAGGGGTTACTTGAGTAAAAACTACACTCATTCTTTCTTCAACAACTTCTAGCCCTTTCCTTTCTTTATATCATCTTCTAATCGCTTGTTTTTATTGTTCAAAACTGTGACCACAAGGTCATATGGCAACAATTTTATCACTTATGTCATGGCTCTTTTTCAAAGCTTTTTCCCATTAAGCGGGTTGTTATTGTTGTTGGCTCGATACAATGAAAGAAGAGCACCGAATTCTTCCTGTATCTGAAGATATGTGGATTTTACACCGTTGCTCGTCTCTCTTAACTTCAACCTGGTTTGACGCTTCATTCCTTTTGCTTTCCATGGAATGAGGTAGCACCATCATCTACTAAATTTTGCATCCCACACCGTACAATATCTTAAGAAGTCGCTTCATAATAGTTATGCTGACAAGACCCCACACTTGCCAAGTTTTTCACCAGGCCACAATCTTCTCTAAAGATCGAGATGGAGTCCCTGAGGAAGAGGTTCTCGAAGATGTCGCTCTTGAGGATATGCCCCCAAAAGTAGATTAGGTCCCTGGCTTTCTATGTAAGGGCCCCTTGTGGGCTTTGTAAACATATTTTGTTAATAATATAATATTCCATGTTATTTTCGATTCGTGTTGAATTCCATTCTGCTTTCGTTTGTGAAAAATCCAAGTGTATAACTCTAAAGATTAGTCTGAATACTGAAACCAGAACATAATAAACCCCCAGGTTTTAATCGACCAATATAACACCTCTTAATGTTTTTTGTTAATCTCTAACTAAGCTTAGGTTGATTTGATGCAAGCTCAGAACACCGAGACTCCTGAGTCCGAGTTGAGTAAGAGCAAGGTCTCGAATTATAAATAGAGTTAGCTCTTTTAGGCTTCGTAGATAATCCTCGGGTGAGAATTTTCTCGAACTCGGGTAGCCCTTGGGCCTAATAGTTGAGTGAGTATTTGCTCTAACTCGAAATAAAGATAGCCCTTAGGCTTTATAGATAGTTCCCGAATGAGAATTTGCTCGAACTCAGGTAGCCCTTTAGGCTTAATAGTCGAGTAAGAATTTGATCAAACTCGAAATAATGATAGGCCTTAGGCTTTATAGATAGTCCCTGAATGAGAATTTTCACGAACTAGGGTAGCCCTTGGGCTTAGTAGTCGAGTGAGAACTTGCTCGAACTCGAAATAAAGATAGCCCTTAGGCTTTATCGATAGTCCCCGAATGAGAATTTGCTCAAACTCGCGTAGCTTGGGCTTAATAGTTGAGTGAGTGTTTTGCTTGAACTCAAAATAAAGTTATCCCTAAGGCTTTATAGATAGTCCTCGAATGAGAATTTTCTCAAACTCGGGTAGCCCTTGGGCTTAATAATCGAGTGAGTGCCCACTCGAACTCAACTTGTAAACCGTCCTTAATGATTTCTGACAAACTAATTCCTGATGCCTAGGTCCTAATATCAACATCATGACATAAGCAGTTGAAGTGACTAAGGGTTGCTTTTTGTACGATTCCCCAAAACCATTAATTGTAGGCTAACGGTCGGCCTTTTGGCTTTCTCAGCACGTTTAAACTATCTTTATAAATAGACATATCCCATAACCTTACAGACATTATTCCCTCAATGCTTTCAAAGTCTCATTTAGCCTTTTTCAATTTACTTGAACTCTCTGTTATATTTACTAACAACACTTTTTATCTTATTGGATCTACCCTGTAGTGATGGCTAAAACTTCCAAATATGTTCCCTAAAAGGAAAAAGCTCCATCATCTTCTCGATCGACCAAGAGTAAACCAGTAGTGCCACCTCCTATTAAGGAATGCATACCCTACTGTGTGAGACAACATCCGATTTCAAAATCGAAAGACCTGTTTCCACGCTAGGCCGACGCGAGCCTATGTCTCAATATATTTATTTGGTGACCAAGGCCGAGCTTGATCAAGTAAAAAAGGACTGTGAATGGGATAATAAGGAAGTTGTGATTCCTTCTTCTGAATAAGATATCACCACATACAAAGCAGGGTACTTGAGTGTATATACTTACCCGTTTACATTAAGCCCTGTAATTCCGACCCAGGGTCTCATAGATCCGGTTATCCTTGACTTTTATCAATGGTACCGAGTGTATTCAGCCAGATCTACCCCTCTTTCTGGCGTATTATTTATTTAATTAGGTTCTTTTCGAGCCAAATCGTGGGGATGTCCTTCATTCTCGATCATTTGATCATATTGTACATTCCCCGACTTTATCGGGGAGGATTGATAAAGTTGCAACGACGATCCTTAAAATCTCTATTTGTTAGTATCGATGTGGACAAAGATCGTAGGTGGATGAGCTGGTTTGTTCGAGTGAAGACATCCGATCTCATTCCTGCTGATTGGATGTCATTCCCCGAGGAGTGGAACATGAAGCGTGGGTATACGCTGCTTCATTCTCTTTTTCTGACTTTATATTTTCCTTTGATCTAAACTCTTTATGATGCTGTAGCCGCTACTTGGTTTCTTGGTGGGGTCCTAGACCTCGAGGGCTGGGTTTGAAAGCTGTCTTCTGCCTCACCTTACTCGGAGCGTTGTTGACGAGATTTGGCCAAGGGGCGATGGGAGGCAAAAATCCATGGTGAGTTCTTTCGTTTGGTTTAAGCGTTTATATTATGAGACACTGATCTTGATTTTGCGTGGGTCTTGGGGACACCATTGAATTGAGGTTGGCCCGGCTGGTGAAGTGGAGGCTCCAAAACCTCCTAAAGAAAGAAAAATAAGAAGGGAGACATCTGACAATCCCCCGAAGTCAAAGAAGAACGTGGCTCGAAGGCCCAAGGCCGATACATCGACATTATCTTGGGAAACAACTCAATGCCTTAGGGATCAAGAGGGAAAAAAGAGATGATGATTTCCTATTGGTAAATCGTAAGAGAAAGAATGTTGATGCTTCAAAGCCCACCGAACTTGCATCAGCTGATGAGGCTCACTCTTGAGTTGAAGAAATTTCTGAAGGGGGTTCAAACAAAGTCTCCGAACCATCATCCAAAATGAAGGTGCATCGCTTAGGAGATCATTATGAGGGCAAAGACGAACGTCCTAACCCCGAGCCTCTTCAAATACAAAAGAATGTCCCTAGTGGGTCTCCCAGGGTGATCAATGTGGATGGTTCTCCCCTGACCCCGAGTTCTCCCATGGGAAAATCTGGGTGGTTGTGAATAATATGAGATCTTCTGGAATGGAGTAAACCATGAAGGGCACGACATATTTCAAGAATATCTCGAAGGGCTTGATGATGGCCCCGACCCTGATGCTTATTTCACTTTTAATGGGTTATGTAGACTCTTCAAACAAGCAAGTTTTTGTTTCTTGCACTTTTGTTTTAGTTGTTTCGAATCTAACTTTCTTTCTTTTTCATGTAGGTTATGGTGCTCCATAAAAGGGAATTTTCCAAGTCCTGAGTCGATATTGCTCGGTGCGAGGCTCAGGTTAAGAAAACTTTAGAAGAGAGGAACGTCGTAAAAGTCTTATGTGCAAAGAAAGTGTTAGAGATTCATATATTTAATCTGAGTTAACACATGTGTGCCAAGATTAAGCCGAGTATGTTGAGAAAGTAAGATAGTTCCCGATAGTTTGTTACGCACTTGTTTCGTTTTAGTGGCTGACATCGTTAATTTCATAGTTCAATCAGAAAGCCAATGTAGAGGCGTAGCTTTGGGAGGAGCTTAAGATAAAAAACAAGCCGATTCCCTAGGGTTGAGGCAAGATATGGATGATCTTGCTTTTGAGAAGGAAACTCTAAAAGAGAAGTTAGCTTCACTCGAACGCTATCTTCAAGGTGCGAAGGAGGAGATCCTAGGCCCGGGCCTTGAAATTGAAGAGCTTAAAACCATATATGTTGTTGAGTTGGCCAAGGCCAAATCTAATGTCGTGGTCGTTATGGCTTCTTATTGAGCTGAAGCAGAAGCTACAAATTCACTGGCAAAGGAGATTTATTCTACGGCAGAGGCTAAGTTAACAGGTGCCTTAGACTATGCTAGGCGATAATCCCGGAGGATGACTTTCGAGGAGATACATGCTCGCGACTTCAATTTTTCAGCCGATATTGAAGAGGAGAAGGTTTTAGAAGAAGAGGCGGCTGATATGCTTTCCGATAAGGATGATTCAACCAGTGCCACAGAGGGTGAAAGAGGTGGGGATAAATCCCCCGAGAATGAGACTTTCCGAGATACAACTCCTCAAGATGTGGTTGCTAAGGATGTGACCCCGAAGTAGTATTAGGTTGCTCTATTTTGCTTTCTTGTAGACCTCCCTTGTGTAAATATTCCTTGTAATCATATTTTGGAAATATAAGGGGAACTTTTATCTTGCCTTTGGTTTGAGCAGGATTTAACATTGTCTTTATTTATGGAAGACTTCATTTGAATGACCAATCCGAGGATTGGTTTTTTTAGGGCTCGGGGTGTCATAAACACTTAGATTTTTATCGATAGATATAATAATCTTCTAGGTAAGTTTTAAATTGATCCGAGGTAAGCTCGGGATATTGTGAATCCTTGAGTTCGAATCGAAGCGAGATCGAAGTCTCGAGCTATAAGTTTTTGGCTCTTAAGTTTTTTGAAAGTTGACCCTTGTGCTTTTATATATGGGCCGTTAGGCTCTTTTAGATTGGCCCTTGGGCTCTTATATATCGACTCTTAGGCTCTTTAACTTGACCTTTAGGCTCTTTAAGTTGGGCTATATAATATTTCCTCTTTTTGGCTTAAAAGACTTAGTGAAAATTTAATTATGCCTTATCATGATCTTTTGTACTAGTTTTTTGAAGGTCTAATGTATCCGAACCTTATTACTGATCTGTTTGTGTAAAAATAATCGAACACCTCTTAAGGTGTTTCCAAGGGTTGATGTTATCAAAGCCCTTGGAATTTTTTAGGTCTGAATTTATCGAAGCCCTTTGAATTTAGCTTTTGCCGAGGGTAGCCCGATTTAACCGATTTTTAAAAAGAGTTTGATGGCCTTTTAATTTATAGTAGAAGTCAGACGTCTCCGAGCCGCATTATTTGGCCATAGCCTTTATATGACCGTAGTATTTTATTTTGCTGTAGCCTTTGGGTATGTCACTTGTACTTGTTACCCGATAACTTTTTAAACTTGTTCGAGAAGTTAAACCCCGAGAATATTAGCCTTGGCCTTTGTTTCGAATAGGTGCCTCTTTGAGGTCTTTATAAATTCGAATTTTAATGGTAGTCCCCGAGTATTCGGGCTGCTCCTACGTCTTGGTTTTAATGTCGTTTCCCATGTGATTATAAGTGTAGTGCTTGTATGAGACACAAAGTATTTTTGATATAACCTGAATGTTTTTTCAGATAGTCGATACATGCATACATGTTTAGTTGTTGGGGATCGACTATTCTATATGGACATAGCTCATTTGACTGTTTAGCCTATTACAAAGTTTTCCTATCGAGGCCCATTTAGGCGTGAAATATTTTTCCCAAAAATATAACCTCCGAGGGTGACACCCCCAGTATTCAAGGTTGATTAAAAAGAAACCTTGAATACTTGTTGGCCGTTCCTCGGGTAGCATATCAATGTTTTTTCGTTAAAAACCTTGCCGGTAAAATCCATTTGAGATAAAATCTGTGCTAAGGGAAAAAGTGTGCAACATATGCTCTATAACTTGTAGCCTTCGTGTTGGAAGGGGTGTTTTCGAGAGCACGATTATGGTTCTTTTTTACTCCAAATATATAATTAGGTGGGAAAAAAACTTAGTGACCATTTTATATGAAACGTCCTTTTGAACCACGTTTTACCTTAACGCCCGTCTGTGACGTTAAGGTAAAATGCATTTTAAAACTATGTTTTATATCCGGACTTGACTCTCATAACATCATCTCATGACACTCTCTTACGCAGTATATTTTTGCAGCCCTGGTTAGGCGAACTTTATCAGGAAAAAGTATGCCCTTTGCCAGCACCAATGGTCTAGACTCATCCCATATTGTTGTCCGAATTTCATCAAGATCCCTTGTGAGGGCATCCACATCTGGCATACTTGGCAAATTATCAAGGTAGGGAATATGCTTTGAATGAAATGGCACACTGGACTCATACACTCTTGGTCTAACGGAAGGTAGAGCATGCTTCCTCGTTAAATTAGGTTTGGCATTCTTTTCCTCTTACTCATCACCCTCGTCAGGAAAGGGTGTATCTTCTCCAGACTCATCGGCACTATTGTCATAATCACTATTATCTTCCTGACTCTGCGCATCTGCTAAATCCCGAGTAAATGCATCATCTACGGGCAACCGAGTGAGGACATGACCATCAAGTGCTCTTTTTTACTGCACAAATAATAAAATAATAAATTACTCAAATTGATAAATACTTTACATATAGCTATATCACTTCACTTACAAGTCATAATGTGTTGACATTCTATGATGGACATAATCTTGTTGGTGATGACTCCTCGATGGACCACCATGATCCAACATACCACAACTACGCGTATTTCAACTGGGCGTGGATTCATAACTTATAAAATTCATATCTGGACGGTACCCTTTGTGAAATATATGAGCGTTAATAAAAATGCAACATAACAAAATAAACATCATAACACAAAGGAAAATTGAAGTTTACTAGTCGTCATGTAGATTATGTAAAGTATGAGAGAAATTATTTCCTCGCTCCTCGTTCGCCCATGGGATAAGTTTAGATCCTGCTAGTCTCTTTTAGCCGAAACTTGTTCGGCTAAAACAACTTCAGAATAACCACCCGATGATTGAGGGTTATCCGTGCATTGCCAAGCATTATTATGGTGAACGTCTTCAACCTTCACGTGCATTTCCAATATTTTTATCAAAATAAGTTCCCGATATTCATCCGGAGTCCCCAAAAAATCTCTTAGAGTTTCACATCCTCAATGTTAACCTCAGCGTAACAAGCAACTCCTTGCGGAGTCACTGAATACGAATATCTTCCGATTATTTTAAGATTCACCGAATATTTGCTCAACCTCATTTTATTGCATTGCATGATACCAATTTATCATACTCCATTGTAAGTGGCAACTTAACATGATTATGTGAAGATAAACTATAGCTCATTGAGTTATTCGCCACCACAACCTTTCCCCCTCCCCCAATATAATGAAACACTTACTTTTCGTTCTTCAAACATTATGAAGAAAAAGCTTGAGAATCTAACAAGAAGAAAAATTTATCAGGAGTTGAAAATATTTCTGAATGAATTTTTGCAAAAATCCTTAACGTCTTTAAATAAGGCATTGTCCAATCGGGGAGGGGGGGGGGATGTAAAATTTTTGGAAGTAAAATGCATTTGAAAATGGCATTGTACATATTTGAATTATTATTATATCAGTTAAATATTGAAGAACTATTGGTGGGCCCACAAAATTAGTATAACGTGGTTTGAAAATGTGTTTTAATAAAACATAGTTTTAAAAAGCGTTTTATCTTAACGTCCCAAATGGACGTTAAGGTAAAACATGGTTCAAAAGGATATTTTATATGCTTTGGTCACTAATTTTTTTCACTTATTATATATTTTGAGTCTAAAAAAAACATTTAAGTTTCAGACTCATTAAATAGGTACTATATGAGTTAATGTTCATAAAATGACATGTACCGTATATGACTTTTAAGACAACTTGCTGTTTTGGTTAAGTAATGGTAGTACGAAGAAGAAGAATGACAATTGGGTAGTCAAAGGGGATGGATATCATTAATTCGGTTGAAACGTCACAAATCTGAATCAGAGCAGTGTTTGGCATGTGTTGCTTGCTTTGTTGCTGAAGCGGCTTCCATATCTCCATTCACTCATTTGTCTCATCTTCTACTCAATTTTTCCAATTTTCAATTTTATAATATTGCATAAATAATTTCCTCTTCTGACATCTGTCTCTTTTGTTAACCATCAATAGTCGGACTGACTCCATATTATGAGTCATATGAGAAAACCAAATATTATTATTGCAGGAATTAGCATATTAATTCATTTTTCTTAAAGCGACAAATTTAATAAGTCTAGAAAAATGCTTATATAACCATCTTTTATGAGTAAAATATATTCAAAATGTTAAGAATAAATTAATTACTGACTTTCTAGAGATTTTTAAAGGCCGATAAGAAAAACTGTAACTTGAAGTATTTCCTCCCCAAAGAACTGCTAAATAGATACTTCGACACTAAAGTGTCATTTGATTACCGAGATGATAATCTACTCTCAGTATAAAATTTAAGATTACATTTATTATATGTTTAATTGTGGGTATTAATTAATATCTGAGAAAAATTTTATGCCAAAATATTGGTTTTCGTTGTTCCACATAAAATTTGACATTATAGTCCACGGATTATAACTCAGTATAAATACAAAATATTTTGCATTTAAGCACAGTTCGAAGAGAGCCACACTTAAAGATATTATCTAGACAGTCTAATCTAATGAACAACAATAACGACTAAATCCGTGATTCTCTTTAATGTTTTTAGGAAAAATTATTATTTATTATTTATTATTATTAAATCACAATTGGATCCCTTTTCCGTCTCTCCGAAATATATAACCTCTCTCCAACCTTCTTACGTCTCTGATCTTTTCTGTTCCCCTGCAATCGATGATTTTCTAAGTTCATTTGACCGAAGAATTTTGCTTTCCAGTAAAGTCCGATTTCTTTTCCGAGAATATCTCTTTCTTCAAATCAGGAAAAAAATTTGATCGTTGATTTGATTTTCATGATTATCTGTCATTCATTAACTACAGCGTTTTGACAATCTCGAACGAGTGATTTCGTGAATCAAAGACAATGAAGGAGGAGGAAGAAGAGAAGCAGCGGAGTGGAAGTACTCACAAACGGATAGGAGAGGTGGTTGGTGGGACGGCGGCGGAGTGTGCGATGGTCTGCTGCTGTTGTCCATGTGCAGTGATGCATTTTCTGGTACTAGCAGTGTACAAAGTTCCGACGGGACTGTGCCGGAAAATGTGGAGGAAGAAGAAGCGGAAGAGGCTTTTGAGGAATAAGAAGAAAGAGGAGGATTCATGGAAGGCGATGAAGAAAAACAAGAGCGATTTGCTTAGTGTTTATAACGAGGAGGAGTTTGACGGTGAAGATGACGGAGACTACGACGGAGTACGAGAAGCCGCCGATTTTGAAACGGAGATGTGGGACCGGTTCTATGGAGCTGGATTTTGGAGGGCCCCATCTCAGAAGGAGGAGGATTAAAAATTGTATAAGCAATATTAGTAAGGACTTGAGTGCAATTATAAGGGGAAAATGTAAAAGAAATTGAAGAAAATTTTGGCATTTGAAGATTAATGATTTGTTAGGGTGGGTGGAGTAAATCTGACGAAAGATTAAGTGAGTGAAAATTCATCGAACGCGATTATTCAGGTGGACACGCCATTTATTTTTCTTTCTTTCTCTTTGTACTAGGAGATATGGTCCACCACACGGACTTCACCATGTTACATTTGTACATATATTTAGTTTTTTATTTGCTTATTTTGTTTTTGTAAAATGGATGTGACAATTAAAAAGCTTTAATATGTGATGAAATATACTGATTAGCTGGTGTATTTTCCTTGTCATCTTCAGATCACCAAATTGAGAGCTTTCCTTTTACTTATGTCATTTATGAACATAAGATATTTTACTAGTGTATCAGCTTTTTTGATCATATACTTGTTTAATAATATTGTCGTTGTACTCTTTAATACTCGGTACAATAACCAAACACAATGGCCCTACTAGTGCAGTTGCCATTATTCTTTACCACATTTATAAACGTCCACATTCTTTATTTATAGAGTTAAAAACTTCAGTACCTATATCCTATGAAAATGATAAACTATATACGTATTTGATTCGAACTCTTTGAGTGAATTTTAACCCCTTTAATGGATATTTTACAGATACTTTACATGGAGCGCTAGAAGGGTAGGCCGCGGGTTCGAATCAGCCTCTCTGCAAAGCAGGGGGAAGGCTGCCTAAAGTATTCCCTTCCCCAGACACCCACGAAGTAGGTATTGAACTGAGTCGGCCCTTTTACATGGAGCGCTAACCCCTTTAAAGGATACCGTATGCGATATAAAATTTGATTAGTCAGGATCATAATATGAATACTAAACACCGGGTGGTGAAACAACTCCCACTTCCCACACACACAAATTCTAAAATGCACAAGCCACAAGTGGGCGACATGGCTAGTGTGACAAAATTATGAGTCACATTGGGAACATTTCATCAGACAAGACTAATCAGAATCAGAAAGAAACAAAAAAAATATAATGTTATACTTATGAATTATGTCAGTCAGTTCATGAATTCAGAATCCGGAAAGAATAAAATTTTACAAAAACCAAAATCATGTTGAAATGGTGGGTTCTACTCCTAAAAAAAGAATTAAAAGATTTATAAAGTTGCTGATACATCATAACGCCCAAATCAATGAAAAAGAAGAAAATTAATATAACAAAATTAGTGCTGTCATCTCCAACCAACTGGTAATACTTTCATCCACAAATTCCCATTTTAAGTGCACTACCAACAAGGATCCCAAACTCTACTTCACTTGTTGAACGGTCATAATGGCAGCTTTGTCAGCTAATCTTTGCTTTGGCTAACACGTCAAGTCTAGCGCCCAATCAAGCCCAGCCAGTGAAAGATGACTGCCAAAAGCAGCACAAGTATAGCCAAGATCATGCCAGGTTTCCCTAAGAGCCAGTTTTTCGTCTTCTTCGCGCCTTCCACTCCTCTTTGAATTCTATCGGCCCACTTCATCTACAATATTCGGGAAAAAGGATTTAGAATGTATAAAAGTTAATTATACACGAGACTAGAGCTACAATCAATGGTTAAAATATGAGGTTACCATGAACTTAAAACAAAGAGATAAATTAAACTATTCAGAAACCAGACAGTTACAAATCCAGAAAATAGTCAAGGTCAGAAAAAATTCTCAAGAACGGAAGCCCACTGTTCAAAGGGATTCTCGTGGTTACATATTCTGTTTATATCATAACAAGATGCCAGAATATGTGATAGCATTAAACATCAATATGGCTAGCAAAATGTTCAGAATTTTAGTTAAGATATTTCATTAAGAATCCAACTCATAAAAGCCAAATTATGACAAAACCCCGTGATCCAAAGAATTCTCATCTAAAGAGTTTAAGAATGTGCACCACTTCACTCATATGTGCTTCCTTCTTAGTGATAAGATCTTTCTCCTACGATTTCCCACAGCTCACTAACCATTTACTTTTACTTGGACCAACACAAGGAGAGACTTCGGCCTTTACATTCTAATCTGGAGAAAAGTAATTACATGTGCCAATCACATAAAATAGAAATGTGTCATAATAATGCAAAACTGCTCACTTAAAAAAGGCACACCTTCAGAAGAAACTTTCCTTTGAAGAAAAGAGAAAAGGGGGATAAAATCACACCAGCATGGTTTGAGTAATTACCATTTTTTCCAAGTCATCTGGTGACAATGATGACATTGCCTGTTGAGCTTTCTCTGCATCTTCCTGACTGAGCTTCAATCCAAATTGTTCACTCATATTAGCCATCATCTCTGGACTCATGCTTTTAATCATTGAAGAGAACATCTGTCAATTTCAGGAACCAAGTGTTAAGGAGTAAATCAACGAAGACCTAGATACATCAGCATAAAAACAGGTAGAGGCACGTACAATGCAGTAGTAGTTAAAGGCACAGCCCCTCTAAAAGCACCCACTTATAAATGGATAAATATAAAGGGCAGAGAAGCCTAACTAACCCCCACATTGGTATTTGTTAGAAAAGTAGATTTAAAAGTTCTATCAGACGGTTCACAACAAGTGATGAAACATTCTAGATAAAGAACAAATAAGATATGAAAATTTAAACAAGGGTATCATGAAATTTTCTATCACTGGAACTCATGGTGCCCTCAATGCATGTGCTTTTTTACATAATAATTTACTTATTCTCTTCAAATATGGATTGCTGAAAAGTCGAGGTGGAATGGTATCTTAAAAACAGTTCAACCAAGTTAAAACAGAAAAATAGGAAATAATGGTCCGAATATTGGGTTAGTGGAGAGACCAAGGTATTTTACAAATTTAACTCAGGAAATTTTGAGTTAGCAGCAGGAACATTAGAGAAAATATGAATGTTGGATCTTTATTAATGACTAATCTTAAGGTACGTGCGTCGCACAAGTGATGAAACATTCTAGATAAAGAATAAATAAGATATGAAAATTTAAACAAGGGTATCATGAAATTTTCTATCACTGGAACTCATGGTGCCCTCAATGCATGTGCTTTTTTACATAATAATTTACTTATTCTCTTCAAATATGGATTGCTGAAAAGTCGAGGTGGAATGGTATCTTAAAAACAGTTCAACCAAGTTAAAACAGAAAAATAGGAAATAATGGTCCGAATATTGGGTTAGTGGAGAGACCAAGGTATTTTACAAATTTAACTCAGGAAATTTTGAGTTAGCAGCAGGAACGTTAGAGAAAATATGAATGTTGGATCTTTATTAATGACTAATCTTAAGGTACGTGCGTCGCACAAGTGATGAAACATTCTAGATAAAGAATAAATAAGATGTGAAAATTTAAACAAGGGTATCATGAAATTTTCTATCACTAGAACTCATGGTGCCCTCAATGCATGTGCTTTTTTACATAATAATTTACTTATTCTCTTCAAATATGGATTGCTGAAAAGTCGAGGTGGAATGGTATCTTAAAAACAGTTCAACCAAGTTAAAACAGAAAAATAGGAAATAATGGTCCGAATATTGGGTTAGTGGAGAGACCAAGGTATTTTACAAATTTAACTCAGGAAATTTTGAGTTAGCAGCAGGAACATTAGAGAAAATATGAATGTTGGATCTTTATTAATGACTAATCTTAAGGTTCGTGCGTCGCACGTGTATATAATGTCAGTAAACTAAGATTTGTATACAAGAAAAAATTAATTATGCAAAACAGACAATAACATAAAAATAACAGTGATTTATGTGACAAAAATAAACGTGACTGCATAGACGTGGTAATTAGATATTTCCGAAGCTTGCAAAGACAAACAGATCAGTTAAGTTGCAAAACAGACAATAACATAAAAATAACAGTGATTTATGTGACAAAAATAAACGTGACTGCATAGACGTAGTAATTAGATATTTCCGAAGCTTGCAAAGACAAACAGATCAGTTAAGTTAGTTATATATTATTTTAGTTATCAGTATTTTATTTTATGAGATAATAATATGTTAGTATATTATTGAATCTAAACCAATTTCTCTTTTATAAACGATGTTGTCGGTCCTAAATTTTTTAAATTGTTTACGTAATACTGAAAGAAAAATGATGACTCTTTATCATTTAGATGCATATTAATTTACAATAATAATAACTTACTAAGTAAAATATTTAATCAAAGAAACTATAAAAAGTTTTTAAGCTTATCACGTGTTTAAATATAATTAATAATTTAAGGTTGTAAAAGGAACAAAAAGCTCAAAAGAGTAAATTTACAGAAAAAAAATATAAATGAAGAACATATAATTTCAATGAGCTATATAGTGAAACTACGTATAGATATATAACGCAAAGATTAGTAGCAAAAATTTGAGAAGAAAATATTCAAGGAAAATATAAGTGAATAGTTAATTTCAAACATTAGTTTGAATAGTAGAAACAGATTTTAGCTAGGAGCATAAAATGTAGTTCGACTTCATTAGGTCCTACACTAAAACTAATGCAGTGCAATTGATCGCAAGTGATAAGATCATAATAAAGAGAAAAAGAATGATATGCAGACACTATAAAAACGCACTTAAAAGACAAATCTGCACTCTAGACTAATTTGCTGTAACCATTGGTTTTGAGCCTACAAATATTATAAGAGAATAAATTATAGTTTATAATCTTAATGCAATAGATCATTACATTTTAATTGATTTCAAACTCCTTTATTAGGCAAAAATATATAATATCTTATATTATAATTTTATTTACCATAAATTTATGAATGTGTCATTCATGAAGAACAGATCAGGAGAGAATTCTTAAGTTGACGAAGAAGGGAACCTTCAGCTATCTTCATGAATAGTAATGATTGAACAATTTCGAATCTTGGCCTAAATTTATTTTCTTCCCACAATATCTCTTTGTATTAGTTGTATTTAAGCTTGAATTTGTTAAAAAGAAAGTTAAGCTTAAATGTTAAAATTTTACAAACAAAATCTCAAAAATTTAATGAAGAAAGACAAAAACCTCAAATTTGAAGGAATTTAAAAAATAATCATAAAAACAAGGAAGGGCTAGACAAATACTAAAAACAAGGTTTCGAAACCATATTGGATGCCTTTAATATTTATTCACAATATTGTTATGTCTCTTAACTAACCAAAAAGAAAAGAACTATGAAAAAAATATGTAAGAAATTATAGTCATGTTACACAATATAATTAATGAAGGATTTATAAAAAGTAGAATTTTAACAAATTTTAAGTCCTAAATATTAGGTTCCATGCATAAGCCTAAATTTGAGGTAAAAGTGCTCGAGAATTTTAACATAAAAAATAAAAAATTCCTAAACATAAGCCAAGGTGGAAGTACTCGAAAAGTTTACCAAAATAATTTATAAATAATTAATAAGTTTTGTACCTAAGATAATTATAAATATTTAGTAATATTTTTCTTACAAGTAATTAATTGGATATTTTTTTTAAGAGATTCCAAAACCTAAAAAGAGGTCAAAGCACTCAAAGGTTTTATAACTTATAACAAATAAAAGAAAACTCCTGAACTTAAAAGGAAATTGAAAGTATTCAAAACTTTTACCTAAATTACCTAATTTTTTAGAAGAATTAATTGTTCAAGGCATAACAAACAAAATGACTCCAAAAGAGTAAAAGTAGTAAACGACTTTTTTGGAACACGTCACAAGATATTGTGATTTTTCATTGTATTATTTTTCTTTTACTAATTTGTTATATTACAAAATTGAAATTAGGAAAATACATAAAATCTAACTGATATCAAATTCCTAAATGTTAGGAATCTATTAAATGAGTATTCATATTTCTAATATTAGAGAAATAATCAAGGACTATTTTGTGTAGTGTGAAATCATTTTTAAAGGGAAAAAAGATGAACAACATTTCGTTAAGGGCCTTCGTGCTTTTAATACAGTATAGATATAGGCAATACTAATACATACACCAAGAAAAAGAACAAAGCCCCTGATATGCAAATTTGCAGAAGAAAGGACTTAAGTATACACCTGTCTCATGGCTGGATCTTTCATTCGGTTTCTCATTTCTTCTTGCAGATCAGCATTTGAGCTTGATAAGCTTGATTGAAGACCACTATTTGTATCAGAAAATCCTTCAGCTGAAGTGCTTGCACTTGCACCGTCATCCACTTTGACACTTTCCCTAGTGTCTCGAGGTTTTGACTGCTGATTTGGCCTTGACCCACTAGAATCTATAGTTGTTGCAGCTGATACTGGACTTTTCTCTTTTAATGTAGATGCCATTGCAAACATTTTTTGCATTTCTTCTGGAGACATCTTGCCCATCATATCAGTTGCCATTTTCAGCATGTCGGGTGTTACATTTGGAGGAACCAAACCAGGCCCAAAGTTATCTGAGGAACCTTTATTAAGAAACGGATTTTCTCCTTGAAAGGAGGAAGCCAACTGGACCATTCTTTGAAGTTCTTCAGGTGACATCTTGCCGATAACATTAGACGCGGTCTTTACCATTTCAGGGGGTATGCCTTCGGCTTTTCCGCCACTGAAGGCAGCTAGGGTGTCTGGATCAGTGCGAGAAATAAAATTCTGGAAGGATCTACAACCATACAACAGAATTAAAAGGTGTATCATTATTGTCTGAGTTATGTTTAAACTACGAATGACTGCCAACATGGGCGAACACAATCTTATACAAGGAGAAGAAAAAAAGGGAAATGATTGCTATAAAGAAGAAGGGCAATGTGTAGAGCATAGGATTTCTCCTAAGCAAGAGAATTTGATCATAACAAAGTATGACCTTTCAGCAGCACCAAGCAAAGGGATTAAAGTACAATGGAATATTGGACACTGCATCTAGACGAGATTTAGCATATGATACATCTTACCACAGACCAATGACCTAGACATCTAATTATGTTTTGCAGTACGAAAATGAAATAAACAAGCTAATCTGATCGCTGACAACTATAGTAACTCTCTAGTCATCAACAGGTTTCCATAAACTCAACAACACTCAAGATGCAAGATAAATAGAACATTCAAAAGATTAAGGACTATGTGTGCATGAAAAAGGTTAAGAGAAAGATGCAATTTGAAGAACATACTACATAATCAATAGTCTAAACCACTTCAGAGTTTCAAAGTACAAGAGGGTGGGAAATTTGAGAGTACCAAATAGCATTTAGTTTTGTAAGGAAGCAGTTTTTGCAACATCATGGTCATTATGTCATTCTTCAACTAAATGACAAGAACACAAGCAAAAGAAGCTCCACACAGACAAAAGCCAATACAGGTTTAAAATATGATCGGATAAATATATAAGGAATTGAACTGACAGAAAAAATCTGATATTCAAGAAACAAACCTAATGGATTCTGGGTCATTTTTTAAAGCCTCCAAAGACTCTGAATTTGATAAGGGAGGCCCACCAAGGATTTCACTTTGACTCTTAGGAGGGCTGATCGCTTCTTGTGGTTGTGACGCAACACTTTCTGCAACCTTACTATCCGCGGTTTCAGAGGACACTGGTGGATCTTCTTCGGTCAATTCTTCAATAACCAATCCTCCTCTACCTGCCCGAGAAAGGAGGACTCAAGTTCAATTAACATGTGAATATTTTAAAAAAAAAATCTAAGGACAGCTAAAATATAGATATGTGGAAATAACATACGTCTTGAAGCACCACCTTCTTTCACCAATCTTTCTTGGACTCCCCTAAATAAGCAAATAAAAATCTTTAGCATCAGAAACATGATGCGCGCTAGAGTTTCAGTAAAGAGATCTAAAAGGAAAATGGAGGGATGCCCCATGGAACGTACGTTTACCAGTTATTATAGAAAGTGTAAACAAGAATACCTTAAGACATCAGCAATAGTTTCATCATCAGGTGAGACTTCGTGTGCTTTACTCAAGTCAGACACTGCATCCTGTTTAAGGTTCAAAATAGAAATGAGAAGACTTGACAAATATCTGACATTGTATAGGAAGGACTGGAACAAAGAATGAACAATGAGAAAAGTGATACAAGAGTTGATAAATACTCACTTCTAACTGTCCCAGCTCTTTATAAGCTTGACCCCTACGATAAAGGGCTTTGATATTCTTGTCGTCATATGCTAGAACCTGCACCAGCCATGTATTAAATAACCACCTAACACTGCAGCTGAGAATCATATTCAAGTGTGGTTCAATCTCAAAGCTGAACTAACATAAGACTTGAATGTCAAGTTTTCACTTGGCATAGGTTTTAAGATGAGGATAGAAGACGTTTAACATTAAACGTTAACGAGTATGACTTTCGGGCCTTTAAATTGTTCTTTTGATATTTCTGAGAATAATTTCTTTTAAGAAACAAAGCTATGGCGGGAAGTGTAAAATTGGCCTTTAAATTATGTAATATGTAATCACATTTTTCTTTTAAGGGAACACTATATCAGAATCGACCCAAAGAAAAGTGGAAATTCATTTCGGCATAGAAAAAACAATACTCAGCCCTTGGACATCTAAAACAGAAAATCCACACATTGATATTCAAAAATAAAACGAGGAACACAATTGGAGCTGGATGCACATGGTCCCCCATTATGTTATGCAAGAATACAATTTTAATTAGAATCATTGAGCCTCAAACTTGGGCAAACTTGAAGCACTATCTATTACCACCATACCTCACTACCTTCCTTTATGCAGTCGTCGTATTGTCCAGTTTTTAAGTAACACGACATCATGTTCAAGGAACAAGCCAATGAGAGACTCCTGCCTTTTGCAGCAGGAATACTTGACAGATTTTTCTTTGCCTGATAGCCAAAGGAAAAGAAATAATCAAAACAGAAACTTAAGTCTGTGCCGACACAAGCAAATCAAAAAGGCAAAGGTTAGACTTACAAGAGAATATTTCTGCAGGGCCTCCTTGAACCTTCCCTGGGTGTGAAGATCATTTCCCTGCCATTTATACATAGAGATCCTCCAAATAAGCTAGAATGGGAAATAAACCAAAGCTTCCTTCATGTACCTCATACTCATTGTTTAGCATTTAAATCAAAAGTCACAACAGCCAATTTTATTGCAGTATATCACAGAATATAACATTGCATCCAACACACGAATCAAACCAGCCGGAGGTAACAAGAGTAACTGCTTAGTAAAGATATACAGTAAATGCTATAAATCAGGTTAGATCTGCAGCTTGCAAGTCGCAAATTATTTATCTCATGCAGAGACCGCGAGAAATTTTTTGCAAGGTAGCAATCGAATTACATAACCATACGTGACAGGGAGTTGTATGCAAAGGTATTTTTAAGAAACATATAAGATAGTTCAAGCTTGTTTATACTATAGCTAAGTAAAGATGTAAAATTCAGCTCACATGCTCTAAAGAAAGTAACTCTCTCCTTACTGATAATGAACATGAACTCATTGAGTTATTGATTTGGTATATAGGTAAATGTTTACAGTAATTCCGTAGTCTATTAAGCCTTGTATTTTTTCTTTTTAAAGAAAAGAAGAACAAGAACTATCACTTCCTAACCAATAATGTGTTAGATAGTCTTAAGAAAATGTGTTAGATTGGAGATGTTCTCTATAAGCCCCAATTTACAGATCCATACCAGAACATTTCAAGATAGAACTAAGTGTGTACCAAAAGAATTATACACAGTTGAAACCGAATGATTGCAAAAATGGAATTAATGAGCATCTAATCTGTGTATCACAAAATAAATTACCTGCTTTTTCAGCAACTCAGCTCCACTAATTTCATATTTAACTTGTGCATCCATTTGGGCACGCATCGCTGCTATTTCTTCAGGTGATGCATTAGCCATTTTCTTACCAATCTCAGCCATATCCTCCGGACGGGTATGCTTCAACTGTTCTGCAGCAACCTTGAAGTCATCTGGTCTCATGTTTTTCATGCCTTCCGAAGCCATTCTAATTAACTCGGGATTAGACATCATCTGTAAATCAGGAGCGTGTCAGGACCGATAAGGAAAAAATTATCCGAATTCATTTCAAAGTGGAGATTGATCCAAATTCCAAAAGTTCAAAAGAAAAAAAAATGAAAGACTGACAAATGCTAAAGCAAGCATATAGGGGGTTTCACCCACTAAAGTCCAGTAGTCCAACTAATTTCATTACTAAAAGTTTGCACTTATTCCAGTCCTAATAACTCCAACTGATCCATTCATGCAAGACACAGTAATTTATGCTTCAACCCGTCAAAATTTTTAATTTTTCGAGTTGTAATACAAGATTTTCGGTAAGAGTAGTAATACAAGCTACCACCATCAAATCTTTTTTTTTGTTGTTGGTTATGATTCTGGTGACTGGCGAGCTTGCACGCAGCTCGACTATTCCACCGAATACCTGCTATCTCCCACCAACAAAGGTACCACGTAACTCTGGCCACTAAGGCTTAGGCGGACGGGAAGAAATCAGCTAGTGTTTTTTGCAAGGGGATTTGAACCTCATGGTTCTCCTCCCACCTCTGTGACCACACCCTCGGCTGCTACCGGCCATTAAATCAGAACTTGCAAACCAAAACAAATCATAAAATAATCCACAAAAACTATTTTTTATTCCTTTTTCGAGGGATCTAATCTGACTGACTATAATTCACCAGTAGCAAGCCACTCTTCACCTTATGCTTTTAATTAACCCATCAGCGAGGTGATGGATAAATCCTTAATGTTTTCCTCTTTCAATTTTCGTAACGCACCCAAAAAATTCATCAAAAGGGGCTAAAGTCATTCCAAGTCTAATTCCATCTGAATAACAGTAACTTATTCATGCAACAATATAAACTCAAATTCAAATATTCCCTTTCTACAAAAAGAATTACGAATTTAAGTTTGCGAATTTAACCAAAAGGGTATGGAAGTAAAGGAACCTGTTGCTGCATCCGAGCCAAATCAGCAGGAGACATGCGACTCATCTGCTCTTGAGCCATTCTCATCAATTCTGGATCCATCATGCCGTTGAACATTCTCCCTAACACAAAATACACCAATTGAAAAGTCTGATTGTTTTCTAAATTTCCCAATCAAATTGGACTGTTCGGTGGACAAAATCGTCAAATTGATCCGAGATTTGCCCGATTCACAAAATTATTTTAAATATAACAGACCGTTGCTGTTTCGATATATATGATCGTGAATGATAGTGATCCGTTCGTGGCACAGGAAGAAGAAGACAAGAGAATGAAGCAAATAGTCGTAATTAGTTGGACGCCTACCAGAAGAGAAGAGAGACGTATAAATTAAGGAATCCTCGAAATTTTATTTTTAGTAGATGGCTAAAGGGAAAGTGAAGGCCCTCAAACTTTTATTTGCGACGATCTACACCATTAACTAATTCTGAGGTATACCATGCCCCTCCAACGTTTATTTGTGACGTTCTACACTATTAACTAATTCTGAGGTATATATACCATGCCCCTCAAACTTTTATTTGTGACGATCTATACCATTAATTAATTCTGAGGTATACCATGCCCCTCCAACTTTTATTTGTGACGATCTACTCTATTAACTAATTCAAAGGTATACCATACCCCTCCATCTTTAAAAGTACTAGTTTCAAGGTACGCACGATGTGTATATTCTATCTCAGTGAATACTAATACTAATTTATTTCAAATTTATGTTTAAATGATAAATAAAAGTATAAGTTTCTAAAGATGACTATATGTATTAATTGTGTATAATAACTCAATAAATAAAGAAAGTCTCATAAAAATCCTCAATTAATTCAACTTACTATTTATTTTAATTTAATATTATTATAACTTTAAATTCACAATTTATCATACTTCCTCTTCAATTTCAGCAAGAACATATTCTTAAAAACCTAAATAGTGCTGAAAAATAGAACTTAAAATATATATAATCAGGTAACTAATAATTTATAACTTTCATATGATAGCAAAATCAAATTAATAGCAATGATATATATATATATAAAAGATACTAAAGCAAGCTTGTGAGAAAATTCATAATCGAAAGAAGACTCATTCATGACATATTTACTCTAGAGATGACTTAGAATTAGAATCAGAAAATGGCAGCCCGGTGTATAATGCATCTCGCGTAATTTACAACTTGTTTAGATGGTTGTTACATATTATTTTATAATATATCGTGTTGTATTGTATTGTGGTGTGTCGTTTGATGAATACGATATTTGGATGGATTGTGTCATTTTTCCGTCGTTTCATGGTATCACGTACTAGTATTATGATGTATAAACTTGTAATATTATAAAGAAAAATTATGATACTGTATATAAAAAAGATAGGGTAAATGATAAAATAAAATTATTTAATAATAATGAAGGGTGAAATTTAGAGAAAAAGAAAATGCAACGATGCAACCACATCAAATCAATTGTTACATAAAGTGGTATATTTCGTCATTACGTAACGACGAATTTAACAATATGATACAATAAATTTAACTACCAATCAAAACAAATATTATATTTAAATAACAATACAATAGGTAACAACCATCCAAACAAATTGTTAAGTGCACTATCTATATAAAGTAAAACTTTAATATTTTAAAGTTCTAAATATTAGGACTTCAGTCCAAATAAGAAAAAAAATAATGAACAAAAGTTTTATTAATTTTAAACTTCTAAAAATTATAAAAATATTTGAATGATTTAATTAATGAAGTATTTTTTAATAATTATATTAATTTGGAGGTACTTTAGATTTTCTTTATAAAGATCAAGTTTGGAATGAAAAAAGCCGTAAGTTTTAATTAAGTCTGTCTTTTGTTGTAGGTGAACATTAATTCATTAATAGTAGTTTTTTATTAAATATTCTAGATTAAATAAAATAATACTAGAATGTCTTATTAATGAAAGGAATAGAAAAACCAACATGGTAAAAGTGTGTTTGGGATTTTTTCTTTCTTAACATGGTTCTTTACACATATGTTTTATTGATAAAAGGAATGGAAAAACAAACGTGGTAAAAGTACATTTGTGATTTTTTCTTTCTTTTAATGATTCTTTAAGGTAAAATTTTAGTAGTTGATTTTTAAGTCCAAAAAATTAGGATTACCTACTTTAAATAAGGAGGTATTTGATATACACAATATAATTAATTTTGAAGCCCTATATTTTAGAAAAATAACTTAAATTACTATTTTATTCAATAGATAATATATTTTTAAAGGATAAAAAAACGAACGACGCTTCATTAAGAATTTTCGTGCTTCTAATATAATATAAATATACCCTTCCTCAGGGCAACTATTTTTTTTTAAAATAATCTTTTATGACAGTGAGAGAATATTGGGGAAGGAAAAAAGAAAGAGATTCCTCTAATACCATTAACTTTGGTGTTTAGGATTTGTTTGGTAATTGTTTTAATCTCTTTTCTTCTTCTTTTTTTCTCTTTGTTTTTTTTTATGAAACATGCTAGTTGTTTGACAACTCTATTGCCAACAGATATATTAAAGTAAATAATTGAGAGCATTTACGAGTATAGATTATATAAATTAAAAGGTAGGAACTTAATGCACTCAATTGTCAACATATTTTTTAAGAACAATTTAACCCTTATTTGAATGAATCTCACTTATTTTCTTTAAATTTCTAGGGGATCTATCGGTATCTCTTGATGGCGTCCAAAAAATGTGATTTAACTATCTTTGATGGAGTAAAAAGCAATTTCACTTAGTGAAGTACTAACAAAAAATTGAAGCATGAATCGTAATGGGAAAATTGTCCAGTGACATCATTTCTTTCATAGATATATTTGTCAACTTGAATCAATTGCATATGGTACTTAATTTTCTAAGAGTGAACACGAGAAAACGCCATTGTACGAGGATAGGACAAATGACAAATTTCCTGTAACATTGTAACGATCTGATTGATCGTTTTGTTTTCTAGAATCTCATTTTTCTAAATAAGACATCTCGTACTTGCTTTTAATGATTTATGACTTGCAGGGATAGTTGGTTCGGGAATAGGAAGAGTTTGGGTTGAAATCGAAATACTTGGTTCCTTAAGGTTGGTTTAAAAGACCAAGTTTGACTTCGGTTAATATTTTGAGTAAACGACCTTGAAATAGTAATTTGACTGTTCTAATAGGTTCGTATGATGATTTCAGACTTGGGCATATGCTAGAATTGGATTTTAGATGACCTGGGAGCGTTTTAACGCCTAATAGTGAAAGTTGGTTCTTGAAAGTTTTTTTAGAAGTTCTTTAAATTTGGTTTAGAGGGTTTTTGGTGATATCGGGGTCCAAACAAAATTTTGGGACCGAAAATAGATCCATAATGTCATTTAAGACATGAATGCAATATTTGGTATCATTATGAGTAGTTATTTGGAAGTTGTTATAATTAGTTAGGGACTAAATGTGATACAATGTAAAGTTAATTAGGGCCTAAGTATACGTGTATAAAGTTAGAGTATTGAATAGTTGCATAGTTGTTTTTAGTTGTATATAGGCGGTTATCACTGTATTATTTCAGTTGAGATTTTCAGAAAATAGACTTCTCCTTCTTCTTCTTCTCTCAATCGAGATTTCATGGTTGTTTTTAACATGGTATCAGAGCCATGAAAATTGATGCATGAATGCTTCGCCGTGAAGGTCTAGTTCTCGACATTGAATTGATCTCAACCAATTTTAATTTTTCATTTCCCAGTGAAGCTTTGAGCTCGAGATTTCTGCATCAATGGCGGAAAAAATAGATCATACTCATCCTCTTTTTCTTCAGTCTTCTGATACACCTAGACTGGTTTTAATACCAATTCAGCTTACAGGATCGGAGAATTATGGAATTTGGAGTAGATCGATGAAGCTCGCGCTTAAGGCCAAAAGAAAGCTAGGGTTCATAACAGGAAAATGTACTAAGGAGATGTACAAGGATGCTCTGCTTGAGGAATGGGAGACTTGTAATGCGATAGTACATTCCTGGATAATGAATTCAGTTTCAAAGGAATTGATAAGTGGAATCATATATGCATCAGATGCACATGCAGTTTGGGAGGATTTGAAAGAACATTTTGATAAGGTAAAGAGAGTTCGAATTTTTCAATTACATAGATCAATCTCTAGACTATCGCAGGGATCAGATTCTGTGTCAGTGTATTTTACTAAATTGAAGGAGTTACGAGCTGATTATGATGTAATAATACCATTTCCGGATTGTGGTTGCCCTAGATCTAAAGAACATATGGTTCATTTATATCAACAAAGAGTAATGCAGTTTCTAGATGGTTTAAATGATACTTATGAGCAAGCTCGTAGACAGCTTTTGATGAAAACTACAGAGCCGACACTTAATCAAGCATATGCTTTGATTATTCAAGATGAGAGTCAACAATCAATGGAAAATGTTTATGTGAATGAAAAAATAGATCCATTAGCTATGCAGGTTGGCAGAGGACAGGGATACAGAGGAAAGAAGTAATTTCTACAATGTGATCATTGTCGTATGAAAGGTCATAATAGAGAAAATTGTTTCAAAATTATTGGCTATCCAGAAGATTTTAAGGGAAGGAAATCTTATCAGCATAGAGGAACATTGACTGCAGCCAATTATGTTGATCACTTGTTTTATTAATCATTCCGAGCTTTTGAGGTCTTGAAAACCTCATTTATAGTTGCCTAGATTTGCGTGCACAGTCCGGGCACAAAGCTGGAAAATTTTTATGTTGAAATATGTGGAAAATGTGAAAAAGTTGAAGAATTTTGATATTAATATTGATATGGTTGACTTTGGTCAACATTTTTGGTAAACGGACCCGGATCCGTGATTTGACTGTCTCAGAAAATCCGTAGAAAAATATGGAACTTGGGCATATGCCCGGAATTGAAATCCGAGGTCTAGAACCCCGGTAAAAGAATTTTTCTGTTAAATTGTTTTCTGAAAATGTTTAAGGAAAATGAAACTGAATTTTGATTAAAAAGTACTGGTATCGGGCTCGTATTTTGGTTCCGACGCCCGTACAGGTCATATATATTGGTTAAGCGCTTCCTGTAAAGTTTGGTTGAAAACGGACGTCGTTTGACGCATTTCGGCCTTAAATTGGAAATTTTGGAAATTATGAAATTTGAAAGAATTCTTGAGTTTTAAGGCTCAATCCATTGATTTTGATGTTATTTTAGCGATTTGATCGCGCGATCAAGTTCGTATGATGTTTTTGAGTTAGTGTGCATATTTGGTTTGGAGCCCCGAGGGCTCGGGAATGCAAAGCACATAACTGCTACGGCGTGTAGATGTAAGGCCCCGTAAAATTTTTGTGCATAAAACCTAGTAGCTGTGGTGTCATGGTCCGAATAATGTGTTAGGAATGCGTAGAATTCTTCGCGGCGAGCTTGCGAGCCGCGGTTCAGACCCTCTTGGTAGTGATTTAAGTTTCAAAAATGTAGAGAATTAATTTTTCCGAAAAAGTGTCCAATATGCGGTCAAGAATGCGATCGCAAACCTGACATGCGGACCGCATTCTTGCCGCAAATCGTTCCAGTGAGTTGCCCAAAATTGTGTCAAAAGTGCGGTCGATATGCGATCGCATGTCAAATCCGCGGTGCACTTTGCGACCGCGGAATCAACATGCGGTCCGCATAGTGACCGCACTCCTTAACAGAACCTGTGTAAAATTTGGGGCAATTCTGCGGTCACTATGCGGACCGCATGTTGATTCTGCGGTCGCATAGTGCACCGCATAATTGACCCCGGCCCATATTTTTGTAACATTTTGACCCGATCTCTTCTTTAATATAACACCTTTCTTCTTCATTTTATCATATCATCTTACCAAAATTAGAGAGAGAAGGGAGGGTTTTTAGAGAGAGAAGTTCTTCATCTTCAAAGATTGTTCCAACCACTTAATTCCAAGGGATCCTAGGGCAAGGATTCAACTTCCCCAATCTTTTCAAGGTAAAAACCCTAACTATTTTCTTGGATTTTCAGTTTTAAATTGGGTAAAGAGAGGTTTGCATATAATAGCTTTTGAAAATAGAATTTTTACACTCATGCATGATTATTGAACTTGATTTCTAGTAAAAGAAGTGAGTAGAAGTAAGAGTCTTCAAGAACAAGGTTGGCAAGAGTAGGATATCTTGGGTAAGTATAAAGTAGGAGGAAAAATCATCACCAGGTATGTATGGCTAATTTTGATTCTTGTGAAATCGCCTATATGTGTGAAGTTGTTTGTTTCGTGTTAAATTGACAAATTGTGTGAAATTCTTGATGTTGTTGTTGGATATTCAAAGTTTGTTGTTGAGCTATGAGTGATGTAAAATGAGAGTTTAATTTGGCAAAAGAATTGTGAATAATGACTATGATGGCCTATATGGCACCTTGTGGAAAACAAACGAAACACTTGAGAATTGGTTTATTTCGGAAAGAGATGAAACACTTGAATTGTGGAAATATTGTAACATGGTTGTGATATTGAATTGAGAAGAAATTGAGAACATGAACCAATGTGTAAGTTGTTTATTTGAACTTGTTGAAATTGTGTGTAGTACCTTATCTGCTGTTTGAAATTGTTGTGTTTTCAACTGTAAGGCGGGGTCGTGTTGCGCGCCGCAACGTGGTGAAATAAGGTGTGGGTTGGGGTGATAAGGGTGGCCGAGGTAATAAGGGTGGTCGGGGGCAATAAGGATGGAAAGCGATCGAAATCGCCATTGAAAATTGATACAAAAATCAATAATGTGAAATTGTGAAAGGAGACGACAGGAGAGTTTGCAACCTGTGGGGCACTGATTGCCCCTTTGTTTGACTACTTGTGTTTTACGTGATTGATTGGTTATTGTTAAATTGGTTGATCGTAGAAAGTGCTTTGTGTGAGAATTATTTGAAATGAGGAAAATGTGGAAACATGGTTGGTCGGCTTAATTAATTGTTGATGTAATTTAATGGCTCGAGTTTACTTGGGACAAAGTTTGTCCATACATACCAGAGTACAATTCAAGTGTACTGACGTCCCTTTTGCCGGGGGCGCTACATTCGTGTTATGATCGTAGGTGGATCAGCAGCGGGCACTTCAGCTCATCGGCGATAGTATCCTTCTCCTTCCACTGCCCGTTTTGGTGAGCCCCTTTCTTCCTCGGGGCCTTGTGTGGTTCATGCCACTCGGTTTAGATTTCATTTTGGTTTTGTAAGGTATAGCCGGAGCCTTGTTACCGGCAAGTATTGTATTTCCCTTTTGTATTCTAGAGGCTCTGTAGACATGTAAACTGTGGGACTCCAGTCTTATGTATATATATTGTGTTAGGTCGGGCGTTGTAAAAATTGAAATCTTGTTAATGAATCACTCGTATCATTTTATTTGTTTAATGTGAAATCAATTATGATTAGTAATATATTTGGTTAATGAGAAACAGTCATCACAGGGGTAACGCGTGGGAATGAAAGGCACCCAGGTCCGCTTGATTGGGGCAACCCGGTCAGGCGCCGGCGGATGTGGTTCGGGGTGTTTTTGGACTTAGAAAACTGGCAGATTTTCTGCAATTTTTACACAGACATTTTACTCTACGCGATCGCGGCCTTGTACACGCGATCGCACTGCCTTGTCACATTACTCAACGCGATCGCAGCTGTCTGCACGCGATCGCGAAGCTTTCTGTCCTTCTTCAACGCGATCGCAGCCGTCTGCACGCGATCGCGTAGCTTTCCGTTCTCTTTCAACGCGATCGCGACCCTTTTTACGCGATCGCGTAGTACAAATGAGCCACCCAGCGAAATTCTTCTACGCGATCGCAGCACTGTCCACGCGATCGCGTAGTGTTGAATATTTGCCTTCCGCGATCGAGACCCAATTCACGCGATCGCGTAGAACAAATTTATGCCCAGCGAATTTAAGTCAGAAAATAGAACAGAAACGGGATAAAAATCCCATTTCTGTTCAACTCTCTTCTCCACAACTTTTTAGGCGATTTTTGAGGCATTTCTTCATCAAAGTTCATTGGGTAAGTATTGTTAACTCGTTTTCTTCATTTTTCATCAACATCAATCAAATCCTTAGGCTTAAACATGTATAAATTGGTTGAAAATTTGAGAAATGGGTATAGTTAGGGCTTTCAAAGAATTTGCGATTTAGACCTCGTTTTGGAGTCGAACTTAAGAACAAATTGTATATTTGAACTCATGGAAGATTGGGTGAACTTATTTTGGTTCGAAACTTGAGTTTCGATTATGTGGGCTCGGGGTCGGTTTTTACTATTCCGGGCAGAATGTTGTAAAAACCATATTTAGCAATATGAACTAGTTTGTTGAGTATAATTGACGATATTAAATCAATTGTGTATAGATACGATTGGATTGGAGTCAAATTCAAAAGGAAAAGGCATTGTTACGGATTGAATCGTTCGTAAACTTTCGAGGTAAGTGTTTGTTCTATCCTAGCTTGAGGGAATAGGATTATGTGTTATGTGTTATGTGATCGAGTGCGGTGTATGGGCTGTGGTGACGAGCATCCATACACTGGCGTCTAGTATGACCGTGAGTCGTTGAAAAATGATTATTTTGAGATATATTACGGATGAATTGTTATTGTTCTCCCTTGTTGGGACTTGTTGTGAAGATAATTATTGATTGCCCTTGATGGGACGGTTTATGAATTACTGTTTTCTTTCTTTGCCCTTAACTGTGATTGTTATTTGGGTGAGGAAGAGTGATAATGCACGAAGGGTGATGCCGTGCCATGTTTATTTATTTATGCACGAAGGTTAATGCCGTGCCCTGTTATTGAACCATGTACGAAGGATCATGCCGTACTATAGATGTGAGGATGAGAGTAAAAGCACGAAGGGTGATGCCGTGTACTTTATTTGTTTATTTGGTGAGGATGAGAGTAAAAGCACGAAGGGTGATGCCGTGCAATCGCTTGCTATTTCTTGAATTGATATTACTTGTGTTTACATTATACTTTGTTTTTCATTGTGAATTTATTAACTCTGTTGTTAATTGTTGAATTCTTTGAGCTATTCCTTATCGTGTTATTACCTGGTTATTTCTTGTTATTCTCGTGGTATACATATATATTGAATTGCACATGTTTATGTGAGTGTCCGGTCCTAGGCTTGTCACTACTTGCCGGGATAGGCCAGGCACTTACCGAGCACATGGGGTCGGTTGTGCGTATACTACACTTCGTGCGTTTTTGCACGAGTCCGAGTTACGATCGGGAACGGCGGCAGCAGTAAATAGATTGCGTGGGAATTGATCATATTTGAGACCGAGGTAGGTTGCAGACGTTCGCAGAGGCCCGGCGTCTCTCTTTATTTATGTTATTAGCTGGAGTCTCTTTGTTCCGAGACAAACAGAAATTATGTTATATTTCTTTCGGACTTTTATGTGTAGTACTCCATAGTAGTTCGTGAGTTGGTGACTCCACGTCTTGGGTAGAGGATTTCAGTATGATTTTCATATTGTAATTAGTTACTTCTATTTCGATAAAGTATTCCGCATTTATTTAATTAAAATTGTGTTAAAAACAGGATAGTATGAATATTATTGGCTATCCAGAAGATTTTAAGGGAAGAAAATCTTATCAGCATAGAGGAACATTGACTGCAACCAATTATGTTGAAGGAATACCAAGTCATTCTACACAACCAGCAACAAAGCCAAAAGGAGACTATTTTTTTACAGAGGCTCAATATCAACAGATACTTGGATTACTCAACAACAAGGAGTCATCAAATGAGATTACAATGGCTAATAGTGCAGGTAATAGTATTGCATTATCTTGTAATGTAGAGGGTCTAAACAAGTTGGAAGATAGATGGATAGTATTGTCATCTAATGTAGAAAATATGGAAAACTTGAAAGATGTTTGGATTGTGGATTCAGGAGCTACACATCACATATCATCTAATGTAAATTTGATGAGTAATGTGAGTAAAGTGACTGATAAAAGAAGAGAAAAGGTTACACTTCCTAATGGTGGTTATGCAAAAATAGAACACATTGGAAGTTCTTTTTTATCAGACTTTGACAAGCTGGAAAATGTTCTTCATGTGCTAGATTTTAAGTTCAATTTGATGCCAGTATCCAAATTGACTAGAGATCTGAGTTGTGCAGCCATATTTTTACCTAAACTATGTGTGTTTCAGGATCTTTACAATTGCAGGGTGAAGGCGATTGGTAAGGAAAATGAAGGTTTATATGTGTTGAAAGGCAAAGGAGTCAGACAACTAGCAGCTAGTGTAAACAGAAATGGAGCAGCAGAAGACACATGAGAATTATGGCACATGAGACTAGGGCATGCCAGCATTCCAGTAATGAAAAATGTTTCTTTCTTAAAAAGTAAAGTAGATGATGAGACACATAATAAATGTACTGTTTGTCCTTTGGCAAAGCAATGTAAAGTGAGCTTTCCAGACAGTATTAAAAGAAGCATTAGGTGTTTTGAACTTGTTCATATGGATATTTGGGGACCATATTAAAAGGCAGCTCATGACAGGAAGCATTATTTTCTTACAGTGGTTGATGACTTTTCAAGAGCTACTTGGATTTTTCTGATGCAATCTAAGAGTGAAACATTCAGTTTTCTAAAACAGTTCCTATGTATGGTTAAAACACAGTTTGATACTTGTGTTAAAACTATAAGAAATAACAATGGAACAAAATTTTTTAATAAACAGTGGAATGATCTTTTAGGATCACAGGGGATTATACATCAAAGCAGCTGTGTATATACTCATCAACAAAATGGTGTTGTTGAGAGGAAGCATAGGCATATATTAAACACTGCTAGAGCTTTGAGATTCCAGAGTAATGTCCCAAGTTATTTTTGGGGGGAATGTGTACAAACAACAGTATACATTATTAACAGATTACCATCCAAGATTCTAGATGGAAAGAGTCCTTTTGCAATGTTATATGGTAGAGAACCTTCTATAGCTCATTTGAGAGTATTTGGTTGCTTGTGTTATGCAACTAATTTGATGACAGAAGACAAATTTGATGCTAGAGCCAGGAAGGCTGTACATATGGGATATTCTACTACTCAAAAAGGATATAGACTGTATGATTTAATTACTAAGTGTTTCTTTGTTAGCAGGGATGTTTCATTCAGGGAAACTGAATTTCCATTTAGAAGACTGCAGGACAGTTTAGAAACAAGTTTTCTACAACTTGACTCTTCTACATCTGAAGCTGTTGAACAAGATATCATACACGGAGAATCAAGAGTTGCTATTCCCGATAAATCAGATCTTGTTCATCATGAAGAAGTTGATGAAGTAGCTGATCCTGATAGAGAAGATACAAAAATGAATATGCATGATGCAGAAGTTCATCATGATATCATTCAGCTGGATAATGTTGATGTTGTAGATGCTGAAACTCCAAGAGTTGAATTGACTTCTGATAGACAACATGTACATGGGAGACAGTCTCAGAGAGTTAAACATCCACCTATATGGCAGAAGGACTATGTGGTGCAGTTTCAGAAATCTTCACAGTGCAGTTATCCACTTTCTAATTTCCTGTCATATGAGAAAATGTCTTCTAAGTACCAGAATTATGTTTCTGTTTTTTCAGTATTGAAAGAACCTAATACTTTTAAGGAGGATGTTCAAGATGATAGGTGGGTCATTGCTATGCAACAGGAAGTACAAGCTTTAGAAGACAACAAGACATGGGAGATAGAAGATTTACCTCCTGGAAAAACTTCCATTGGATCAAAATGGGTATACAAGATAAAATACAAAGCTGATGGAGAAATAGAAAGATTCAAGGCTCGTTTGGTGGCAAAAGGATACAATCAGCAGGAAGGGTTAGATTATCATGAGACCTTTTCACCAGTAGCAAAAATGGTGACAGTGAGGTCTGTGATAGCTTTGGCAGCTTCAAAAGATTGGATTCTATATCAAATGGATGTGTTTAATGCATTTCTTCAAGGAGACTTATTTGAAGATGTATATATGGATCTGCCACAAGGTTTCCAAAGACAGGGGGAGCAGAAAGTATGTAAACTGTTAAAGTCATTGTATGGACTTAAACAAGCATCAAGGCAATGGAATCTTAAGCTAACAGAAGCACTGATAAATGCAGGATTTGTTCAAAGTGCTTTTGATCATTCTATGTTTACAAAGAAGTCTGGTTTAGACATTGTAATCATACTTGTGTATGTGGATGATCTACTGTTAACTGGGAGCAGTAAGGAAATGATTGATGAAGCTAAGGCATCTTTACATCAGTAGTTCAAACTTAAAGACTTGGGTGAATTAAAATATTTTCTAGGGATTGAAGTTTTAAGATCTAAGCATGGGATCTTACTTAATCAAAGAAAATATTCTTTGGAGTTGATTTCTGAGCTAGGTTTGAGTGGAGCTAAACCTGTTGTGACACCTATGGAGGTTAATCATAAACTCACAACAGTTGAGTATGATAAAATTGTTGGAGTAAGAGAATAAGATCCTTTAACATATGCAACAGGATATCAAAGACTGAGAGGAAAGCTTCTATATCTCACTGTTACTATGCCATATATCAGTTATGCAGTGCAAAGTCTGAGTCAATTTATGCAAATGCCTAAGATGTCTCATATGGAAGCTGCAACCAGAGTAGTGAGATATCTCAAATCTACACCAGGTATGGGAATTCTATTCAAGAAGGGTGAATCATATGTTTTAACTGCCTTATGTGATTCAGATTTGGCAGCCTGTCCAATGACCAGAAGATCAGTCAGTGGCTATGCAGTTAAATTTGGTGAATCTATGATATCTTGGAAATCAAAGAAACAGCATACTGTTTCAAGGAGCAGTGCAGAGGCAGAATATCGAAGTATGGCAACAACAGTTTCAGAGTTAGTGTGGATACTTGGCTTATTTTCAGAATTAGGAGTATCTATCATGAAACCAGTTACACTATTCTGTGATAGTAAAGCAGCAATGCAAATAGCTGCTAATCCTATCTTTCATGAAAGGACAAAACATATTGAAATTGATTGCCATTTCATTCGAGAACACATTAGAAGAGGGCTGATCACTACACAGTATGTATCTACAAAGGAGCAACAGGCAGATCTCTTTACAAAAGGACTGCCATCAGGACAACATCATTTTTTGCTTGGCAAGCTAGGTGTCTTAAACATTCTTCATCCACCAGCTTGAGGGGGAGTATTGGAAGTTGTAGTTATAATTAGTTAGGGACTAAATGTGATACAATGTAAAGTTAATTAGGGCCTAAGTGTACGTGTATAAAGTTAGAGTATTGAATAGTTGCATAGTTGTTTTTAGTTGTATATAGGCGGTTATCACTGTATTATTTCAGTTGAGATTTTCAGAGAATAGACTTCTCCTTCTTCTTCTTCTCTCAATCAAGATTTCATGGTTGTTTTTATCAGTGGTATAAGTAGTTTCGGCACATTGGAAGTAGATTGAAGAACTTGAAGTTCATAAGTTTGATTCAATTGGTTTTAGAGCGTAATTCATAGTTATAATATTTTTTCAGGCATTCCAAAGGTTCAAGCGAGTCTGTTTTATGATTTTAAACTTATCGGTATGTTCGAGTAGGGCCCCCGGGGCCCCAAGCATCAATCAGACGAGGCTCGGACTAAGTTGAAAATTTGAGCAAGAGATGAAGCTTCAGCTGTTGTCATAACCGCACCTGCGGTTGGTCAGTTGCAGGTATGAACTCACAAGTGCGGTTGGAGTATTGCAAATGCGGCCCAAAGAGAGGAGCCTAGGTTCCGTAGATATGATTTCTTTTTCGCAGAAGCGCGTACATCTGTCCGCAGGTGCGGTCCCTGCTGACCCATCCCAACTTCGCAAAAGCGGACCCTTGTCCACAGAAACGAGACCACACCATGCACCGCATGTGCGAAAACCGTTGGGTGGTGAGTTCATTTAATACGGGACTCAAGCCATTTTTACTCATTAATTCTCCCTCTTTGGGCGATTCTTGGAGCATTTTGAGAGGGATTTCCACCTAGATTTTGGGGGTAAGTAATTCCTACCTATTGTGAGTTTAATACATAAATTTTGGGTAGATTCCAACATGAAAATTGGTAGAAATTATGGGTTAGATAGAAAACCTAGGGTTTGACAAAAATGATATTTTTACCACGGAATTGACCAAGAAACTTATTGATAGTCATATAATTATGTTTCTTAGGTTATGGATAAACTTTCTTCAAAAAAATTTCTGAATCACGACACGTGGGTCCGGGGGTGATTTTTTGGAATCTTGCCTTTGTAGTTGGATAATCACTTTAATAGTTAGAATATGAACTTTTGAACCTATAATGATTGGTTTTTAGGATATTTGAATAGTTTTGGATTGTTCGGCTCGATTTGACAGTTTGAGCGCATTCTTGAGTTTGGAAGTAGGCCTTGAAGCAAGGTAAGTCTCTTTTTTAACCTTGTAAGAGGGAATTTCCCCCCATATGTGAACTTAATTAATATGTGATTAATTGTGGGGCCTACGTACGCAAGAAGTGGCGAGAGTCCGTATATAGCTACTATTTTTGTTATGTCCGGGTAGCTTTAGATTTACACCATACTTTGTGGACACCATTATTTGATTATATGTGCTAACTGTAACGAAAGGAATTTAGTTGAAGATTTCTAAGGATTTAAAGTCTTCAAGTTGAATTGTCTTTATTTTTAAAATGAATCAAGAAAGAGTTATGATTTAAATGATATAACTTTGCTTGATCGCGTCGCACGTATGATTGGCGAGCCGGATTATAGTTTGATCACGTCACATGTATGATTCGCGAGCGGGGAGAATAGATGCATCTATGGTTAGCGTCGTTCGATCCCCGGCAGTGCACAATTTACTTTTATGTTGTATCATGCCGAACGTCCTTCGTGGTATTTGTGTGTAATAATAGAATTTGAACTATTTATAGTCTATATGATTTGTTGCTTGAAAGGTCACTTGTTTAAATAAAGAAAGTGCCTTGACTTCTTAAATATGATAGAAGGATTTTTCAGTTATTATCCTTGTTTGAGCTTGTTGTTATCTACACACATTGTGATTCAAGAATCTGAACTTCATATTATTATATTGTTGGCCCTAGTAGGTATCAGAGTCGATCCCTCATTACTACTTATTCGAGGTTAGACGATATAATTACCGTGTACATATTTTTATGTAATCACGCTACACTTCTGAACTTGATTGTACATGATTTGAGGCTGGTACATCTGGCCATCAGTCCGGCACGTAGACTTGACTCCTCAGCTTGAGATTTCTCGGTGAGCTACCCTTTTGAGCCGCTCTGCAATAACTGGAGTCTCTCTTATGTCTTTATTTTCCTGTCTATTTCTTTACAGATAGTAGGATAGTATAGTTTTGTATATTCTACTAGATTGCTCACATAGTTGTGACACCAGATTTTGGCACACACATTAGTAGACTTATGATTTTGGTTTACTTACATAATTACGATTCGTTGTTATTTCTTCCAGTTATTTATGCTCAAATTTTAAACTCCTAATTTTTTATCAAATAAGGAGAAGTAATCACTTGCTAATTATTCAAATGGGAATTCACTAGTTTGTTAGTGTTGGCTTGCCTAACAATGGTGTTGGACGCCATCACAGCTTAATATTGGATTTGGGTTATGACAACATGGTATTAGAGTACTAGGTTCGCACAGGTCTCACAAGTTATGGGCAAGATTGGTAGAATCTTGCGGATCTGTACTTATCTTCGAGAGGCTATAGGGTGTTAAGGAAACTACTCTTTAAGCATCTCATATTTTAGCACGACAGAGGCCACCCAGGCATGCCCAGTCAACCTGCCCAGGTTATCATGGGGAATTATCGATCCATGGTTCTCACAGTTCTCAGCAGGTTCATTCATCACTTAGTGCCCTCCCAGCCCAGAGTTTGTTCCATACTCTATCAGTTCAGAGCTCTTCTATGCTAGGTCCCACTGCTAGTTATCCCGGTGCTAGGGGTTGTTTTCAGTCCCCATCTCCAATTCCAAGGAGTTGTTATGAGTGTGGAGAGTTGGTGCACATGTGGAGGCAGTGTCCTTGTCATCTTGGGGATATATCTCAGTAGATGAGTCAACCATCGACTCTAGTACTAGTTACTTCACCACCCACCCACCCAGCTATGGGTGGAGGACAGTCATTTAGGGATCGCCCCAGAGGGGAGGTCAATTAAGTGGTGGTTAGGACCATTTCTATGCATTCCCAGCTAGGCCACATGCTATTGCTTCAGATACTGTAATTACAGGTATTGTTTCAATCTGCCACATAGACGCCTCTGTATTATTTGATCCCGATTCCACTTTTTAATAGGTGTCATCATATTTTGCTCGTTATTTGGATATGCCCCATGAGTCTTTGGTTTTATCTGTTAGTGTATCTATTTCGATGGGCGATACTATTGTCGTGGACCATATGTGCCGGTCATGTGTGGTGACCATTGGGGGTCTGATGACCCGAGAGGATCTTTTGTTACTCTGTAGTGGATTTGGATGTGATTTTGGGCATGGATTGGTTATCCCCATGCCATGCTATTCTGGACAATCACACCAAGACAATGACGTTAGCTATACCGAGTGTGCCATAAATTGAGTGGTGAGGATTGACCGATTTTGTTCCCAGTAGAGTGATTTCATTTCTAAAGGCCCAACTAATAGTTGGGAAAGGTTGTATTTCATACTTATAATTTGTGAGGGATGTCAGTGTAGAGACTCCTAACATTGGTTTTGTTCCAATTGTAAGGGATTTTCCAAATGTGTTTCTTGCAGACCTACCAGGCATGCCACCGAATAAGGATATTGATTTTGGTATTGACCTGGTGCCGGGCACTCAGCCCATTTATATTCCACAGTATCGTATGGCACTAGTAGAGCTGTAAGAGTTGAAGGAGCAACTTTAAGAACTACTTGATAAGAGGTTTATTCGGTCTGGTGTTTCACCGCGGGGTGCTCATTTCCTATTTGTGAAGAAGAAGGATGACACTATGAGGATGTGGATGAATTACAGGCAGTTGAACAAGGTTACAATTAAGAACAAGTATCCCCTGCCTTGCATTGATAATTTGTTTGACCAACTTCAGGGAATGAGGGTGTTCCAAGATTGATCTCCATTTAGGGTATCACCAGCTGATGATCAGGGACTTGGATATTCTTAAGACAAATTTCAAGGCGCAATACGGTCATTATGAGTTCCTTGTGATGTCTTTTGGTCTGACCAATGCCCCAGTAGCGTTCATGCATCTTATGAACATCATGTCCCGGCCATATCTCGACTGGTTTGTCATAGTTTTCATTGATGATTTCTGATGTATTCACATAGTCAGGAAGAGCACGCGTAGCATTTAAGAGTAATATTGTAGCAGTTGAGGCAGGAGAAACTTTATGCAAAGTTTGCCAAGTCTGAGTTCTGGCTCAATTCAGTTGCTTTCTTGGGGCACGTGGTGTCCAGTAAGGGTATTTACGTTGATCCGAAGAAGATAGTGACGGTTCAGTATTGTCCCAAATCGTCCTCATTCACGGAGATTTGTAGTTTTATTGGTTTGGCGGGTTATTACCGCCAGTTCGTTCATGTATTTTTATCTATTGCATCACCCTTGACCAAGTTGACTCAGAAGGGTGCTCAATTCTAGTGGTCGGGTGAGTGTAAGGCGATCTTTTAGAAGCTCAAGACTACCTTAACCATAACTCCAGTGTTAGTGTTGCCATCAGCTTCAGGTTCATATACAGTGTATTGTGATGCTTCGAGAGTAAGTATTGGGTGTGTGTTGATGTATGAGGGTAGAGTTATTGCTTATGCATCCCATCAGTTGAAACCCCACGAGAAGAACTACCCTGTTCATGATTTAGAGTTGGTTCCATTGTTGACGCATTGAAGATTTGGAGGCATTACTTGTATGGTGTGTCTTGTGAAGTGTTTACTGATCATCGTAGCCTCCAACACTTGTTCAAATAGAAGGATCTCAATTTGAGGCAGTGGATATGGTTGGAGATTCTAAAGGACTACGATATTACTATTTTGTACCATCCGGGGAAGGCCAATGTAGTGGCTGATGCTTTGAGCCCGAAGGCGGTGAGTATGGGCAGTCATGCATTTATTCTTGTTGGGGAGAGACCTCTTATAGTTGATGTTCAGGCCTTGGCCAATCTGTTCATGAGGTTGGATATTTCAGAGCCTAGTGGGGTATTTGCTTGTGTGATTTCTCAGTCTTCCTTATTTGATCACATCAAAGAGTGCGAGTATGATGATCCTCAATTTCTTGTACTTAAGGATAGAGTTCAGCACTGCGATGCAAGAGATGTGACCATTAATGATGATGGGGTGTTGAGGATGCATGACCGTATTTGTGTGCCTAATGTGGATAGGCTTCGGGAGTTGATTCTAGAGGATGCCCTTAACTCGCGCTATTCCATTCATCCGGGTGCCGCGAAGAAGTATTAGGATCTGAGACAACCTTATTGATAGAGGATGGTAAAGAAAGATATTGTAGTATTCGTAGCTCACTGTCACAATTGTCAGCAGGTGAAATATGAGCATCAGAGACTAGGTGTCTTGCTTCAGTAGATGGATATTATAGAATGGAAGTGGGAGTGGATAACCATGGACTTTGTAGTTGGGCTCCCACGGACTTTGAAGAAGTTCGATGCTATTTGGGTGATTGTGGATCTGTTGATCAAGTCTGCACACTTCATTCCTATTTTTACTACCTATTCTTTAGAGCGGCTGGCAGAGATCTATATCTGAGAGATTTTTCACTCGCATGGTGTCCCACTTTCCATCATTTCAGAAAGAGGCACTCATTTTACTTTGCAGTTTTGGAGGGCCGTGCAGAGAGAGTTGGGTACTCAAGTCGAGTTGAGCACAACTTTTCACCCTCAGATGGACGGGAAGCCCGAGTGCACTATTCAGATATTGGAGAACATGTTGCGCGCTGATTGACTACGGTGGTTCATGGGATCAGTTTCTACCACTCGTGGAGTTTTCTTATAATAATAACTACCATTCTAGTATTTAGATGGCTCCATATGAGGCTCTATATGGGAGGCGGTGCAGATCTCCAGTGGGATGGTTCAAGCCGGTTGAGGCCAGACTTTTAGGTACGTACTTAGTACAAGATGCTTTGGACAAGGTGAAGGCGATTCAGGAGAGGCTTTGTACAGCGCAGTCGAGACAAAAGAGTTGTGCAGAGAGGAAGGTTCACGATGTGTCCTATATGGTTGGGGAGAAGGTTCTACTAAAGGTTTCACCAATGAAGGGTGTTATGGTATTTGGAAAGAAGAGTAAATTGACTCCTCGGTTGATGTGTTTCAAAGGATTGAGGAAGTTGCTTATGAGCTTGTTTGCCACCCAGCTTGTCAAGTGTGCATCTGGTATTTCATGTTTCTATGCTCCGAAAGTATATTAGAGATCCGTATCATGTTCTAGATTTCAGCACAGTTCAATTAGAAGGTGATTTGACCTATGATGTGGAGCCAACAGCTATTTTGGAGCCTTAGGTTCGGAAGTTGAGATCAAAGGATATAACTTTAGTGAAAGTGCAGTGGATCAGCCTGTGGAGGAGGCTACCTGGGAGAATGAGCAGAAGATGAGGAGCAGATATCCTCACCTATATGAGGCTTCAAGTAGTTTCTTTACTCGTTCGAGGACAAACATTTGTTTAAGAGGGGGAAGGGGAGATGTAATGGTTCGATCGATAGTTTTATGAGTTATCGCTCTGTTTCCACCATTTATGATGCTTTATGATTTGTTCATTTGTGCTATACAGTATCTCATTAGTCGGTCTGAATTCAGAATGGTTTTGGGAAGGTTTGAGACACTTAGTCTATTAAGTTGGCCTTTTAGTTGAAAAAGTCAACTAGAAGTTGACTTGTGGGTAAACGATCTCGGAATATGGTTTTTATGTTCAGATAGCTTCGAAAGGTGATTTGGATCTTAGGAGAGTGATTGGAATGTAATTTGGAGGTCTGTAGTAGATTTAGGCTTGAATTGGTAAAAATAAATTTTTTGTATTTTTCGGCCGATAGTGAAAATTTTGATATCGGGATCAGAATAGAATTTCAGGAGTTGCAGAAGGAATTGATATCATGCCTTCTTTTGTTCCTTTAGATTAGAACACACTGTATATTTAAGTATCTATTATTTCTAATGATTGTTATATTTTATTCGAACTGGTTTCTTAAATAAATCTCCTTAACCTGTCTAAGGTTATATTTTTTATAAAAAGGAATCTCTGTCATTTTTAATTTAATGGATCCTATATTAAAGGCGATAGGTTATCCAATATCGTATTTTTATTTGAAAAATGTTATTTTCTTCACTCAAATAATTTCTAAAAATAACTTCATCTTTTCTCGTTGGTCTTTCTATTTGGTCTAGAAATTGTAAATGTACACTTATGATATATAAATGGAAATTCTTGAACATCTTTATTAGCGTTTGTCACAGATATTATATACTGAGTAGCATGTGGATCTGTGACCTTTAAAGTAAAAGGCAAATATATGCGCACAAGGTGCCATGTGTGTTAAAGGTTTAGAAGTTGTGATTGTGATATGAGATTTCGAGGATGGGGATGGTCTGAAATGTGTATTAGGAATGATGCGATTGGTTAAGTTAACAATGTTTTTCTTATTTGAGCATATTTTTACTTGTCTGTATCCTAACTATGTTGGTGTTAATTTACTTGGTTACTTTTCGATACCATTCGTGTTTTCCCCTTATCGTATTTACTATTTGTAATTTGATTTCTTCATGTTATTGCATCACCTTATTATTTTATCTTGTTATTTATTATCATATCTTTCTCAGCTTATTAGGCTAGTATGTGTCTTTATCTTCCTCGTCACTACTCCACCGAGATTATTCTTGATACTTATCGGGCATCGTTGTGGTGTGCTCATACTACACTTTGTACATTCTTGTATCGATCCAGGTATTTTATTGTTAGTGGCTGTGCGGATCATTGCTGTGGAGACTCAAGGTAAACACGATGCTGCGTTCGCAAGCCTCGGGGTCACCAACTATTGTACTTATTTCCATTTTTTCTTATATTATGGAACGGTGATGTATTCATTTTGTATAATAACTCTTAGAAAGACTTATGATTTGTACTACCGATTTTGAGAATTATAAATTATTCAAAGATATTCCAATTCGAAGTTAGTGAATATTGTCGTTATATTTTTTTAGAGTTAGGCTTACCTAGTTTTAGAGACTAGGTGCCATCATGACCCCTTCAGAGAGATTTTGGGTCGTGATACCAGCCATGTTCTCAAACAACAATACGAAATCTACTACTGGTCGTCTTGCCACCGCCACGAACCACGCTTCGCAATGATGCCAGTCGTCACGAGGGCATTTTTGGTCAGTCCAAAATCACACCCGCGTGGCTCTAAAGTTGCACATTTGACTCCTCATTTCCCAACACTTAGCTAAATTTTCAGGAAATTTGGTCTTAAACAATTTTTGGCATCAAATTGAAATTAAAGAACACAATCTAATACGGAAAAATTCCAAGCTTTGCATTAATTCAAAAATCTACAAACAGAACCCTCACTTTGGTATGAACACAAGTCATTCACAGCCCACTTCGTCTGGCCAAGATCACAAGTCGATCTTTCATACTAAGACCTGCCCAATGCCCAGCCTTAGTCCCTTTTTGAAACACCTTGAAAGACTCACATTCCTCTCTTGTTTCCCTTACTAAATTTCAGATGAAATTTCCACTCTGAAACTGACTAAGTCCAAAAGCACCTATTCATAGCACATATGCAACCTTTAGGACTTGACAACACATGGACTTATCTATAACTTTTGCTACTTGTCGTGCTAATACTAAGTTTGTTCCTATCTCGTAGTTGACATTCCCAACTACATAAGCCATGTTCTATACGAAATGTTTGCGGATACAAGTATAAATCAGACATGAGGGTAAGTGGTTATAAAAAGGTAACCTCCAACTACTTTGACATGTGCACTGCATGTGCCATTTGACTTGATCAGCTGCTGCACGACCAAGGCTGGCATTGCACCCAGCCTTCTGACATTGCACCGCACCAATGCCTTGTCAGTAACTAGCCGCCTATGATTTTGCCGCATATGCCCGATGCCACTGCCGTCTGCACATGCCTTGGCCGAGTTTCTGCCTTGTCCATGTCAACAATTAATTACACCTCCATTAATTACCAATTTCTTATTAAGACTTATTATTAAAAACATATAACTTACAGCGGAATAATCAAAATTAGCGGAAGACTTAGTCAAATATGATAAAGAAAACCCAAACATGATACACTACCCAAGACCGGTGTCACAATACTCACGAACTTCTAAGAATAATACACATAATTGTCTGAAAGAAAATACAAGCTGTTTATCTCGATTACATGAGATAACAGGAATGAAAAGCATAGATAGAAGAGACAACGGGTCCTGCGGACGCCTGCAAGGCTACCTCGTAGTCTCGGTAGTCGAAAAATCCACAAGTCTCTATTGTTGCTGCTGCTGTCCGTAACCTGTATCTGCGCAAAAAGAGCGCAGAGTGTAGTATCAGCACAACCGACCCCATATGCTGGTAAGTGCCTGGCCTATCCCAGCGAACTAGTGACAAGGCTAAGGCCAGTCACCCACATAAACCTGTACAGTTGCAATATACATATATATACAATACATTTATAAGGAAATACTCTGCTCTGAATTAACAGTCAATAACTCACGATATCCAGAATAATCTAATCAACCGAATAAATCTTACTTTCATGTCTCAATTCCTCTCTCATTTCATATCTCATGGTAGGCGTACCACCCGCTCCCAACTATCACAGTAATTATATCTTGTGGTAGGCGTACCACCCGCTCCCAAATGTATCAATAGGCTACCGGCAACTATGGCCAATGCCAAGATTTAAATCACTTCGTGGTCGGCGTACCACACGATCCCATTTCATAAATATATAAGTGGTCGGCGCGCCACACGATCCCAATTCATAAATATATAAGTGGTCGGCGCGCCACACGATCCCAATTCATAAATATATATATATTACCGGCATTTAGCCAATAATCTCTATATCAACAATATTTATAATTACCGATTTTAAACCAATAATTGATAATAATTTCAATAATTTATCTTCATTACCGGTATAACACCAATAACTCTTAATCAACAATTTATTCATAACTAAGTTCCTATTCCTTCAAGCTAGGATAGAACAAACACTTACCTCGAAAGTTTACGAACGATTCAATCCGTAGCAATGCCTTTTCCTTTTGAATTTGACTCCAATCCAATCGTATCTATACACAATTGATTTAATATCATCAATTCTACTTAACAAACTAGTTCATATTGCTAAATATGGTTTTTACAACATTCTGCCCGGAATAGTAAAAATCGACCCCGAGCCCACATAATCGAAACTCAAGTTTCGAACAAAAATAAGTTCACCCAATCTTCCATGAGTTCAAATATACAATTTGTTCTTAAGTTCGACTCCAAAACGAGGTCTAGATTGCAAATTCTTTGAAAACCCTTACTATACTCAATTCTCAATTTTTCTACCCATTTACACCTAATTAGGCTTAGGAATTTAAATAATATTGATGGAAAATAAAGAAAACGAGTTAAGAATCACTTACCCAAGAAGTTTGATGAAGAATCGTTCAAAAATCGGCCAAGAAGCTGTGGAGAAGAGAGTTGAACAGAAATGGGATTTTTATCCCGTTTCTGTTCTGTTTTCTGTCTTAAATTCACTGGGCATGAGTTTGTTCATCGCGTTCGCGACACCCCGGTCGCGTTCGCGATGAAGAAGAAGTTTTTACACATCGCGTTCGCGTGGGGCTTAACGCGAACGCGAAGAAGAAAATTCTGGGGATTGAAATTTGGCCTACGCGAACGCGTGGTGCCGTACGCGAACACGTAGAAGAGGCAGGCCAGGCTCCGCGAACGCGGGAGCCTTCACGCGAACGCGTAGAGGAAAAAGGCTGGGGTCCATGTTGTTGTACGCGAACGCGATCCTAAGGACGCGAACGCGTAGAAGAAGAAAGAGAAGCCTTCGCGAACGCGACCAGGTGGACGCGAACGCGAAGAAGGAATGTCTGCTGTAGATTTTCTGCAGTTTTTCCTAGTCTAAAACCACCCCGATGCCTATCCGAAACTCACCCGAGCCCTCGAGGCTCCAAACCAAATATGTACACTAACTCAATAACATCATACGAACTTGCTCGAGCGAACAAATCGCCGAAATAACATCAAAATCAATGAATTGAGCCTTAAAACTCAAGAATTCTTTCAAATTTCATAATTTCCAAAATTTCCAATTTAAGGCCGAAACACGTCAAACGACGTCCGTTTTCAACCAAACTTTACAGGAAGCGCTTAACCAATATATATGACTTGTACCGGGCGTCGGAACCAAAATACGAGCCCGATACCAGTACTTTTTAATAAAAATTCAGTTTCATTTTCCTTAAACATTTTCAGAAAACAATTTAACAGAAAAATTCTTTTACCGGGGTTCTAGACCTCGGATTTCAATTCCGGGCATATGCCCAAGTTCCATATTTTTCTACGGATTTTCTGAGACAGTCAAATCACGGATTCGGGTCCGTTTACCAAAAATGTTGACCAAAGTCAACCATATCAATATTAATATCAAAATTCTTCAACTTTTTCACATATTTCACATATTTCAACATAAATATTTTCCAGCTTTGTGCCCGGACTGTGCACGCAAATTGAGGCAACTATAAATGAGGTTTTCAAGACCTCAAAAGCTCGGAATGATTAATAAAACAAGTGATGACCCTTTGGGTCGTCACAATCTCCACCTCTAAAACAACCGTTCGTCCTCGAACGGACAAAAGAAAAAAGTACCTGAGTCAGGAAACAAATGTGGGTAGCGGCTCCGCATATCAGACTCGGACTCCCAGGTCGATGCCTCAGGAGGCTGACCTCTCCACTGAACACGCACAGAAGGATAACTCTTCGACCTCAATTGTCGAACCTGCCGGTCTAGAATGGCTACCGGCTCCTCCTCGTAAGATAGATCATTGTCCAATTGGACAGTACTGAAGTCTAACACATGTGTGGGATCGCCGTGGTATCTCCGAAGCATAGATACATGAAAAGCTGGATGCACGGCTGATAAGCTAGGCGGCAAAGCTAATCTGTAAGCCACCCCTCCCACTCTGTCTAGAATCTCAAATGGACCAATATACCTAGGGCTGAGCTCGCCCTTCTTCCCGAACCTCATCACGCCCTTCATAGGCGACACTCGGAGCAATACTCGTTCACCAACCATGAAATCTACATCTCGAACCTTACGATCCGCATAAGTCTTCTGCCTGGACTGAGCTGAACGCAATCTCTCCTGAATAGTCTTGACCTTATCCAAGGCCTCCTAAACTAAGTCCGTACCCAACAACCGAGCCTCTCCCGGTTCAAACCATCCAACTGGTGATCGACATCGCCTACCATACAACGCCTCATACGGAGCCATCTGGATGCTTCGCTAACCATGTCAATTCCCAAGGAAAAAATTATCCATTGGTCCCCCAAATCAATTACACTCTCTCCCAACATGTCCTTGGAGATCTAAATAGTATAATTAAATGATTTGTCCATTTGGGGATGAAATGTCGTACTCAGCTCGGTCTGCATGCCTAACTCACATTATACAACTCTCTAAAAAGATGATATAAACTGAGTTTCTCGATCCAAAATAATAGAAACAGGCACACCATGTAGGCGCACAATCTCCCTAATGTAAACCTCCGCTAACCTCTCCGACGAGTAGGAGACAGATACTGGAATAAAGTGTGCTGACTTGGTCAACCTATCAACAATGACCCAAATAGCATCAAATTTCCTCCGAGTCAAAGGAAGTCCAGTAACGAAGTCCATAGTGATCCGCTCCCATTTCCACTCGGGAATTTCAATTCTCTGGAATACACCACCAGGTCTCCGGTGCTCATAGTTTCACCTGCCGACAATTTAGACACCAAGCGACATACGCAACGATATCTTTCTTCATTCTGCGCCACCAATAGTGCTGCCGTAAGTCCTGGTACATCTTCGCGGCGCCCGGGTGAATAGAATACCGCGAACTGTGGGCCTCCGCTAAGATTAACTCTCGAATCCCTTCGACATTGGGCACACAAACTCGACCCTGCAATTTCAATACCCCATCATCATCTAGATTTACCTGTGTGGCACCTCCCCGCTGTACTGTATTTCTCAACTCACACAAATGAGGATCATCAAATTGCCTCTCACGGATACGCTCTAATAAAGAAGAACGAGCGACCGTGCAGGCTAACACCCTGCTAGGCTCAGAAATGTCTAATCTCACGAACTGGTTAGCTAAGGCCTGGACATCTATAGCTAATGGTCTCTGACTGACCGGAATATATGCAAGACTACCCATGCCGGCGGACTTTCTACTCAATGCATCGGCCACCACATTGGCCTTACCTGGGTGATATAGGATAGTAACATCATAGTCTTTTAGCAACTCTAGCCACCTTCTCTGCCTCATATTCAACTCTTTCTGCTTAAACAAATACTGAAGACCTTTATGATCGGTGTATACTTCACATGCTACACCATACAAATAATGCCTCCAGATCTTCAATGCGTGAATAATCGCCGCCAATTCTAGATCATGCACTGGATAGTTCTTCTCATGAATCTTCAATGCCTCGAAGCATAGGCAATAACCTTGTCATCCTGCATTAACACTGCACCAAGCCCAATACGGGAAGCATCACAATAAACAGTATAAGGTCCCGTACCTGTGGGTAAAACCAATACCGGTGTTGTGGTTAAGGTTGTCTTGAGCTTTTGAAAGCTCGCCTCACATTCATCGGACCATTCAAATTGAACACCTTTCTGGGTCAATCTGGTCAGTGGGGTTGCAATAGATGAAAATCCCTCTACGAATCGGCGATAATAACCCGCTAACCCCAAGAAACTCCGAATATCTGTGGCTGATGTCGGTCTAGGCCAGTTCTTGACTGCCTCAATTTTCTTCGGATCAACCTGAATACCTGCTGCCGTCACAATATGACCCAGGAATGCAACTGAACTTAGCCAAAATTCACACTTTGAAAATTTTGCATATAGCTGGCTATCTCTCAGAGTCTGTAAGGCCACTCTGAGATGTTGCGCATGTTCCTCCTGACTGCGGGAATATATTAATATGTCATCAATGAAGACTATTACAAACAAGTCTAAATAAGGCCGGAACACCCGATTCATTAATTCCATAAAAGCTCCTAGAGCATTTGTCAACCCAAAAGACATGACCAAAAATTCAAAATGTCCATACCGAGTGCGGAACGCTGTCTTAGGGACATCAGATGCCCTAATCTTCAGCTGATGATAGCCAGATCTCAAATCTATCTTTGAAAATACCTTGGCACCCTGAGGCTGGTCAAATAAATCATCAATTCGCGGAAGTGGATATTTATTTTTGATAGTCACCTTGTTCAACTGCCGATAGTCAATGCACATTCTCATCGAACTATCTTTCTTCTTTACAAATAATACTGGTGCACCCCACGGCGAAACACCGGGTCTAATGAAACCCTTTTCAAGTAAATCCTGCAACTTCTCCTTCAATTCTTTTAACTCTGGCGGAGCCATACGATATGGGGGAATAGAAATGGGCTGAGTGCCTGGAGCCAAATCAATGCAAAAATCAATGTCCCTATCGGGCGGCATACCTGGTAAGTCTGAAGGAAATACTTCAGGAAATTCGCGAACCACAGGCACAGAGTCAATAGAAGGAACCTCAACACTAGAATCACGGACATAGGCCAAATAAGCCAAGCATCCCTTTCCAACCATACGCCGAGCTTTAACATAAGAAATAACATTACGGCTAGTATGACCTGAAATTCCTTTCCACTCTATACGAGGCAAATTCGGCAGGGCTAAAGTCACAGTCTTGGCATGGCAATCTAAAATAGCATGATACGGAGATAGCCAGTCCATGCCTAGTATAATATCAAAGTCCACCATATTTAGGAGTAATAAATCAGCACGGGTCTCGAGACCCTCAATTACTATAATACATGACCGATGAACTCGATCAACCACAATAGAGTCGCCTACTGGTGTAGACACATGAACAGGAACACTCAATGGATCACTGGGCTGAATCAAGTATGGTGCAAAATAGGAAGACACATACGAATATGTAGACCTAGGGTCAAATAATGCTGAAGCCTTTCTATCACAAACCAAAATAATACCTATAATGTCGGCATCTGAGAACTCAGCCTCTGGTCAGGCAGGAAGTGCATAACATCGGAGCTGTGTCCCACCACCCTGAGCAGTATCTCTAGGACGATCAGCTGCTGGATGGTCTCTACCTATATCGGTCTGAGCTCCACCTCTATGACCTCTGCCTTCACCTCTATGTCCTCTACCCCCGCCTCTAGCTAGCTGGGCAGGCTGTGGGGGAACAGGGGCCTGAATCATGGCACGAGAACCCTGCTGGTGAGATCTGTCAGAAGCTCGAGGGCAATACCTTGCAATGTGCCTAAGATCACCGCACGTAAAACAAGCCCCCGGCTGCTGAAAATGGCGAAGTGGTGGTGCACTGATAGGCTGCTGATCAGAGTAGCGTGGCTGAGAATTACGATCACCTGAAGCATCATGAGAAACCTGAAGAGCTGACTAATAAGGCCTAGGAGGATGGCCTCTATCATAAAAATCTCTATCTCCGGACGAGGTACCACTGAATCTACCCGAATTACGAGATCTCTTATCTGATCCATGTCTTGCTCCCTGTGACAGGGCCATCTCGATCCGGCGGGCTGCATTAGCCGCCTCCTGAAAAGTGATTTCAGTTCCTGCCCCCATAGCCATCTGTAGCCGAATTGGTTGATTCAAGCCATCGATAAACCTCCTCACTCTCTCCCGATCTGTGGGAAGTATGATAATAGCATGACGAGCCAGGGTCCACGAACCTAGTCTCGTACTGTGTGACAGACATAGAACCCTGATGAAGACGCTCAAATTGTATGCGCATAACCTCCCGCTGAGTTGCTGGAAGGAACTTCTCCAAGAATAATTCCGCAAACTGCTCCCAAGTCAAAGATGACGATCCCGCTGGCTTGGTTAGACAATAATCTCTCCACCAAGTCTTGGTGGAACCGGATAACCGAAAAGTAGCAAAATCCACACCATTAGTCTCTACAATACCCATAAGTACGGAGAACTTCGTGGCAGTTGTATAGGAAATCCCGTGGATCCTCCGAAGGAGTGCCACCGAATGTGGTAGTGAACAAACTTGGTAAACTCTGTCCAATCTCCACAACGCGTCGGCGGACATGGCTGCACCATCGTTGGACGGAGTCGCAATAATAGGTCGAGCCGCCTCAACTGGCTGAATCACAGGATCTTGCGCCCGGGGAATTGCTGGCTCGGAGTGCGCGTAGCAGAGTCCGATTACTTCCTCCGGCTCGAGAAGTAGGCTGGTGCTACCGGTAATAAACCCTGCTCCGGTGATGTGATCCATAAAACCTGCTATACGGACCAAAGCATCCCGTAGATCCGGTGAAAACACAGCTCCTCCTGGGACCGAGCTGGGCCCACTGAAACTGCTGGGACTAGAACCTCCTCCTCGATATGAACTCGAGGTTCTGCCACTTGTGCTGCTGCTCGGGGCTGAGCTCCGCCCCTACCTTGTCCTCTAGGACGACCTCGACCTCGGCCTCTACCCCTAGCGAGAGCTGCCGCTGCTGGGACCTCGGGCTGCTGGTCGGTAGATGAGGATGCACGTGTCCTTACCATCTGCGGAAGAACAGAGTAGAAGTTCAATTAACATTTAAAAGATCAAGTCGCACGACCGGAAAGAATAAAGGGAATATTTTCCTAACTCCGTAGCCTCTGGAGGATAAATACAGACGTCTCCGTACCGATCCTTCAGACTCTACTAAGGTTGTTCGTGAGTTGTGAGACCTGTGCAACCTAGTGCTCTGATACCAACTTGTCACGACCCGGATTTCCCACCATCGGGGTCATGATGGCGCCTACTAAATGGAAGCTAGGCAAGCCAAAAATTAATTACACCTCCATTAATTACCAATTTCTTATTAAGACTTATTATTAAAAACATATAACTTACAGCGGAATAATAAAAATTAGCGGAAGACTTAGTCAAATATGATAAAGAAAACTCAAACATGATACACTACCCAAGACCGGTGTCACAATACTCACGAACTTCTAAGAATAATACACATAATTGTCTGAAAGAAAATACAAGTTGTTTATCTCGATTACATGAGATAACGGAATGAAAAGCATAGATAGAAGAGACAACGGGTCCTGCAGACGCCTGCAAGGCTACCTCGTAGTCTCAGTAGTCGGAAAATCCACAAGTCGCTACTGCCGCTGCTGCTGTCCGTAACCTGTATCTGCGCAAAAGAGCGCAGAGTGTAGTATCAGCACAACCGACCCCATGTGCTGGTAAGTGCCTGGCCTATCCCAGCGAACTAGTGACAAGGCTAAGGCCAGTCACCCACATAAACCTGTACAATTGCAATATATATATATACAGTACATTTATAAGGAAATACTCTTGCTCTGAAATAACAGTCAATAACTCACGATATCCAGAATAATCTATTCAACAGAATAAATCTTACTTTCATGTCTCAATTCCTCTCTCATTTCATATCTCGTGGTAGGCGTACCACCCGCTCCCAACTATCACAGTAATTATATCTTGTGGTAGGCGTACCACCCGCTCCCAAATGTATCAATAGGCTACCGGCAACTATGGCCAATGCCAAGATTTAAATCACTTCGTGGTCGGCGTACCACACGATCCCATTTCATAAATATATAAGTGGTCGGCGCGCCACACGATCCCAATTCATAAATATATAAGTGGTCGGCGCGCCACACGATCCCAATTCATAAATATATATATATTACCGGCATTTAGCCAATAATCTCTATATCAACAATATTTATAATTACCGGTTTTAAACCAATAATTGATAATAATTTCAATAATTTATCTTCATTACCGGTATAACACCAATAACTCTTAATCAACAATTTATTCATAACTAAGTTCCTATTCCTTCAAGCTAGGATAGAACAAACACTTACCTCGAAAGTTTACGAACGATTCAATCCGTAGCAATGCCTTTTCCTTTTGAATTTGACTCCAATCCAATCGTATCTATACACAATTGATTTAATATCATCAATTCTACTTAACAAACTAGTTCATATTGCTAAATATGGTTTTTACAACATTCTGGCCCGGAATAGTAAAAATCGACCCCGGGCCCACATAATCGAAACTCAAGTTTCGAACCAAAATAAGTTCACCCAATCTTCCATGAGTTCAAATATACAATTTGTTCTTAAGTTCGACTCCAAAACGAGGTCTAGATCGCAAATTCTTTGAAAACCCTTACTATACTCAATTCTCAATTTTTCTACCCATTTACACCTAATTAGGCTTAGGAATTTAAATAATATTGATGGAAAATGAAGAAAACGAGTTAAGAATCACTTACCCAAGAAGTTTGATGAAGAATCGCTCAAAAATCGTCCAAGAAGCTGTGGAGAAGAGAGTTGAACAGAAATGGGATTTTTATCCCGTTTCTGTTCTGTTTTCTGTCTTAAATTCACTGGGCATGAATTTGTTCATCGCGTTCGCGACACCCGGTCGCGTTCGCGATGAAGAAGAAGTTTTACACATCGCGTTCGCGTGGGGCTTAACGCGAACGCGAAGAAGAAAATTCTGGGGATTGAAATTTGGCCTACGCGAACGCGTGGTGCCGTACGCGAACGCGTAGAAGAGGCAGGCTAGGCTCCACGAACGCGGGAGCCTTCACGCGAACGCGTAGAGGAAAAAGGCTGGGGTCCATGTTGTTGTACACGAACGCGATCCTAAGGACGCGAACGCGTAGAAGAAGAAAGAGAAGCCTTCGCGAACGCGACCAGGTGGACGCGAACGCGAAGAAGGAATGTCTGCTGCAGATTTTCTGCAGTTTTCCTAGTCTAAAACCACCCCGATGCCTATCCGAAACTCACCCGAGCCCTCGAGGCTCCAAACCAAATATGTACACTAACTCAATAACATCATACGAACTTGCTCGAGCGAACAAATCGCCGAAATAACATCAAAATCAATGAATTGAGCCTTAAAACTCAAGAATTCTTTCAAATTTCATAATTTCCAAAATTTCCAATTTAAGGCCGAAACACGTCAAACGACGTCCGTTTTCAACCAAACTTTACAGGGAAGCGCTTAACCAATATATATGACCTGTACCGGGCGTCGGAACCAAAATACGAGCCCGATACCAGTACTTTTTAATCAAAATTCAGTTTCATTTTCCTTAAACATTTTCGGAAAACAATTTAACAGAAAAATTCTTTTACCGGGGTTCTAGACCTCGGATTTCAATTCCGGGCATATGCCCAAGTTCCATATTTTTCTACGGATTTTCTGAGACAGTCAAATCACGGATCCGGGTCCGTTTACCAAAAATGTTGACCAAAGTCAACCATATCAATATTAATATCAAAATTCTTCAACTTTTTCACATATTTCACATATTTCAACATAAATATTTTCCAGCTTTGTGCCGGGACTGTGCACGCAAATCGAGGCAACTATAAATGAGGTTTTCTAGACCTCAAAAGCTCGGAATGATTTTGCCGCATATGCCCGATGCCACTGCCGTCTGCACATGCCTTGGCCGAGTTTCTGCCTTGTCCATGTCAACTCTTGTTTCACCCGTGCCATTGCTTGAATTTTCCTTCACATAGCCTTGCCTTAGCTATTAAAAGTATTTTCCATCATCCCGGATTGCTGTGCTTTAGCTTAACCCGCACTTGTCTCTGCTACAACTTGAAGTGCCCGTGCCACTAACTTTGGCACGCATGTCGTGCCATGCCGCCCCAACTTTGCTCGCACTGCCTTTTCAAGACTTTTCCAAGGATGTCTTGCCTACCCCAATACCTTGGCGAATACTTGCCCGCAGCATCACACACATCATTGTCTTGTCCATTGTTCGCATGATCGTTTTGCCAGCATGATCGTTTTGCCCGCAAATAGGCCAATGGAAAGTACATCACGCCCAATCCTTACCACAACCGCACGACGTCCAATGTCAAACAGTCGGGACCCTAATCTTTACAAGAAAAATATCAATGTCCAAATACCTAATGTTCTGTACTCCAAAGGTATTTTAAAAAATATTAAATTGAGGAAGAGAACAAGAATTTGGACAAGACTTACTATATTTAAAAGCCTAATGTGGTATGTTATATATATATATATATATATATATATATATATATATATATATATATATATATATATATATATATATATATATATATGATGGCTAAAATATCAAGATATGTAACTTTAGACAGACGCGTCTGCCCATCTCCCACCCCAACCCCGCAAAAACAAAAGTGAAGCGCTATTTCTACTTTTTATTAAGAGCCTCCTTGGAATCCACAAGACAACTTTAATTTATCTTGCTCACACGATTATCATAGTTCTCCCATTCCTTGATAATTATTACAAGTTAAGTACGTAAGACGATAACAAGTTTTCCAAATCAAGTGTGATACGTACATAAATGGGAAATAATTTAATTTATATACATAGTACTGAAAAGAATTTTTATTGTATCAGTATGCACAGAATTAGCTTAAATATAATTATTTTTCTAGGTTACCAATCTCATTTATAATTGTTATAGTTATCTCTTACCTAATGGTGTGATATAATTTTCACAATGTCAATATATATATTTAGATTAAAATCAACCTAGAAAATAAAATAATAGGAGTAACTTATTCTACCCATTAAGTTTCACTAAATTGTTTATATTATATGATATTATTTTTTTATCCTTAGATATCTTCACCCACGCTTGGCGTTTACTTTTGACTTTTAAGAACCCTAACAAAGAAAAAGGCAACAAAATTGACACATACTATTCATTACTGAAACCCAGCACGAAGCTTCCGTACGCGCAAATCCCACGGAAAGCCGACTTCAACCGCCATTAACTAACCTCTTCCCCATTACTACTTCTTTATTGTTTCCTTCCCATCGCTTTCCTAGCCCTTAAACTATTTAATTATATTTGCTAGTTGCTATATATAACCTAATTCTCCCTCTTCTTTCATCCAATACCAATTGTTATTCTCATGCAACAACCATCTTTCTTACAAAACATTCCATAGTTTTCTTGGTTATACACTCAATTGTCATATTCTGCTTCTCATATTACAATTTAGCGAGTTTTCATTTTTTTACGATACAAATTAGGTTGGTTTTTGCATATAGCATGTGCATGGAAACTATTTCTAGTTCTACAGAAAACAAGTCTGCTTTTGCAAGATTAAGGAATATATTTTCGCCCAAAAAGCCGATCATAATCAAGGAGGATGAAGTTATTGATCAGACGACAATTACTAGTACTACTCTTTCTTTGAGTATAATCAATACTAGGAATGAAAATAGTGATCATTTAGAGAGGGTATTTACGTACTTTGACGAGGATGGAGATGGGGAAGTGTCGCCAGCGGAGCTACAGCGGTGCGTGAGGGCGGTAGGAGGGGAGCTGACGGAGGAGGAGGCGGAGATGGCGGTGAGGCTATCGGATTCAGACGGAGATGGGATGTTAGGGTTAGAGGATTTTAGTAAATTAATGGAAGGAGGTGACGTGGAGGAAAAGAATAAGGAGAGTGAGTTAAGAGGAGCTTTTGAGATGTATGAAATGGAAGGAACAGGTCAAATTACTCCAAAGAGTTTGAAGAGGATGTTGAGTAGACTTGGTGAGTCTACTTCTGTTGATAATTGCAAATCTATTATTCAAAGATTTGATCATGATGGTGATGGAGTTCTTAACTTTGATGAGTTCAAAACTATGATGAACATGGAGTTAAAAAAGATCTAGTTTAAAGTACAAATTAAATATTCTCATGCCTTGTGTATATACATAATTCTTTGCCGTTTGAGCTCAAAATAATTCTGGTTGATGGATTCTATTGTTATCAAGATTGTTATTCATTACTTGATTGTTATTGCAAATTTATTGTTTGTATGTATTTGACACCATCCTACATATATATATGGAAGTAAAGCAATATAATTTGCAGTTGAGTATGAAAAAAGTGAGTCAGTACTTTTCCAGCTCCAAAATACTACTCCCTCTGGTCCAAAATAATTGATTTTTTGGCCTTTTTTTTGTGGTCCAAAATAAGTGATTTTTTCGGATTTCAAGAATGACTTAATGATGTTTTTCCTACATTGTCCTTGGAGTAAATAGTGTTGGAATATGTGTTAGGAGTGTTTATGTGAGATACTAAGGTTAAAATGGTCAATTCTATTGCTAATTAATGCTAAAAATGTGACTTTCTTAATATGTATAAAAACATCCAAAAAAATCACTTGGACCGGAGCAAGTAGTGTGGAATAGGCCATAGAGGTTTGCTTGAGATTTGAGGGATGATGTCATATCAGAAGGATTTGGTTTCCCACCTTATATCATCATGTTATGAACTTATAAATTTTAAGAGTAGATCAATAAGACTGCTAAAACTTTTTAGGTCGAATCCATCTCATTCAAATGTTGGATTCCCTTGGAAGCGGCCAAGTGAGAAATTTTTTCATGGTATTCAAATTTGAAAAAAAGTAAAACAATTTTCTGACAGAAGGTATTCAATATATGTTATATACATTTAAGTTAATGTTTTACTTATATATATTGAATTTTTCGTAATATTCGATGAATGGTGGTCAACTAACGTACACCCTTAGCAAAAGATGGCTTTGTCCCTGGTCACCGGATCGAACAAATATTTAGGGACAATTTTTTTCATTAGATACCTTTTTTATTTGCTAAATAATTGAAGTATTTTTATCTGTAAAAGATTTCATTACATAGTAATCTGGTATGTAATTTCTCAATTTTCAAAAAGTAACAAATAATATTGAATTTTAAACTGAAAATTAGATAAATTGATTTGTAGTATTTACTTCTTTTGGAATGAAGTGATTTCTTTAGTTCCACGCTACTGAAATACGACCGTGGTTATTGGTTTGCGCAAAACTTGTGAGGATATAATAAGGAGAACTTAGCCACTTTTGATATTAAGACAAGTCCACTTTCATATATTTGGCATTTTTCAGAATCATTGACTTTGTAAGGCATTCTGACTTTTGCTAGATACTATTGAAGTTCAAGTTCACTGCACAATGAATGCACGCGCGAATAAGAAAGTCCATGGAAATGGATGGTAACGCGCTGAAATTCGGTTCTGCTATTGCCACAGTAGGCCGGCGTTCTGCTGGTCAAGCTGCAATAGCAATCAAGTGTATTACTACGGGCTAGCTAGTTTTTGGACTAGTAACTGAAAAATAGTCGGTGTTCGTAAAGTTATTAAAAAATAGCTACTATTTTACTGTTGTAGACAATTAAAATTTTGTCAAATTTAAATCCATAAAAATTTTGGATTTTACCACAAATTAAATATATATTGGTCCAATTAAGCAACATGGACTGGTATAATTGGGTTTGTTATTTAAATCCAATTAAATTGATTTAAATAAATGTCCATTAATATATTATTGGGCTAGCCCGTCAATTAGTCTTCTATCAAATGGACCGGCCCATAAGCCTCAAGTCCAATGATCCACTAGGGTTTCTTGAAGACTACTCCACCCCACACCTATATAAAGGGGTCAAAGGAGAAGGCTAAGACAAGCAAGTAAGCCGAAGGAAAGGCTAAAGAAGCTCTGAAGGATAGCATCAAGGTCTCCCTCCATATCTGCAATCATCGTCTGTGGTCAAATTCCAAAGGCGAACTCAAGTCATAGGCGGGCGGCTTCAAATCTTCCGTTCGTGATAACTGCAACATCAAATCCTGGTTCGTGACGAGCTTCAAATCGTTCGTGACGTACTACAAATCTGAAATCCATCAAGTTCAAGATCAAGCTTTTAAGCTCTTGAACCATCATCCATAACGAGAAGAATCAGAGGACTACATCTCTTTAGATTTAGAGATATTCTAGAGATTGTAACCCCATAATTTGAATTTAAATATAATATTTGTCGCTATTTTTCTTGTCTTGATTATTATTTTTCGGGAGTGAAATTTAGTTGTTACAAATTTTGGCACGCCCAGTGGGACAAGCTTTACCTCTCATCTCTTCTCAACTCTCGACATTCAAGATCACTAAGATGGCTTCGAAGAAGATCAACTCAAAAGTTGCTGACTCCAAGTTTTCTTCTGACGTGGAAAGTATCCTGAACGTTACTATGGGGAGTCTGGGGCCAATCACCCGGAAAAAAGCGAGCGTCTTGGGACAACAAGCACTCCGGGTGTCGTCTGCACCAATGCACACATTGAGATCTTCATCATTCGAAGACGAAAGGTCCTCCGCTAGCAAGTCAGAGAGAGGAGATAATATTGCAGAAGTTGTGGAGAAAGCTCTTGCTCAACTTACTTTATACAACACCAAGAGTCGGCTTACCCAACCTGATGATGAAGTCTTAAGGGTTGTTTCTACACCAATCTCTCCACATGACATGTTCCAAACTGAGTTCAATCCATGTGAAGGTCTCGGTTATTCTTCATCATCTGCGATAGTCATGGAGGCAATGATGACTAACACTTCGACAATGGAGGAGCAACTTGCAAACCCGACAAAGGCGATTGATGGCTTAACAAAGTATGCTCAAGATCAAGATGTCCGTATCGCAAAATTAACAGGCATAGTTGAAAGCATGATGGATGGAGAATCAAGTCATGCACCTAGAAAGCTTCATGAAGTCCACGAGAAGGCGGATCCTCCAGCAAAACAAGTGACATCCGCCAAAGAACTTCATGTCTCCTCCGAAGGATCAATTCCCATAGAACAATTGAAGGAATTCATTATGGGAACTATCAAGGATAAGTATGAGGTTGCTTCAAAGTCCTCTCTCACATACGCAAAGCCGTATACTGCGAGAATCGATAGCTTGAAGATGCCTGCCGGCTATCAACCTCCTAAATTTCAGCAGTTCGACGGCAAAGGAAATCCAAAGCAACATGTCGCGCACTTAGTTGAAACATGCAACAATGCAGGTACTTATGGAGATTACCTTGTCAAGTTGTTCGTCTGCTCACTAAAGGGAAATGCTTTTGATTGGTACACCGACCTCGAGGCAGGATCCATCGATAGTTGGGACCAATTGGAGCAAGAGTTTCTCGCTTTTACAGCACGAGGCGTACTGTGAGTATGGTGGAACTTACGAATACTCGTCAACGAAAAGATGAACCAGTTTATTGACTTTATCAATCGATGGAGGAATGCAAGCCTTAACTGCAAAGATAGGCTAAGCGAAGCTTCCGGCATAGAGATGTGCATCCAAGGAATGCATTGGGGACTTCGTTACATCTTGCAAGGAATTAAGCCTAGGACATTTGAAGAACTTGCCACCCGTGCTCATGATATGGAGTTGAGCATGGCTTCTGTGGGAAATGAAGGGCTGCCCATCTACGAACCTCGCAAAGGAAGGGATAAGCAAGAAGTCAAGAAATGGAGCAAGTTCGTGTCCAAGAATGAAAGCAAAGAATCCATGAACGTCAATGCCTCTCCTTTGAAGTTTACTACCAAGGTGAGCAAGAAACAGAGTATGAAAACTACTTCCTCTCAAGACAATGCAAATCGGAAGTTGACTCTCAAAGAGATGCAAGAAAAGGAGTACCCATTTCTGGACTCTGATGTGCCTGTAATATTTGAAGAACTCCTCGAGTTAAAGCTTATTGAGCTGCCAGAAATGAAGCGGCCAGATGAAGCTGGAAAAAGTAATGACCCAAATTACTGCAAATACCATCGGCTTGTAGGTCACCCTCTCGAGAAGTGCTTTGTTTTCAAGGACAAAGTTATGGATTTGGCTCGTCAAAAGAAGATCGAGCTCGAAGACGAAAAGGAAAGCACAAACCATGTGTCCATTACCTTTGGCTCATTCGATCCGATCGAGATATTCACCTGTGAAGGGAATAAAGATAAAGAATTGCTTGAGAATGACAAAGTCCAAGTTGATCAACCTGATGAAGAAGGACGGACCGTGGTGACTCGACGAAGACGCCGCAAATCGAGTCTGTGAAAAGGATCAACGAAGCAACTTGCAAGGAATGAGATAGTGGTAAGACTAAAGAAGCCACAAATGGTTAAGAACCCAAAGAAGGTGGAGATAGAGGCACGCCATCACCAAAAGCCACGTCACCCGGTGACTTTGGGAGAATTTTTTCCGAGTTGGTTTCGCATGAGGATTTATGACGATGATGACAAAGCCTTGTGCTGCAATGCTGATAAGGAAGAAGAGGAAAAGAACGAAGTCAAGTCAACACTCTCTCCATCACAATCTAATAGTCTTGTTGAGTCCTCATTTCAAGAAGTAGATGTTTGTAATGCAAAAATCACCTTCACTGAAGACGATCTCCTACTTGGTGAGACACCACACAATCGCCCTTTGTTTATGGTCGGTTATGTGCTGGAGCTGAGAATAAATAGAATCTTGATAGATGACGGATCTGCAGTTAACATTCTTCCCATTCGCATAATGAAGGAACTTGGCATCTCAGTTGAAGACCTTTCTGAAAGCCGACTGATGATTCAAGGATTCAATCAAGGTGGACAAAGGGCCATAGGAGCTATCAAGCTGGAGATCACCATGGGAGATATGCAATCAACCGCATGGATGCATGTGATTGATGCAAAGACTTCATACAATTTGTTGCTTGGCGGGTCGTGGATACACGAGAACAAAGTTGTCCCGTCAACTTACTACCAATATTTGAAATATAATAAAAATGGAGTCGAGAAGAAGATAGTTGCTGACGACAAGCCATTCGCTGAAGCCGAGGCATACTTCGCCGATGCAAAGTTCTACTTAAAGAACCACATCATGAATGGAGTAAAAGTTGATGACTCCACGAAGGCCAAAGGCAAGAAAGTAGCTCCTTTATCTCGTTACATCCCAAAAGTGAAGAAAGATGAAGGAGGATCATCAAGCCTCCAAAAGGATGCACTAAGAGAATTAACCCTTCCTATCAAGCTGATTGATACCATAAAGTTATCTTCAAAGCTACGGGAAAAGTTTGTGGCCCCTAGCATGCCTCAAAATAAGGCACTCCCCACGAAATGCACAAATGAAGGTTTTGATCCGAATGCTTATAGGTTATTCGCAAAGGCTGGATATGACCCCAATGAACCATCTAAGCTAGGGAAGCTCCCACCTGAAGCTACTAGGAAAGCAAACACGATGAAGGACAAGGAGCATGTGGTGAAACAATCACGTGAGGGTCTAGGTTACAAACAACCCCCACCAGTTCGCATCTCCATTAGAAGAGCAAATATTAACTATATCACGACGGAAGATGAACCCGCTGATCCTAATAAAAGGCCTTCTGTCTTTGATCGACTTGGAGAACCAACTACGAGAACTTCTGTATTTGAGAGGTTGGGGCCATGGAAAAGGAAGAAGAACAAGTCCCAAAGAAATTATGAAGAGATAAGAAGACCTTTGCCATCTAAAGTCCAAAGTATCTCCAAGGAGTGTCGAAGCTTGATCCCTTCCAGAATGAGGCGACAATCAGAACTTTTGATTTCATGCGGGGAGGTACTCAAGGTGAAGACTCGCACAGTGGTCCATACTAGAGAGCGTGATGAAGATGAAGAAAGTGTAGGATCTTCATACCACATTATTGCGAATGAGGAGCAATACACTTCATCCCTAAGGAAAGTTGACGAATATTTGGGAGATGCCTCATGGTGTGGCCATATATCTTTTAATGATGGTGATCCTCAAGAAGACGAAGATGTTGAGGACGCTCCTACGGAACTAGAAGAAGGAATTAAAATGATTGTTGATACATTGAAAGAAGTTAACCTTGGAACTGCAGAAGACTCCAGGCCCACCTATGTAAGCGCCCTATTAACCACAGATGAAGAAAACACTTATGTGGAGCTACTCGAAGAATATAGAGATGTCTTCGCTTGGAACTACAAAGAGATGCCTGGTTTAGATCCTAAAGTAGCAGTTCATCATCTCGCAATCAAGAAAGGAGCTCGTCCTGTTAAACAAGCCCAAAGACGCTTCAGGCCAGAATTGATCCCATCAATTGAAGCAGAGGTCAATAAACTCATCGAAGCTGGTTTCATTCGGGAGGTTAAATATACTTCATGGATTTCAAGCATTGTTTCTGTGAAGAAGAAGAATGGCCAAATTCGAGTTTGTGTCGATTTTAGAGACCTCAATAATGCATGCCCTAAAGACGAATTTCCGCTCCCCATTCCAGAGCTTATGATTGATGCCACCACCGGATACGAGGCGATGTCTTTCATGGATGGATCATCTGGCTACAATCAAATACGTATGGCACCAAAAGATGAAGAGCTTACTGCATTTCGAACTCCTAAAGGCATTTATTGCTACAAAGTAATGCATTTTGGCTTGAAGAATGCTGGCGCCACATATCAAAGGGCAATGCAGAATATCTTTGACGACATCCTCCACAAGAATGTGGAATGCTATGTAGATGATTTAGTGGTGAAATCAAGAAAGAGAGGAGACCACTTGCAAGACTTAAGAATGGTGTTCGAACGACTCCGGAGATATCAACTTAGAATGAACCCGTTGAAATGCGCCTTTGGAGTTACTTATGGAAAATTCCTTGGCTTCATTGTTCGACATCGAGGGATTGAGATAGATCAAGCCAAAGTTGATGCAATTTTGAAGATGCTAGAGCCCAGAAACATACATGAACTGAAAAGTCTACAAGGAAAATTGGCGTACCTTAGAAGATTCATCTCAAATCTAGCAGGGAAGTGCCGGCCTTTTAGCCGTCTCATGAAGAAGGGTGTACCGTTTGAATGGGACCAAGCTTGTAGCAATGCATTCCAAAGCATCAAATCCTACTTGATGAAACCTCCAGTTCTAGCAGCCCCTATACCAGGAAAGCCATTGATTTTATATATTGCAGCCCAAGAAAGGTCAGTGGGAGCCCTTTTAGCCCAAGAAAATGGTGAAAATAAAGAAAATTCCCTCTACTACTTGAGTAGAATGATGACCCCAAATGAGATAAAGTATTCTCCAATCGAAAAGTTGTGTCCGGCGTTGGTTTTCGCAATTCAAAAGCTAAAGCACTATTTTCAAGCTCATGTCATCCGTCTCGTCTCAAGGGCGAACCCGATCAAGTTTGTTATGTCAAAACCCGTCCTCAATGATCGATTAGCAAGGTGGTATCTCCAGTTTCAACAATTTGAGATTGTGTATATCCCATAAAAAGCTGTGAAAGGACAAGCTTTGGCAGATTTCTTGGCAGATCATCCAATTCCTGATGATTGGGAGTTGACTGATGAACTACATGATGAAGATGCAATGGTCATCGAAGTGCAACCACCATGGAAAATTTATTTTGATGGTACCGCACATCGTGATGGAGCGCGTGCAGGTGTTGTGTTTGTCACTTCTTAAGGGGAAGTCTTGCCATATTCCTTCACCTTAATACAACATTGCACTAACAACGTTGCGGAATATCAAGCACTCATACTTGGGCTTGAGATGGCCGTTGAGATGAGACAACTCCGATTACATATTTTTGGAGACTCTGAGTTAGTGATCAATCAATTGCTAGGTAGCTACGAAGTCAAAAAGCCAGAATTGCGTCCTTATCATGATTATGCACAGAAATTGATTGCATGGCTTGGCAACGTAACTCTTCGGCATGTGCCAAGGAAGGAAAATAAGAAAGTCGACGCCTTAGCTGCTCTAGCTTCGACATTGACTCTGCCCTGCCAGACACAAATCACTGTCTGCCAAAAATGGATAGTGCCACCAGATGAGAATGAGGATGAAGAAAGCAAGCTCGATCATTTGGTAGCCGTCGCTGAAGTTGTGAAGGTTGAATGGCGACAAACCATGATCGATTACTTATGTTATGGGATACTTCCAGAAGATCCAAGAAGAAAGACAGAAATTCGTCGGCGTGCCCCTCGCTTCATTTACTACAAAGACACTTTGTATCGAAGATCATTCGAGGGAGTTCTCTTGCGTTGTTTAGGGGAAGATGAAGCAACACAAGCTATGCAAGAGGCACACTCTGGAGTTTGTGGATCACGTCAATCCGGGCCAAAGCTCCACTTCCACATTAAGAGGATGGGTTACTACTGGCCAAAAATTGTGAACGATTGCTTAGATTATGCTAGAAGATGCAAGGCTTGCCAGTTTCACGCAAATTTCATACACCAACCCCCTGAAGTATTACATCCTACTGTTGCATCTTGGCCATTTGATGCTTGGGGATTAGATATTATTGGACCACTTCCAAAATCTTCCGGAGGACATCTATACATCTTGGCCGCAACTAATTATTTCTCAAAATGGGCCGAGGCCGTCGCTCTCAAGGAAGTGAAGAAGGAGAATGTTGCAAACTTCATTCGAGTGAACATCATATATCGTTTCGGCATTCCTAGTTATATAATAACAGATAATGGTAAACCGTTCGATAACAAATTGATGACCAAGATCTGTGAACTTTTTGGCTTCAAGCAACGTAATTCGTCAATGTATTATGCTGCTGCAAATGGATTAGCCGATGCTGCTGCAAATGGATTAGCCGAAGCATTTAACAAGACGCTTTGAAACTTGTTAAAAAGGTCGTCTCCAAATCTAAAAGAGATTGGCATGACAGAATGGAAGAAGCTTTGTGGGCATATCGTACGACTCATCGCACGCCGACACAGGCAACTCCTTATTCTCTTGTTTATGGAGTCGAAGCAGTTCTTCCTCTTGAGCGTCAAATACCGTCCTTGCGACTCGCTGTCCAAGAAGGTCTTACCGAAGAAGAAAATGCTCGTCTACGCCTTGAAGAACTTGAGTCCCTTGATGAAAAAAGGCTAGAAGCTCAACAAAGTCTTGAATGTTATCAAGCTCGTCTTTCTCGTGCTTTCAATAAAAAGGTTCGCTTGAGGTCCTTCCAAGTTGGCGATCAAGTTCTTGCAGTAAGAAGACCTATTATCACCTCTCGCAAATCTGGGGGCAAATTCACTTCAAAGTGGGATGGCCCATATGTCGTGCAAGAAGCTTATTCAAGCGGAGCTTACAAGTTAGTTGATGCAGATGGCATGAGGATTGGCCCCATCAACGGGAAATTTTTGAAGAGGTACTATCCTTAAAAAAAAATGATGCTCCTCAACGCACGAGCCTAAACTGCAAGTCATGATGCTCCTCAACGCACGAGCCTAAACTGCAAGTCATGATGCTCCTCGACGCACGAGCCTAAACTGCAAGTCATGATGCTTCTCGACGCACGAGCCTAAACTGCAAGTCATGATGCTCCTCGACGCACGAGCCTAAACTGTAAGTCATGGTGCTCCTTGATGCACGAGCTTAAACTGCATGCTGCAATGCTCCTCGACGCACGAGCCTAAACTGCAAGTCATGGTGCTCCTCAACGCACGAGCCTAAACTGCAAGTCATGATGCTCCTCGACGCACAAGCCTAAACTGCAAGTCATGATGCTCCTCGACGCACGAGCCTAAACTGCAAGTCATGGTGCTCCTTGATGCACGAGCTTAAACTGCATGCTGCAATGCTCCTGGCCCGCACGAGCCTAAACCGCGAACGGCACCCAAAAAAAAAAAAAAAAAAACATTCTGAACTACGTTATGACTTGATCCTCTTCACCGAGGTACGTAGGCAACTTAGACTTTCATTCTAAGTTCAGTCGCATGAGTTTCAAAAAAAATAAAAGTTTGCCGCCATCGGATCATTATGTCAATTCTTCCAAGTGTAGAGGC
>JASVEL010012079.1:0-133144 GCA_032618575.1 Nicotiana noctiflora | reverse complement strand
CCCCTAGCTGGCGGGGCGGGTGCTGAAGTAGAAGGACCAGATGACGAGGGCTGCCCCCTCTGCTGATAAGATCTGGAAACAAGACGGGGACACTCCCTACGGTGGTGCCCAAACTCTCCGCACTCGTAGCAACTACCCGGTGCTGGGTACTGAGACCGATAAGGACCTCTGGCGCTGGAGTGGCCAGCTGATGAACTAGGCCGAGATGAACCCTGAGCGGATGGGGCCTGTGAAGAACTATGAGCTGGCATGGCACCGAGAGATGGCTGGCTCTGGTTCGAACCCTGATAACCCTATCTAGAAGACCATCTGCCACGATCGGAGCGACCCGACTGCGAAGATCTGAAAGAGCGACCTCGGCTCTGTTGACTCTGGCCTCTAGTCTGAGTACCACTGGAACTAGCTGCACCTCAAGGCCTCTTGGCCTCCCTCTCATCCCACTGTCTGCGACAATCTGTCTCTATGTCGTGAGCAATATCCACGACATCCTCAAATGTACGACTCAAAACCCTCTCCCGAGTCATCAGAATACGAATGGGATAAATGAGGTCGTCCACAAAGCGACAATCCTCTCTTTGTCAGAAGGAACCAACCATGGTGCATACCTAGACAACTCTGTAAACCCGATCTCATACTCTGACACTGGCATATCCCCCTGACGGAGACCCTCAAACTGCCTACGCATCTCCTCTCTCTGAGATCGAGGCACCCATTTCTCCAAAAACATAGTGGAGAACTCCGGCCATGATAGTGGTGCTGCTCCTGCTGGCCTGCGGCGCTCATAAGCCTCCCACCAAGCGAAGGCTGGTCCCTGAAACTGAAAGGTAGTGAAAGATACCCCACTGGACTCCAATATCCCTGCCGTACGAAGCATCCGACGGCACTTATCCGGAAAACCTTGGGCGTCCTCGCCCGGAGCACCAGTGAACACTGGAGGAGATAACCTGGTGAACCTCTCGAGATGACGCTGCTCATCGTCTGTCATAGCTGGGACCCTGTCCCCCTGAATCTGATCTGCTGGCTGAACCGGTACCACAGGCTGAACTGGAGGAGCCTCTGGTGTCTGTAAGCCCTGCACTGCTGGCTCTGGAGTGCGTACTGCGGGGGTCCGATGACCACCCCCGATCCCCGATGCAGCTGCTGCAGTAGTAACTGAAACCGCCTGTGCTAGGCCAGTGCAGACTGCTAGTATCTGAGCCAGGGTCTCCTGTAGACCCGGAATAACAATGGGCACAGCTGGTGCCTGATCTGGTGCTGGTGGCACCTCTGCAACTGGGGGCTGTGGGTCAGCTGGCACTGCCTCAGCTACCCTAACTCCGCCACGACCACGGCCACGTCCTCGGCCTCTAGCAGGTGCTAGTGGTGGTCGTCCACCACGTCCGGATGATCGGGTTCTCGCCATCCTGCGAGAGAATAGAATGTCAAAGTTCGGTTCAAGTCAAAAGTAATCGCACGACAAGAATTCCAAGAATTGAAACTTTTCCTAAAAGTTTTGCAGCCTCCCGGGGATAAGTACAGGCGTCCCCATACCGATCCACGAGACTCTACCAACCGGCTCACGACTCGCGAGACCTGTTAACCTAGGCTCTGATACCAACTTGTCACGACCCAAACCCCGGTCGTGATGGCGCCCAACACAATGCTAGGCAAGCCCGACCATATTATCTCTTAGACCAGCCATTTATTAAATAAATTAAACTTAAACAGTAAATGATCGTATCAGGTGATAAACGAAATGGATAACATACAAAATACGGTCCCAACCATATCGTGGTGTCACGAGACTGAGCCTCTACAGATCAGCATCCTAATACAACCAAGTCTAGGCAAATAGGAAATCAACAAGATGATAAAGAAGGAGAAAACAAGCTCTGCGGACGCTGGCAGCTACCTCGTAATCTCCGCAAAAGTAGACAAGGATCAGCAGCTACAATGTCTCAACTACTCTCGGGCACCTGTGGATCTGCACAGAAAGTGCAGGGGAGTGGGGTGAGTATATTTCAACTTAGTGAGTAATAATAATAAATAATGACTGAAGGTAAGAACTCCTGTGCTATCACTTAGCAGTTCTAAGGCAACCCTCATATGTACGTCATCACTATGGTAATACTCTAATCTCCAAACCACATTTATCTCTACAAGATTCTTACTCTGATCCAACCCTCACTCGTACCCCTACGGTGTACGGCCATCTCAACATATAAAGACACATACCTCTGTCTATAATGTATAAATATTTAAGTAGATAGTAGGATATAATTAAGTATAATGCTGCGGCGTGCAGCCCGCTCCAATACATATACCGCTGCGGCGCGCAGCCCGCTCCATTTAACGTCGACGGCGCTCACTAGGGGTGTATACAGACTTCGGAGGGGCTCCCTAGGCCCAAGCACTATAATACTGCGGCGTGCAGCACGATCCACACAATTATTACTGCGGCGTGCGGTCCGATCCAATATATATATGTATATATCTCTATACTGCTGCGGCGTGCAGCCCGATCCCATGATATACACCAGCGCTCACTGAGAATGTGTGCGGACTCGGACTCCGAAGGGGCTCCTACAGCCCAAGCGCAATAATACTGCGGCGTGCAGTCCGTTCCACATGTATATCACTGCGGCGTGTAGTCCAATCCACATATATATATATATATATAATACCTCAAAATGGGTCCTCAACCCTATTCCAGTCAGTATATACTTGGCCTCTCGGGCCCAATATAATATATCACAGTGGGTCCTTGACCCTGTCTCAGTCAATATAGACTTGGCCTTTCAGGCCCAATATAACATCTCATAGTGGGTCCTTGACCCTATCTCATATCAATCGGTATAGACTTGGCCTTTCAGGCCCACTCAGCTAGAACAGGGAATTCCACCCTAGATGATCTCTCTCAATGTACACATCTAGTACGGGCTCATATTATGCTATACAGCTAGAGCTACGGCTGAGTGTATATTTCCAACATGATATAAAGGTCACCTAGCTCTATAGGTTCCCTAATGCTCTACAGATCGGCACAAGGCCCCAAACATGGCTATTAGCCCAATTGTACAGTTATAATCTCATTAACAGTCATACAACACAGTATTCTATTAGCCGGGAAGGACTAAGTCCGAACCCCCAATCACAATGTCACCACGTCCGTCATAGAACGCGTGTCTCATCTCAATATAGCATTGTGAAGTGCTAGTACGGGGTTTCAAACCCTCAGTACATTGTTTATTACTACCACTCACCTCGAACCGGTAGAAGCTTCAATCCGCCTTGCGCTTGCCTCGCAAATCAATCTCCTCGGGTGCCAAATCTGCTCAAAATCATAGAGAATGCATCAATATATGCTAATTTCACGAAATTCATTCGAAATAACCCCAATTATATCAAAACCCACAAGTTGTCAAAACTCGACTTTTGGTACACTTGTCGAAAAATTACAAAAATCACATATTCGGAATCCTCATCTCGATACGAGTCTAGGCATATAAAATTTACCAAAATCGGACTCCATTTGCCCACTCAAATCAGTGTTTTCTTTAATTTAGGCCTAGGGCTCAAACCCACCTTTAATCTTCCTTTTACAGGGATTTAACCAAGGATTTCATGTTAAAATGATGTAATTAAGCCACAAAACTTACCTCCAACGAATCCCCGATGAATTACCAGCAATTCCCGTCAATTTCCTCTCTTGGAACTCAAAAATGGCGTTTTGGGTTAATGAACCCGCGACTGGTTCTGTTCTGGTTTTAATTTCACTGCCAGACCATTCCTTCTATGCGATCGCAATGGCCCAATGCGATCACATAGAGTTAAATTTTCCTGCCAATTTTCCCTTCTATGCGATCGCAATGCACTCCCACGATCGCATAGCACAACCTTCAAGGCCTCATCTTTTCTTCTCTGCGATCGCAACACTGGCTATGCGATCGCAATGCACAGTCTGACAAACCTATGCGATCGCACCCCTTGCTATGCGATCGCATAGCACATTTTTCTCACCCCTCCAATCTCTTCTATGCGATCGCACAAGTGACCCTGCGATCGCAGAGTGCCAGTTTCCATACCTATGCGATCGCATCTCCTATTACGCGATCGCATAGAACAACTCTGGGGCTCACTTCCATCCTTCTATGCGATCGCATCTACTCTATGCGATCGCATAGAGCATCCGTCTGCAACAAAACCAGCAGCCAACAGCAGTTCAAAAATACAAGAAATGGTCCGTTTGGAACCCCGAAATCAACCCGAGGCCCCCGGGACCCCAACGAAAACCACCAACATACTCCAAAACACGATACGAACTTGTTCCAATCATAAAAACACCATCCTAAACATCAAAATCACCAATTACACACGGATTCAAGCCTAAATTCCTTAAAACTTTCCGAATTACGCATTCAATCAAAAATCCGACTAAACGACGTCCGAATGACTTAAAATTTTGCAGGCACATCCAGAATCACCTAACGGAGCTACTGCAACTGTCGAAATTCCATTCTGACCCCCGAATCAAAATCTCACCTACCGATCGGATTTCGCCAAAATTCAACCTTCGCCAATTCAAGCCTAAAACTACACCGGACCACCGAATTCAATTCCGATTATTCTCCTAAGTCATAAATGATCCCCCAGAACTAGTCGAATCATCAGAATCCGGTTCCGAGCACTCTAACTCAATAGTCAACTCTTGGTTGACTTTTCATATTCAAGCTTTCTTCAAACATGCTATTTGTTTCATTTTCAACCCAAATCACTCCTAACTCACCCGATATATTCTAATACTGTCATAAAAGCATAAGATATGTGATTGCAAGGTAACGGGGTGGTAATTCTCGTAACGACAGGCCGGGTCGTTACAACTAACCCATTCTAATACCCATATCCATTCCCAACCCAACTTAACAATAACCCAAAATCACCCAAACTCCCAACTCCCAAACAAAAACGTTGCTCCCCTCCTCCCAATTCTGCCACGATTTTTCTCTTCCTCCTCACAATAATTTTCTCCATATGTTTTCTCTTTCTCTCTTACTCAAATATACGGGTATGCTTTTCTTCTTTGTATGTATAATAATTAAATAACAATGTGCATCCCATCTCCTAAGATCCCTAATCCACACAAAAAAATTCCCTATATAGTTCTTAAGAAATTATTATGGTAGGTGGGTTGTGTTGGTCGAAATTGTGTGGTTATTGTGTATAGGGAGTAGTAAATCAGAATTCCCTCTACTTCATTAAAAAAAAAATTGGAGGGCCACCATATTCCACAATTTTTTTAATTAGAAGCACAAATGTTTTGCCCACAATGTGTTTGTTAAAATGTTTGACTGCACATTTTGGTGTACCGGTGAAGTTTGCGTAACCGTGTATATTTGTGTATGAAGTTGGGACAAGTGTAGGGTCTGTAGGGAAGATTTTACATGCTAGGGAGTTTGTCTTTGACGCAAAACATGTTCCTACACCATCTATATTATATAATGTATGTTGTAGAATCTTATAAATTTAACTAATTTAGTGTAATTTAGTAGTTGTGAAAAGGCGAGTACCATATGCCTTTTGCTCACCTTAATGTGAATTTACATAGCCATAATCAATCACTATTATGTGGCATGGGAAAGTCCTGAGTACCCATAGCTTTGGAGTGCAACACTTCTATATGTTAGATCAAAAATTGTGAAGTATTGTACATTATGCCCTGGGTTTCAGGTATGGGGTCCTTTCATGACTTGCACAACACCCTTAGGCAGTTTCTCGAAAAGTTCTCACACTCATGCTTATTTTTGTTGCAGGAAACTATAGCTCATGATGGTTACAGCAAAGTCAAGGGCATTGGGAAGTCCTCCACCACTTCCCCGGCAACCAAAAAGTGAAAGCATGGAGAAATCTCTTCACGCCAATCAAAAGGAAAACAGGTTGCCAAGGGATCTCAGTAGGCTCCATTGGAACTACAGACTCATTTGGAGTTGGTCAATGATGTGGCTATTGCATGGCACAAGGACTTCGTGCCATCTGGATGGTAAATCTCCGAGATGGGAATTAATACCAAGGCTTTAGAAAGAAACTTTCCGGAGGTACTTGGCAGGCTACGAGCACTAAATATGAACATGTTCTTGGAATGCCCAAGGCATGAAAACTTGACCATGGTTCGATAACTTTATGCTAACTAGGATGCTGGATGAGGCAAAGCATATGTAAAGGGGGACAAACGTGCCGATGGATAAAGTGTCTTTATGTAAATATTTGGGGGTTGAGAATGCTAACCCTGAGGAGACTCTAATGATTTATCAGACGCTCGAAATATGAGTTGATATGTCACACTATTTGGGACATGGATTCCTGTAAGGCCCCGAAAAAAAATTTCAAGGAATTTGAGATTTTGACGTGCCAAGGTAGGTTAATTATCTTATTTTGTATGCAAATGAGGATTCATGATATAATGGATACTATTTAGATGTGGTAATAAATGTATAAGTCTTGTTATAAGTTAACTGGGGTCTAAGGAGAGGACTAAGTCTAAGCCAAGTTGAAAAATTCCATATTAGACGAAAATTACAATTGAGTGCGCGCAAGACCTCACTTTGGACAATCATATCTCCAGTTATATAAGGATTTGTGTGATTACGAACCTATCATATTAAAACCTTTGAGCCTAGTTTCAAGCGCATCAAACCGTTCATTATTTGGAGGTGTATACAGAAAGTTATGACCATTATACTGGACATTTGTCACCAGCGCGCCCAGACGCGCGGCCGTGGGTTAGACCGCAGGGCTCACTGCCCGGAACCGCGGGTTGGACCGCGAGGAACGGCTGCGGACTGCGGGAGAACATGTAAAATGTCTAATATACCCCTAGTATATGTAAAAACCGAAATGGTATCATCTTTCCTTCATTTTTTGTCATTCAAGATCAAACTTTTGAGGGTTTTCTTCCACTCTCTCAAGACTTCAACTTCTCCCATGACCAAGGTAAGGTTTTTGGAGTATTTTGAGTTTATTACTACTCCTAAACACTTATATTAATAAGGATTAATCTTTAAAATTCTTAGATCTTCCTTCAAATCCTTGAATTTATCAAGAACACCACAAGTGGGGATTCATAAAATTCTTACTACAAGAGGTATGTCTATCATCTCCAACTTCTCTATGGTAATTATTTATGTATGATATATATATATATATATATATATATATATATATATATATATATATATATATATATATATATATATATATATATATATATATATATATATATATATATATTAGAACTCATGGGATGGTGATTGAGAGCCATATGTGCCTAACCTAGGTTGTGTTGGCATTGTAGAGATTGTGAGATGGGTCATGGGGTATGTTTCTTGGGGTAACAATATTATGTATACATGCATGTGCAAATTTGGATTGTGGGAAGATTGATGAACTTAAATAGGTAAGATTGGGTTGGGGAACGAAGGAAATTTTGTAAAAAGGAGTTAAAAATTAAGATGCTCAACTAGTGTTTGATAAAATGCTCAAATGAACTAAAACCATGAATATCTTCCTAATTTTTGCTAATTTTGTTATGTCTCAAAATAGATTAAAGTTGCTAGAATTTCCGGAATATTGTACTAATTAAAGGAAAGCTCAAAAAAGGTATGTATCGCTAACTTAAACCATTGAAAAATCACCTTGTTTGGTGTGCAAATATTTGGTATGTGATATCTATGTGGATTATTTGTGAAACTAAATTCTTGTGATTGGTATGTGTTTAATTATGTGGAATATTTATGAATTCATGTGATTACTATGCCTTGAATGTTGTTGGTTAAGTCTTCTCGTATGATAGTGCAAGTAAATGGAAATAAACCAAATGTGTGTGTGTGTGTGTGTGTAATGTGGTTGTGTAGTAAGAACTGTGTAACAAATGATCGAACGAATTCGTAATTGATGCAATTGAAGCAATTATGGTAATATCATATGTGGCTTATCGTGGCCAACTATCGTTGTGACTTAAATTGTACATTGGGTTGTTGAATAAGATGGAAATGGCATTGACGGTTATGGAAATCCTTTGTGAACTGTTATGCTATTCCTTTAGAATTGTTGTTGTTGTCCTTGAGATTTGTTGTTGATATCCTTGAGAATTATTGTTGTTGTCCTTGTGAATTGTTGTTATTGTGTTGCTTGTAAATTGTGACTGTTCGGTGGAATCGGGTTACGCGCCATAACACGAAGTAACAATGTGTGGGTTGTGGTGATAAAGGTGGCCAAGGTAATAAGGGTGGAAAGTGATCGAAATCACTATTGAAATGAAAATATGAGAAAATTGCGAAATCATTGATGTGAAAATGTTGAAAAGGAAAAAGGGGAGATTGTGAAACTTGTTTGGCTTTGGTTGTTCCAGAAAATTGTGAAATCATTGATGTGAAAATGTTGAATGGGGAGATTGTAAACTTTTTTGGTTTGATTGTTTCCTTTCATGTGTGTTTTATTGTTGATTCCATTATTGCTTGTTACTTGTGTATGGTTTGAATTCACTTAGGGAAAAGTTGTTCACAGTACAATTGAAATGTACTGACGTCCCTTTTGCCGGGGGCACTAAATTCATGTTATGATTGTAGGTGGATCCATAGCAGGTACTCCAGTCTACCGATCGTAGCTCCCTTTTCACTTTCTAAAGGCCTATGTGAAGAAAAGGCCTGCCCATCATCAAAGCAAGCCCAAGTTCATACAAGAAGGCCCTCCAGACAGCTGTATTGGTGAGCTCATTTCCTCTCGGGGCCCTGTGTGGCTCATGCCGCTTTTATTCCGAAGTTATGGTTTGGATAATTGTGTAAGGTATAGTCGGAGCCTTGTTACCCGCAAGCATTGTACTATCCTTTGTATCCTTAGAGGCTCTATAGACAGTAAATGTGGGTTATTAACGTAAATTATATTTTGTATGTTGGGTGATGTAAGTTGTAAACCTCATTTTGTAGCCATGTATGTTATGTAAGCTTTGTAAAAAGGTGTTTTAATTAAAAATGGCTAATTCCTTGATTAATGAGCAATGAAAATACGAGGTAACACGTGGGATAGGAAAGGCACCCAGGTTCGCTTGACTGGGGCTACCCGGTCGGGCGCCGGTCATGTCCCTCGATTTGGGGCGTGACAAACTTTATATCAGAGCCTAAGGTTTTAAAAAGTCCTAGGATGTCTCGGAGCCGTGTCTAATAGAGTCCTCCTTATCGGTATGTTGTCGACCACATCTATAAGTTGGAGGCTATTCAGACATTTAGGAATATCACCCTTCTTTGATACTCCATATCGTGCAATATAGCCGAAGATAAGGAGCTGGCTTCCTCTCTAAGTCTTATCCTCAAGATTGGTAATTTTGATACCACACTCCGCAAATTTGAAGCATGTAAGGAGGGATTGATCCCACCATTGAGTCTGAGTGGATTACCCAAGGACTTGTTAGAAGAATGTGTTGAGCCATAGAGGGATTAGTAGAACTTGTTGGTAAGGGGAGTACCCTTGTTCCAACTAATGTCACTGCACCACCAGATCATGTAGTATATCATCAGTATCTATGGCTAAAACCCCGTCTTTTAGAAATTGAGCTTCCATGGTGCCTGCGTAAATGTTATAAGTTCAAAATATAATTGATGCAGTACTCGTTTTGTTATGTTAAGTGAATTATTGTTGTGAAAATGTATATGGTAGGTGCTTCTTGATGCGTTTAATATGTTATTCTTGGTAAATGAGGATATATGAAGAATGTGAACAGTGTGCTAAAATGCCTAGACTTCATGTCAAGTTTAAATTGAGATTTGATGCCAAATTGTGTGAGAAAAACTCGTTATGGTTAATTCCTCCAAAATGTTCTTACGTGTACCAATGGTATTTGATTGAATTTGTCTGGTTCTTGGTAATGTATAAAGATGTTTGTAAGTGAAGTAAGTGATTGTATAAATGTGGTAAAACTGAATGTTGGATTCTTGTTGTTAGTGATACTTTACATGAATTGGTGTTGTGACCCGATGTTGTGAAAGATGCATTCCAATATGATCAATGTGCTATTATTGACAACTTAAAAGCGGTGCAAGGAATATGAATCATGTATTGAAATACTAAGACCTTAAATTGAAATTGGAGATGCATATATTATGTCAAACTATGTGAAATCCTCCGTGTATAGAGAAGTTGAAATAAGTCAAATGACTTTGAGAAATAGAGTATGGCCAATATGTCGAGAATTCGAATTGTAATTGTACCTGCTGATGCTTATGACATGAGGGAATGTGAAACATATTATGAGATTGATGTGAAAAATACGGAAATGATGTGAAAAATACGAAAATGAGGTGAAATGTGTGAAAGAAGATATTGTGTTATGAAATGCGGCCTAATGCCAAGTATGCTGTGATAATTGTGGCCCCAAGTGTTGATAGACTAATATGCGTGAAAATGGCATGATTCTTTTATTTGATAATGTGGTGATCATTTAAAGTGTTTGATTTGTCCTTGTGATTTTCTTATTATTGTATGAAACGCATTGGTGTATAATTTGATATGTGAGCCTATGGAAGGGCTATGAAATGCAGCCTAGAGGTATGAAAATTATGTAAAAGCTATGTGATCCCTTTTATTTGGTAATGTGGTGATTGTTTAAAGCTTTTGTTAAACCCTTATGATTTCCTTGTCCTTGCATAGATATGTTCTTAAGAAGAATCCAAATTACAAAATATTTCATTCACATGCTCTTTGAATTAGACGTATTATTCACAAAGTCTCTCGATCAAAGTTCTCTTACTTACACCTTCCTATGGAATTGAGCTCTATAATTATGTTCCTGAATTAAGTTATAGCACTATTGATACTTCTCACTTGGTTTTCCTAAATTCTCAACAAGGGACTATTCCCGATGAATTTCTTACAAAAACATTTTATTCAAATGAACAACATCTGCTCACTTGTGATACATGCACCGTCGTAAAGTTTACCTATGTGGTAACAAGTTCCATGTAAAGCATCCCAGTGTCGCGGTCCTTCTCGAGTCACATTTTTTTTCTCATCGATATATATGGCTTCTATGGTTTGAACAGTCACTCTACTCTCTCGCAAGTATCATCATGAAATCTTCTCACTGTCTAGTAACATACATGCATATCTCAATGCCTATTATATGAGTGCATATCAATCAAAATGGCCACTGTGTGCATAAAGTCTCTCTGAAAAACTGAGATCCTGACAACCCCATCACAGAATATCTTATGTCACCATGACTTTCGTGTCCACTTGGGACATGTCGCAGTAAGTAGCTCACTTTGTCCTAGTACTGGGGTTGCTCGTGGTATGGCCACATATCGCAGTTGGGAGTTAATATACTAGAAGTATGTCTAGCTTATAACATCTCTTTATGTCTCCACAACATGTTAATTTTATTCCTTATTTAGCGAATTCATTGTGCTAATTCCCAACACTTGTACGACAACCATGAAAGAACGTGCCCTTTTTATGTGTCACTGTGGCACTTCCTTTTTCAAGTCAAAACCTATGGAGAGCTCATCATGAACATCTGCAAACCTTCTATGGTTATTTTGCACTATCTCATTGAGTTTGGTTGTCTTTACACCCTCAACTTTTAGAATCACTAACTATGTCGTTGTCATGTGTGGGGAGTTTTGCTACCCTTGGTATCTCACCTCATTGGATGGATAGGAGTGTTATTTTCCTTCACCCCAGAGCATCCTATTAACTATTAGAACCCTCTAACCAATTCATGATTTCGTCCCAATGTCAAGATGTCCTAGCTATGGGGTTTCACTCATGAAAGGTTGAGATTAGATGACTTCGGATTTTTTTTCTTGCACATACCATGAGCATATTGATTTGGAAGACAAGTTGTTGTATATTCACTTCTCTCATATAGGATCAATTGTTAAAAAGCGGTAAGCTATTTGAAGTATAATAATCTCATGGTGTTCGATCTTTTCATCCTCACGGGCATGTGGCATAGATTTCGTGTGTCAAGTAATGTTAAGATTGTAATTCAACTGCATGTATTTTGAAACCCATATCACATTCAAGGTGTCAGAGTTTTCTTTTTTTTGATAAACGGATTTTCCCTACACTCTAGAAAACGAGTGGGTCACATACTTGAATATTCCTCACTAATGGTTCCTATTGCCAATGTACGAGTTACTCATGTTCTCTAATTGTCTAATAGTTTATGTCATCATAATGATTAACCATATCAGCATCATTAATAGTAATCCTCACGTCTCTTAGCATGTAACCTCATAAAATACTCTGCCCAGCATCAAAATGGATCCCTGAATAATTCCAGCCCAATCTTGAATTTTGTTGCTCCTAACTATATTAGATCTATTGGGTATTAAAGGACCAAACATGTCAAAGAGGAAGTATCCACGTATAATCCCATATATCTGATAGGTAATTTTACCATTAGTTGATAATAGCATATCTCTTGATAATTTTTGAAGGTCATCAAAGGTTTAGCATGGGCGTTCATGTAGAGATTTAGAGTTTAGGAAGGTGAATGGGGTTATTCTCAATACTTTCCAAAGACGTTATGTGAATTGATAATGAAGGTTGCATAAGTGTAGTTTCCATTAGGCTGTACAATGAGTATGATGTTTATCATCGTGGTTATACGCGTATTATGTGTTCTCATATGTCTACGTCTAAGAAGGTTGTTAGAGACTTTTTGCGTATCATCCTGGTGTAAACTATTAGAGGTGAATATTAATGGATAGTTAGCTTATGCGAAGTATCTAGTTGTTATACTTGTTACATAAAATTTGGAGGTTGGGGATTGTTTCCGTGAATGCGTTACGAAAGAACCTATAACTATAAAAGGCCACATTGAAGACTGAGAGTATTGTGGAAATAAGGTATTCTCTCTTGATTGTATAACAGTTGGTTTTCATTTGAAAAGTACATTCTAGGTGTTATGATTTAAAAATGTGCAGTCCATGTCCAAGTATCATCATGATAACATAGTGCTTGTGATGCTGAAGTTGCAAATGAAAATGAAATGGAAATCGTTAATGGTATGTTTATAGAATTTGATTAATGAATTCCATATCCTATTTATCCATAAGTTAGTTTGGGTAGGACGAGACCTATTAGGCTGCTCGGTCGGGTTTAATCGGTTGAGCGTCGGTCGCGCTCCTCGTATATATATATATATATATATATATATATATATATATATATATATATATATATATATATATATATATATATATATATATATATATATATATATATATATATATATATATATATATATATATATATATATATATATATATATATTGCAACTGCACAGGTTTATGTGGGTGTCTGGTCCTAGGCTTGTCACTACTTCGCCGGGATAGGTCAGACATTTACCAGCACATGGGGTCGGTTGTGCTGATACTACACTTCTGTGCGTTTTTGCACAGGTCCAGGTATATATATATGTATATAATATATATGTATATATATATATATATTGCTTTATCGAGTTTTGTATGTACTTTTAGGATGGTTTTGGTAGTTCTCTGACATGTGGATAGTCCTAGTTACAAAGGAAACTCTGCCAAAATTTTCGAAAATTTAAGGAGTTAGCCAAATTCGGAGCTCTTGATATATTTCATAATGTGAAAAAGCATAAGTTACTTAATGATGACTAATGAGTGAACCTTGATCCTCATTCGAGGACAAATGATCCTAAGGGGGGGAGAATGCAAGGCCCCGAAAAAAAATTTCAAGTAATTTGAGATTTCGACGTACCAGTAGGTTAATTATTTTATTTTGTATGCAAATGAGGATTCATGATATAATGAATACCAAATAGATGTGGTAATAAGTGTATAAGTCTTGTTATAAGTTAATTGGGGTTTAAGGAGAGGCCTAAGTCTAAGCCAAGTTTGAAAATTCAAAATTAGATGAAAATTATAAATGAGTGCGCGCAAGACCTCACTTTAGACAATCATATCTTCAGTTATATAAGGATTTGTATGATGAACAACCTATCAAAGTAAATGCCTTTGAGTCTAGTTTCCAACTCATCAAACCATTCATTATTTAGAGGTGTATAGAGAAAGTTATGACCATTTTGATGGACATGCATCACCGGCGCGCCCAGGCGCACGACCGCGGGTTGGACCACGAGGCTCACTGCCCGGAACCGCGGGTTGGACCGCGGGAAACGGCCGCGGACCGTGGGGGAACATGTCAAATGTCAAAAATACCCCTGTTCTATGTAAAAACCGAAGGGGTATCATCTTTCCTTCATTTTATGTCATTCAAGATCAAATTTTTGAGGGTTTTCTTCCACTCTCTCAAGACTTCAACTCCTCCCATAACCAAGATGAGGTTTTTGGATTATTTTGAGTTGATAACTATTCCGAAACACTTACATTAACAAGGATTAATCTTGAAAATCCTTAGATCTTCCTTCATATCCTTGAATTTATCAAGAACACCACAAGTGGGAATTCTTAAAATTCTTACTTGGCATTGTAGAGATTGTGAGATGGGTCATTGGAGTATGATTCTTGAGGTAATACTATTATGTATACATGCATGTGCAAATTAGGATTGTGAGAAGATTGATGAACTTAAATAGGTAAAGATTGGGTTGGGGAATGAAGGAAATCTTTTGAAAAGGAGTTAAAAATTAAGATGCTCAACTAGTGTTTGATAAAATGCTCAAATGAGCTGAAACCATGAATATCTTCTTAATTTGTGTTAATTTTGTTATGTCTCAAAATAGATTGAAGTTGCTAGAATTTTCAGAATATTATAGTAATTAAAGAAAAGCTCAAGAAAGGTATGTATGGCTAACTTTGACCTTTGTAAAATTACCTTGTTTGGTGTAAAAATATTTGGTATGTGACATCTACGTGGATTATTTGTGAAAACAAATTCTTGCGATTGGTATGTGTTTACTTATACGGAATATTTGTTAATTCATGTGATTACTGTGCCTTGAACGTTGTTGGTTAAGTCTTCTGGTATGATAGTGAAAGTAAATGGCAACAAAATAAATGTGTGTGTGTGAATGTGGTTGTGTGGTAAGATCTGTGTAACAAATGATGGAACGGAATTGCAATTGATGCAATTAAAGCAATTATGGTAAATATCATATTAGGTTTATCGTGGTCAATTATCATTTTGACTTAAATTGTATGTTAGGTTGTTGAATAAGATGGAAATGGTATTGATGGTTATGAAAATCCTTTGTGAATTGTGCTGTTATTCCTTGAGAAATGTTGTTGTTGTTTTTGAGATTTGTTGTTGTTGTCCTTGAGAATTGTTGTTGTTGTCCTTGAGAATTGTTGTTGTTGTCCTTGTGAATTGTTCTTGTTGTTGTGTTGCTTTTGAATTGTGATTGTTTGGCGGGATCGGGTTGCATGCCGCAACACGAAGTAATAAGGTGTGGGTTGTAGTGATAAGGGTGACCGAGGTAATAAGGGTGGAAAGTGATCGAAAGCACTATTAAAATGAAAATATGAGAAAATTGTGAAATCATTGATGCAAAAATGTTGAAAAGGGAAAAAGAGAGATTGTGAAACTTGTTTGGCTTTGGTTGTTCCAAAAAATGTTGAATGGGGAGATTGTAAACTTATTTAGTTTGATTGTTTCCTTTTATATGTGTTTGATTGTTGATTCCATTACTGCTTGTTACTTGTGTATGGTTTGAGTTTACTTAGGGCAAAGTTTGTTCATGCATACCAGTATAATTCAAATGTACTAACGTCCTTTTTGTCGGGGGCCCTACACTCATGTTATGATTGTAGTTGGATTCATAGCAAGTATTCTAGTCCGCCGACCGTAGCTCCCTTTTCACTTTTCGTCAGCTGTATTGGTGAGCCCATTTCCTCTCGGAGCCCTGCGTGGCTCATGCCGCTTTTATTCCGAAGTTATATTTTGGGTAATTGTGTAAGGTATAATCGAAGCCTTGTTACGGCAAGTATTGTACTATCCTTTGTATCCTTAGAGGCTCCATAGACAGTAAATATTGATTATGAACTTATGTAAATATATATTTTATATGTTGGGAGAGGTAAGTTCTAAACCTCATTATGTAGCCATGTATGTTATGTTAGTTTTGTAAAAAGGTGTTTTAATTAAAAATGGCTAATTCCTTGATTAATGAGCAATAAAAATATAGGGTAACACGTGGGATAGAAAAGGCGCACAGGTCCGCTTGACTGGGGCTACCCGGTCGGGCGCCAGTCATGTTCCTTGGTTTTGGGCGTGACAATTGCAACGTTACATGGAACAGGAAATAGGACAACATTCACCTTTCTATGGTTCACTCCGACTTCAACAATGTTGCAATAGCGTGGCAGAATTTCGTGCAAGCCAGACTCATGCCGGCGGAGCACAGCAGTGACTTGACTCAAGCTCTACTGTGTGTCATATTCTTTATACGACCGAAAAACCCATTAATGTGGGTGAGATTATGCTTAGTAAGATGGCCTGCACGAGATTTGGGTGACAGGTTATGTTGTTCTTCTTCGGCAACTTACTCACATAGTAATGTTATTTCGAGGAGTGCTAGAGTACCCCAGATATGATGAAGTGGTAGAGGCTCCGTCAAGGCTTATGGACATTACATCTCTGTTAGAGAAGACATCAAAACTCACTCTCGCAGCCCGGCTAGAGCAAGACGAGAACTTTGATAGGTACCTCTATAATTTTCTGAATTTACTCATGAGCAGGTCTAATATTTCTAACAAGGAGCGTATGCATTTACGCAATGACTTGTCAAGTTCCTCCAAAGAGATGTTTGGTATTACACCTGGCAGCCCCGTTCACTCGTCGGAGGACATCAACACTATTAAGGGCTCGGACTCAGAGGAGGAGGTTGGTGATGATGTTACGGGGCCCACGTTTTTGGTGCCTCTAGGACCAAATGATGATGAGCCCAGAGATGTTGGTGGAGGGCATGTTACAGAGGAGGACTCCGACTGACAGAGAGTTTTTCTTTTCACCCTACTTTGTCTTACATTTTTTCTTGCATCGAGGGCTATGCATAGTTTAACTGTAGGGTGGGAGGAATACTACCTGTGTTGTAGCTGTATATCTTGTATCAACTTGTTTTAATTTGTTTCTTTGAGTAGTTCTAATGTGTGTCTTTTATTATTATTGTTAGTCTAGTGTAGTTAAGTTGTTTTAAACCCAAAAAAATGTATAAAAATACAAAAGAAAAAGTTAAAATTTGAAAAATTTCCCTACGATGGATCTTTTGGACAATTTTATTAAGGGAAAAAGTACGATTAAAAATAGCAAAGAAATTGTTTTGTTTAGAATAGCTAGGTAATAGTCCCTGATTTTTCTTTGGTCACCGGTTCTTTTTCAAGGATGTAGCTTGAACCGGTTACTTTATTTTTTTTTAGGAGTAGTTAGGAAGAAACTAAGTTGCTTTGAGGCACTCATTGACATGGTTGATGATGGCAAATCAGGATATGACATACATTCTATCTTTCTGTGTTTTTGGTGAATTGCAAAGCCTAAGTAAAGTAAATAGCCTATTTTGTGATGCTCTCTCTCATTTTTTCACTTGTATGCCACATAATGCAATGTTACTTAAATTTCTTATTTAATTTTGCTTACTTGACTTGAGATTTGAACAGAACCATTTCGATTGAGTCATGTACAACGTGTGCGTAAGAATTTATGGTTTTTGTGCTATCCTATGTAATCTAGAACTTGCCCCTAGTATTAATTGAAGCGAAATTGTAAGTTGTGCTAATCTAGGAGATGACGTAGGCATTTTTTTGCTTGATCATAAATGTGCTTGTCACATAAAAATAAAATTTTCTATTACTAGTCCCTTCGAGCCTATAGACCTTTTCCTTGGCTACCACATTATAAGCCATACCCCTATTTTGTTCTTAGTTTGAGATTGATTGAACCTTTACCTCCTAAGGCACTTAGTCGCTAAAAGAAGTAAGGTTAGATATTTGGGAGTAGCTTTTGAGAGGAAACAATGAAGGGCCCGTTGGTGCACTAAAGTTGAAATCAAAAGTCACTAACCGATGAACTTTAATGTATGGAGTGTGTAAAAAAAAAAAAGAAAAAAAAATTGCAAAAAAAAAATGATAGTGAAAGTATGTAGAAAAAAAATACACACCTCTAATTCTTATTGATTTGTGCTAGTGAAAACATATAAGTGCTTAATTGAAAAGAGGGCTATGTTGTATATGGAAAGTGAATTGGTTGAGAAGAATATCTGCTTGAATTGTGAATGTAGTGTATTAAGTTACTTAGAAGGGTTAGTCACTATTTCTAAATGTATAATACACATCCTTTAGCCTACATTACAACCTTAAAGTCCTAATTGATCATAGATTTGGATAGCTTTAATTAGTAGAAATATACACTACAAGCAATCTTATGGTATGACCAGGGGATGCATATGAATTCTTTGTGAGAGTGAGAGAATTTTGTTTAATTGTGTGATGTCCTTAATCTATGTTCAAAAGTATATTTGAATGCGTGGACTAATCTATATTCGCTCTTTCATTTATGGTGAGGGCACATGATCTCATGAATAATTGGTAATGTTGTTAACTTTCTTGTTGGGTGAGTACATGAATTGAGGGTCCTTAGTAGTTACAAGTTGACTATTGAGGTCAGGTGGTTGTAAGTAGGTTATTGGAGTGATTGAATTGAATTTTTATACTTGGGCAAGCTTAATGGGAAGAATGTGAAATTTTATGTGTTCATGCTTGTGTGTCGGTATTGATCATAGTCAAAGGTATAGTGTGTGGTTAAAAGTTAAAGGGCTCTTTTATAATTGAGACTTGTACGTAGTTGGAGGTTTGTTAAATTGTCTCATTGCTCGAGGATGAGTAAGAGTCTAAGTGTGGGGTGCTAATGTTTGGCTTAAAGAATATATATTTTTATGTATATTACCTCATATTTTACTTTTATTTTGTAAATTTGGGATGTTAAATGTGATGGTTTATATTAATGAAATATTTTTATGTGGGGGAATGATTCGGGAGCAATTGGGGGCGAAACATGCAAAATTATAGCCAAAACGAACGAAACTAGGAAACTTGCGAATTTGGGTGCCACTGGCAGTACCTTGGGCTACCTATGCGCTGGAGGCAGTAGCTAAATTGTGAGCAACATCTTGGTGGGCGCCTGGCGCTACCTATGGCACTAGTGACGTGATTTCATCCTATTTTTCCTCGGACACGATTTATTCGGCCCTAACCTACCCAACACGTATAAAAGCAATACTAAACCTACTTTTGAGGGGAGAGATGCCACTTTGGAGGAAAAACACAAACAGAGTCGTTAGGAAGCGGAGAATTCTCAGTTTTTTCATATTTTTATAGTATTTCCAATTGATTCAACACTTATGCAATTGTTTGATTACATCATGAGTGGTTAAACACCCATTGTTTTTGGGTTTATGACTTAGCCATGAATATTGTTGTTTGATGTTGACTTAAACTTGATTATAATTCACTAATATGTGGTTGTTCTTCAATTCTATGATTAATTGCTTAATTGTCTGGCTAGCAGTTAGTAGGGGTGTACATTTGAACCGGTTTATCGATAAATCGAATCGATTATTTGTTATCGATTTATCTATATCGATTTCAAAAATTTTCTTATCGAGTTATCTATTTCGATTTTTATTTCGTCCTCTCCGGTTATCGATGTATTGATAAATCAATAAGATATACTAAAAAGACAACTAAACTCTTATTCTACAATGCCCTTTCCATTACCCTAACTTATTATTTTCATTTTCCTCTACCCTTATTATTTCCTAATATCCTTACCCTAGCCTATTATTTCATTTTACCCGCCCAGCCGCTTTTGTCCTCTCCAGATTCTAAAGACTGAAGTTCTTCAAGAGTCAAGCCTCAACGTTTTTAGCAGAAATTGTTCAGACCCTTTAGAGCCCAAGCCCCAAATTTTCTTTCACTCAAAATTCCTCCTTTTTTGGTTTCTCCCAAAGATTTGGTAATTCTCTTTCTCCAAATGGGTTCTTTCAGTTTTTACAATTTTGTTCTTCATGTTTTTCTTGTTTGCATTTCACAAATCTTGTTTGTATGTGTTTCGTTAGTTTTGTACTTAAGAATTATTGAAATGAAAGCTTTTATACACATCCTCTGTTTGGTTATATTGTATCTATAAGAGTTCAATCAGCTCTTTTAATTCATCATACATGCCCTTATTTTCTTGAATTTCAGTTAAGTTTTTTATTTTTATTTTGATATGTAGATTGAAGAACGAGGAATGTTGACTTCGCCTTGCTTTGCTTCGTTCAACTCGTTTAACTGTTTAAGACTGTAAGTTACCTTCTTCATTCACTTCACATGGCTGAAAATGATAAAATTGATAAAGTAGTTAATGAAAGTAGAGGTTCTGAGTCTACTGCTGCAACAACTCACTCGACAGTTACAAAACAAAGGAAAAAATGATCTCGAACATGGAATTTTTTTTGAAGAAAAAGTTGATGCCAAAGGAAATAATAAATATGTATATAGATTTTATGGACAAAAATATATATTGTGACAAAAAGAAAAAGTACAACACAGATAAATAGTCATGTCGATAAATTTCCAAAGAATCCTTATAAAGTCGAAAAAAGTCAATAACTATTACAATATCAAGCATTACCGGGGGTAATAAAGTGATCTTATTCAATGGAAATTTGATCAAGAGTGTAGGATGGCTTTATGTCGTATGGTGATTGTTAGTTTTATTGAGAAGGAAGGTTTTAGAAACTTTATGAAAGCGGCAAAACCTTATTTTCATATTCCTTCCCGTACTACTGTTACACGGGATTGTTTTGCTCTTTTTAATGTGAAAAAATAAATTAATGAAGCTTCTTAAAGGAACAAGTCAAAGAGTAAGTCTTACCACTAATACATGAACTTCTATTCAAAAAATTAATTATATGTGCATCACAACCCATTGGATTGATAGTGAATGGATTATGCATAAAAGAATTATTAACTTTTCTCCAATTACTAGTCATAAAGGTGAAGATATGGCTAGGTGTATTATTGATTATTTGTGTGAGTAGGGTTTGCAAAATATTTTCTCTGTCACAGTTAACAATTCTAGTTCAAATGATGTGATCGTGGAGAAGTTGTCTTACAAATTAGATAATTGGGGAACTAATTCCATGAATGGTCAACACCTTCACATAAGATATATGGTTCATATTGTAAATCTTATGGTGAAAGGTAGTTTAAAAGAGTCTGGTATTTCTATTACTCATGTTAGATGTGTAGTCAGATACATTAAACAGTCTCCTGCTAAGTTGAGAAAGTTTCAGGAATGTTGTGAAAGTGAAAATATTGTTAAGAAGTCTTTATGCTTAGATGTTCCTACAAGGTGGAATTCCACCTACTTGATGTTGAGCAGGGCTATTGAATATGAGTATGCAATTAAAGAATATTTTGATCGTGATACCGGCTTATCACATTATCTTATGTTTGATGCCATTTTAGATGGAAAGCCTGTATGTATGCTCACCAGAATTGATTGGGATAAGGTAAAGAGAATTGCATAATTTCTTGAAATATTTTTTTATCTCACTTTAAGGTGTCCAGGTCACTTTATGTAACATCAAATGCCCATTTTTTTGAAATAGGTCAAGTTGATGTTTACTTAAATCAATTAATAACAAAGATGAACTTTTGAGTGATATGGCATTAAGTATATGAAAAAAATTTGAGAAGTATTGGGATGAACCAAAAATATGAACAAAATAATTTTCATTGCTTGTATTTTGGATCTTCGCTACAAGTTTACTATTGTTAGTTCTTTACTTAAGAAGATGTATGGAGATGGTGAAAGGATAATTATTGAAAAAGAGATTCATACTTATATGAGTTCACTGTTTAATGAGTATGTCTCTAAGTCGGTTTCAAAAGATACTGGTGGTAAAGTTTCTACCTCTTTGCCAAGCTCTTCATTCAGCATAATGGAACTTCAACTGGTTTAGGTGAACTTTTAGATGAAATAAGGAAACATAAAGCTGCAAGTGGAGGGGTAGATTCTAAAACAGAATTGGAAAAGTATCTTGCACAAGATCTTGAAATTGAAAGACAGAACATTAATATCTTGGCTTGGTGGAAGGTGAACTCACCTAGATTTCCTATTCTTGCTATGATGGCTCGGAATGTGCTTGCTATTCCTGTTTCAAGTGTGGCATCTGAAAGTGTATTTAGTACCGGAGGACGTGTACTTGACCAATTTAGGAGTTCATTAATTCCTAAATTGGTTGAAACTCTAGTATGCATTCAAGATTGGTTTCGAAGTAAATCGCTTCTTGTAAATGTTGAGGAAGATTTAGATTTTCTCGAGACATTCGAGCAAGGTATGTATATTTTAATCAATTTTATTGTATTGCTTAAGATAGTGAAATAATATATTAATTGCTTTACTTGTTAATATATATTCTTATTAGATTTTACTAATCTTGACAAAGAAGCTTCCACCAACGAGGTTTGCTAAAGTTTGTTAGTTGCTATGTAAGTTCTCCATTTTAAACAATATACTTGTAAAAGAATGTGATGTATTACAAAGTTCGTAGTATTTTTCTTAATTTCTTTCAGGTATAAAGCTTGGTAGAAACTATGCGATCAATCTAGATGTGGACTTTGTGGACCTTTTGGCTTTATCTTTTGTTCTGTGTTGCCTTACATATCTGAGTCTGCTTTGGCAATCTAATAGGATTTACTAGAGAGCTGGTGCTGAATCTCGTATGCTGTGTAATGTGTAATTCTACTAACTGATGTCAAACTTGTCTCTGTTGGGTATGTTGTTTGGGGAAAACCTTCAAAATCTGTGTTGGCCTTCTATTTACAAGGGTGTATCAGTGTTGCTCTTGCTCATTTAGAGCTAGCAACGCTTTTCTCTATTGGAAATACAACGTGTGGTCCTCGTAACAAAAAGTTTTCGTGTCTCTTTCATTTATATTTTCCAGTGCTATGTCGTCCATTTTTTTTCTTTGTTTTCTTTCAACTATCTTTTAATGGATATTTACTGATTTGAACGTTAGAAAAAATAGCTTATTCTCTGCTGATAAGTTAAGTGACCTGAACCAAGACATTTATGCTGCAATTTGAGTTTATATATATATATATATATATATCAAAGTAAGGAAGAGAAGCGAAAAGGAAAACAGAGGAGAAGAATTAAAGGAGATAGCAAATTTTCTTATTGGTGTAATCGATAACCGAATCGATAAGCCGTCCGAAAATCGAAAAATCAAAATCGAAAATATTGAAACCTTATTGAAACGATAACGATAAGCATATTTACAAATCGATAATCGATAAGGGTCAAAATCGAATCGATAAATCGAATGCACACCCCTAGTAGTTAGGTTCTATTTACTATCTATGTTATGCTTGGGAAAGCTGTATTTTGATTAGAGAAGAATTGAAGAGAGCATGATCTTAACCCTTAGGAGGGCGGATTTGTGGTTACTTTATGGGGCCAAATATGGCTTGACCGTAGGGGGCCGAACGCAGCTGTCCCCACGTTCGCAAAATGATAAGGGTACGACCTCTCCCCTACGTCTCTTACAGCGAGGGTGCAGTGTAAACGTAAGGATATAAACGATGTCGGTTATATTTAGACGTCCCCACTGAAAGGGCGTCAACTACCCCCGACGGATTATAGTTTTAGTATGGAGGCCTCACCTCTATATAAATGGAGGTTTCCTTGTTGTAATGGACCATGTGTTATTATCTAATAATACAATTTCTCTCATTCTCTCTGTCATTCTCTCTCAACTGTGATAAGCGGTTATCTTTAAAAGTTCTTCATTTTTGCAAGTATCTCTACATTATAACTACATTGATCTCATATTTAGGTTCATTATATTTGATTATGATTTACCCCTTTCATATCCTTTGATTGTTTATAGCTTGTAAAGTAATCAATAATTTTTGAGCCAAACAATTTGGCGCCGTGTGTGGGGATTTCAAGAATCAAAATCATAGTATCCACCTAAAGATTAGCCAACTATCTCCTCCATATAACGCGAAAATGAAAATGGCCGAAAATAACACCAGATCCAAAGCAATAATGGGCGTCACAACCAATCTCCTTGGCTCTCTCAATGAGGTCGGCGATGCCGTCACCTACATAACCCCCGGCACCGCACCAGAAGCAGAAACCTCACCTTCCCCCTTTGAAGATCTAATGATCTTGCACGAAAAAGGAACCTTTATGTCTGTTGTTAAAGAAGCACCCTTGATGGTTAAAATTGCTGGAAGAGTGGCTAACAAGCACCCTGAGTGGCTTAGTCAAAAAACCACCACAAGGTAACATGAAAGCAATACCAATGTAGAGTATCACCACTGCCGCGGACGAACAAGAAGAGACGCGAGTAAACCACCAACCCATCGAAACACAGACCCATAATGACACGCTGACCGCCATCCTAAGGAATATGGAAGAAATGGAGAGTGAAAACAAGGCTCTCCACACCAGATGAAGGAGCACCAGGAGAGGGTTGACAAAATTTCCGAAGCCCCTAAGTTGTTACCAAAACGCGACATGGGGAGGTTCGTAGAGCAACCGTACTCTGAAGAAGCTGCCCCCTACTCCATCCTGAAAAATTTCAAGATGGCCCCTTACTTAATGGCATACGATGGGACTAGTGATCCCGAGGATCATCTCATTCATTATGTTACCGTTGTAAAAGGTAATGACCTATCAGAAGAACATGTACCATCAGTGCTGCTGAAAAAGTTCAGCGAGATGCTAACTTGAGGGGCCTTGACATGGTACTCCCAACTGCCTGCCAAGGCAATATCAACATTCGAAGAAATGGCGGATAAGTTCGTCACCGTCCATGCGGGTGCAAATAAAGCAGAGGCAAGGGTCAACGACATCTTCGCCATTAGGCAAACCACAGGTGAAGAGCTAAGGGACTTCCTCGCCATATTCAACAGGGTAAGAATGAGCCTGCCAAACGTGTCGGAAGGGATGGCAGTGGCTGCCTTCCAGAATGGACTAAGCAGGGATGCTTCTAGAGCAATTAAGAAGCTGCTGAACTGCCTCATAAAGTATCCCCCTACGACATGGGAGGAAATCCACAAGGCTTACTGCGCCAAAGTACAAGCGGACGAAGACAATCTCAATGAGCCAACCCAACGGTTAACAACTATAAATTGGAAACAAGGAAAGATCGATGCCACGAGGATGTCGGGAACATTCCCTTCGTTCCAATAAAGAACGACATCAGCCATACACGAGATCTTCCCATCCGCCGCCCCGATACAATGATGCATTACAACGGCACATCGCCCCGCTCCGAAATGAAAGAGGTACGCCCCATTTATTATCATCACATAATTTTGTATCTCTCCTTCAGAAATGGTGTACACATTGGAGAAGCTTGGCACCAAGGTGTAATGGGCTCAGCAGATGAAGTCAGATCCCGCCACAAGGAAGTCGAATGTCCTAGGCGAATTCCATCAGGAGCGGGGATACAGGACCGAAGATTGCATAGGCCTGCGACAAGAGGTCATCAGAATGCTAAACTAAGGATACCTGAAAGTGCTATTCAGTGATAAAGGAAAGATCAACCTCGCACGCGGATGAGAACAACCTTGCGGACCGTAAAATTTGCCTTCCCCAATGCAGACGATAAACATGATCGTTGGTGACGACAATGACTCAACAATCAACCATGTCAAATTCGCCAACACTCATAGGCTAAAATGGACCATCTACCACGAACGGTATGACGACTTCGAAGAAAGTATCACCTTCGATAATTCTGATGCCGACGGTTTGTGTTTTCCTTATTACGATGCTTTAGTCATTACTTTACGTATTATTGATACGGATGTCAAAAGAGTCATAATCGATGACGGAAGCGGCGCCTGTATCATCCACCGGAGAGTCCTTACACAGATAGGACTCGAGGATAATATAATACCTCACTGCATAGTACTAACCAGTTTTAACAATGTAGTGGAACGTACGTCCAGAGAGGTGACCTTGTCCGTCCTTGCGGGATGAGTCACGTTGGAAACAACTTTTCACGTGATAGACTAGGAGACAGAATACAACGTCATCATAGGGTGCCCATGGATACATGCCATGCGAGCAGTCCCCTCGAGCCTGTACCAAGTGGTCAAGTTCCCTACCCTATGGGGAATATTCAGCATCAAGGGGGAACCACGCACCGCACAAGAGTGTTACAAAATAACCCAAGGTTGTTCTTACACCCAACAACTAAGGGGAGAGAGCGCGGGAAGCATAGCAATTAGCCGTATCGGGGACTAAAACCAACCCGACGCTAGACACCATCAAATATCTTGACATCGTGAACGCTTGTAAAGCAATGATTGAAGATCTCGATACAATCCAACTGGACAGCAACAATCCCGCAAAGAAAGCCTACATCGGACATGGCCTCGCCAATCCAAGTAAGTATCGTGAGTTCTTAACTAACCATGCAAATATATTTTCCTTTTCCCATGTAGATATGCCAGGGATTTCACCAGATATCGCCACCCATAAGCTAAATGTCGACCTGCTGCATCCGCCGGTACGAAAAATTAGAAGAAAGTTCAACGCTGCAATCAATGAAGCAGTCAGCGATGAAGTAGACAAACTACTCGCCAGCGGCTCTATCAGGGAGTCAAAATATCATTAGTGGGTCGCCAGCGTCGTCATGGTAAAAAAAAAATGGGAAGTGGAGAATGTGCGTGGACTTCACCGACCTGAATAAAGCGTGCTCTAAGGACTCCTTCCCCCTTCCACACATCGACCAGTTGATCGACGCCACCGCTGGACACGATTTGCTGAGTTTCTTAGACGCATATTTTGGTAACAATCAGATCTTGATGGCCGAGGAAGACCAGGAGAAAACAACCTTCATCACTCACCAAGGAACCTACTGTTACAAAGTTTTGCCCTTTGGGCTCAGAAACTCAGGGGCCACATATCAAAGACTGGTCACCAAGATGTTCAAATAACAACTCGGCAAAGCCATGGAAGTTTACATCGACGGCATGCTAGTGAAATCTGCAAAAAAGGAAGATCACATCGACCACTTAAAAGAGGCCTTTGAAATACTAAAAAAGTACGGGATGAAACTGAATACCGAGAAATGTGCTTTTGGTGTAGCGTCAGGAAAGTTTCTAGGGTTTCTCATATCCCAACGAGGCATCGAAGTAAACCCCGACAAAATCAAGGCAATCGCCACAATACCTGTAGTGCTAAATCACAAAAAATAGGTGCAAAATTTGATGGGCCGAATAGCCGCCCTTTCCAGATTCATCTCGCGATCCTCTGACAGATGCCACAAATGTTTCAACGTACTAAGAAAGGACAACGGATTCCAGTGGAACGAGGAATGCGTCAAAGCCTTGCGAGAACTAAAAACATACCCGTCGTCACCACCACTGCTGGCCAAAACAGATCCGGGCAAGCCCCTGCTGATATATCTGGCCATATCGGAAGTTGCCGTTAGAGCAGTATTGGTACGTGAAATAAAAGGTACACAATCCCTTATCTATTATATTAGCAAAAGCCTGGTGGACGCCGAAACACGGTACCCACACCTTAGAAAATTAGCTCTGTCACTAGTCACAGCTTCAAGAAAGCTCAGACCCTATTTCCAATGTCACCCCATTAAAGTGGTGATCATGTTCCCCTTAAGAAGCATACTACATAAGCCCGAGTTATTAGTCCGACTCGCCAGATGGGCCATAGAGCTCAGCGAGCATGATATCTCGTATATCCCAAGAACCGCCATCAAGTCACAAGTCCTCGCCGACTTCGTGGCCAACTTTAGCGCAAAATACTACTAGAGGCAGAAAGGGAAGCTCTACACTCCACCTCAAATACTGACCTCTGGGCACTCTACACGGATGGAGGTGCTAATTCCTCGGGATGAGGACTGGGACTCGTCCTCGAAGTCCCTAAGGAGAAATCATTCACTAGTCCATACGATGCCTCGAGATGACTTACAACGAGGTAGAATATGAAGCCGTTATTGCAGGTATAAGGCTAGCCATCAAATATGAGGCCTGCCGACTCGTCCTCCACTGCGACTCTCAGCTCATGGTAAATCAAGTCACTGGACTTACCAAATCAAGGAACTAATATTGCAAAAGTACCAGGCAGAAATTCATAGATTGATGGCCCAACTCGACGAGTGCCGCTTCGAGTAGGTCCCTAAAGCACAGAACGCCGAAGGGGATGGCCTAGCAAAACTAGTTGCAGCCACCACAAGCTTCGACAAAGAAAGCATCGTCACTCTCCTCCACTCGACAATCGATCATACGGAGGTACTCTCCTTAAACTTAACATGGGACTAGCATAACCAGTTTTTATCGTACATACAGGAAAGAACTCTCTCGTCCGATAAAAAAGAGGCAAAGAAGCTCCGTGTACAGGCCGCCACATATTGCATGATAAACCACGAGCTCTACAAAAGGACCTTTGGAGGACCCCTGGTCAAGTGCCTAGGACCTAATCAAACGACGCGAGTACTGGAAGAAGTACACGAAGGCCATTGTGGTGCACATACAGGCAACCGCGCACTCGTGCGCTGTCTGATACGAGCCGGATATTACTGGCCTACAATAAAAAAATATGTCACAGAGTATGTTCGCCGATGCGAAAGATGCCAAAAGTTTGCCCCCATGATACACCAACCGGGAGAACCCCTCCACTCGGTCACCTCCGCTTGGCCCTTCATCAAATGGGGAATGGACATTGTCGACCCGTTACGTGCAGGATGAAGAAAGGTACATTTTCTTTAGTTTTAACTGACTATTTTTCCAAGTGGTTTGAAGCAGGTGCATATGCCCAAATAAGCGAACAAGAGGTCATCGCCTTCATATGGAATAACATCATCAGCCGTTTCGACATCCCCAAAAACCTGCGATAATGGGTGATAGTTCATCGATCAGAAAATGACCGAATTCTTCGACAAATGGCGCATCAAACGAACAATCTCCACACATATCATCCTACCGCCAATGATCAAGCAGAGTCATTCAACAATACCATACTGAATATATTGAAAAAGAAGCTTGAAGACGCCAAAGGGTTATGGTCGGAACTGCTACTAGAGGTACTATGGACGTACAAGACCACCCATAAATCTTCCACGGGAGAAACGTCGTAATCATTGGTTTACAAAACTGATCCCGTTAAACAGGTTGAAGTAAGCGAACCAAGTTTGAGGTACTCACATACGAGCGGAGCAGAAAACGATTCAAATCGACCCCAGGACCTTGATGAAGCCGAGGGAAGGAGAGAAATGGCCCACATCAAGATGGAAACCCAAAAATAGCAAATCAAAAGATACTACAACAAGAGGGCTAAAATCCGACTACTCAAAGTAGGCGACTATGTCCACAAAGCCAAAACCTTGGCATATAAGGATCCAAGCGAAGGAAAACTGGGTACCAATTGGGACGGACCATATAAAAATACTGCGACAGCATATAAAATATCATTTCAATTGGAGACAATGGAAGGGAAGGCGCTCCAAAACAATTGGAATATCTCTCACCTCAAGTATTTCCATTTCTAAAGAGCACCCCCCGACTCATACTCTTTTTCCCTTATGCGAGTTTCGTCCCAATTGGGTTTTTTCGAAAAGGTTTTTAACGAGGTGACAAAGGAGATGCTCAGAAATGCTCACGAGGCAAGTTTGACATGCCAGTTACTCTGCAAGCCAGCATAACAGGCATGCCAAAGGGACTGGACCAATGGCCATCTCCAATGTATGAAAGGCCACGACCATCTCCAATGTATGAAATGCTAAGACCATCTCCAATGTATGAAAGTCCACGGCCATCTCCAATGTATGGAAGGCTACGGACATCTCCAATGTATGAAAGTCCACGGCCATCTCCAACGTATGAAAGGCCAAGGCCATCTCCAACGTATGAAAGGCCAAGGCCATCTCCAATGTATGAAAGGCCAAGGACATCTCCAATGTATGAAAGGCTATGGCCATCTCCAATGTATGAAAGGCTACAACAATCTCTAATGTATGGAAGGCTTCAGCCATCTACAATATATAAGAGGCTACGGCCATCTACAACGTACAAAAGGCTATGGCTATCTACAACGTATAAAAGGCTACAGCCATCTACAACGTATAAAAGGCTATGGCCATCTACAACATATAAAAGGCTATGGCCATCTCAAAACAAACAAATGGCTAAGGCTAGTTCGATTACGATAAATTAACTCGACACGGTCGAGATCACTAAATGGTTACGACCATCTCAAAACAAAAAAATGGCTAAAGCCAGTTCGATTACGATAAATCAACTCGACACGGTCGAGATCACTAAATAGTTACAACCATCTCAAAATGAACAAATGGATAAGGCCAGTTTGATTATGATAAATCAACTCAACACGGTCGAGATCACTAAATGGTTAGACCATATCAAAACAAACAAATGGCTAAGGCCAGTTCGATTACGATAAATCAACTCGGATTGATTACGATAAATCAACTCGACATGGTCGAGGTCACTAAATGGTTACGACCATCTCAAAACGAACAAATGGCTAAAGTCAGTATCATAGTAATCAACTCGGTTCGATTATGATAAATCAACTCGACATGATCGAGATTGCTAAGCAGTTACAATCATTCCAAAACAAGAAAAGGGTTGAGTCCATTATCGTACTAAGTCGACCCAGCTCAACTACGACAAATCAACTTGACAACGATCGATACTACGCATACTAATACGACAAGCGCACAAAACAAAAGGAGAAAAAGGTATATATGTATATCAAAAGAATAACTTCCATTTCCTCCAAAAAGAAAAGTATACATTTATAAAAGATCCTATTAACACGGCTACAAAATTACAACAACAAAACAAATACACATCCTAGCCGCCGCCGGCCTTTCGCCTTGTCCACCACCACCTTCGGCCCGAAATGCTGTAGAAATCCAGGACCCAGTAACCAGATGGTTCACGTCTTTAACGGTATAGCCCACCGGGTTCGGAGAATCGGTGTTATACCCACAAGCTTCCCGGACAACCCGAACCAAATGACGTCGGTTCTCAACATCTGCCTCAGTAGCCTGACCAGTGGCATATAAATCTTCAAACACTACCAGCTTGGCTTTGGCATACACCCATATATCATGTGCCTCGCTAGACACGTCGTCGGCCAACTCGGTGGCTGCTGCTTGTCTAAGAGCATCAACTTCAGCCGCCCTGGCATTGAGCTTGGTAGTAAGGGCATCAACTTTGGCACGCAATTCAGCAGCCTCTGCCATTGTCCCACGGCCAATTTCCAATGCATCCTCCTTCGACCGAAGAAGGTTCTCTAGCTCCGTGTTTAGATCCAGGGTGGTCATTAAATTTTCATCTACTTGCTCCATCTGAGTCACACGCTCCTACAACTGGGCTTCCGATTGCTCCAGGCCCGCGCAAAAAACTTAAAACTACTGGTCCTGGGCGTGTATATGTCCGCCAACGTCTGGTGCTTAGCACGACACTCTTTATACTTTCTTACCACCTTCCTAAGGGTGGCGGTCTTCTTCTGAGCATGTCGGCCCCTCTCCATTTCCAAAATGAGGGTCTAAAAAGAAAAACACAACACAAGTCAGCATACACCAAAGGTTCGTTCTAAGAAACGAAAAAGCAAAGCATACCTACAAAGCTGCACCGGCGACTCTTCGGGATAAATCGCTGTCGCTGACATCCTTTAGAGTCTCACTCTTGGCAGTCGTGCAAAGAAAAGTCATGTCCGTTATGGCCTGCTCACTCTCCGGCAAAAAGTTATATCCGGTCGGGATCACGATCTGATGGTTAGGCCCAACCATCGCCATCTCCACTTGAGCGTGATCCCCATACGGCATGTCCGCAGTTGCAGGGGCCTGCTCAGAACCTGTCCTTCCCTTGTCAGCAACCGCCTCGGCAGCAGCCGGCATGTCGTCTGCTTCGACACTTGAGGGGGGGGGGGGTAATAGAAGGTACAACCCCTCTTTGAGGGGCCAGCCTCCCCGAGCGAATGGCATCGCCCATCAAGACCGGCCTCAATTTTGGATGGTGTACATTCACCCTCCTACGCTCTATGGCTAATCCCTTGCCAAGAAGCAATCGATGCCTCTTCTTCTCCGGCGGTTCTTCACCTTCGGATGCCTCCTCTTCGGCACAAGGAGACAGAGGCGAATGAGTCATCTCGCTCGCGGATTCGACCACCGGCATGACATTAGGCCGAGTAGCCTCAGGAACATACTCGCTAGAGGGCTCTTGGGTCGTATATTCACCCTCGGGCCTAGCACCTTTGGGAACATCCTCGCTAGAAAGCTCCAGGGTCGCATACTCGCCCTCAAGCTGAGCACCTCAGGAATATCCTCATCCGAAGGTTCCTAAGGCACATACTCATCCTCAGAATCAGTCCTTGCCACCGAGGGGCTGCAGCATTCCGCCTTTTCCTCTTTCGGGAGGCACTCTGAACTGCCAAAATAAAGTAAGTCAAGCAACAAACACTTGAAAATAGTATTTCCAAATTAGAAGTCGTTGTAATACCTAACAGGCTATATCGGGTGATGAATGTCGACCACGTCCGGCACTCCTCTGCGAAAGAGATCACTCTTTCCACCCACGACCTTATATCTGGTTCGAGTCCGGGCAGAGAAATCCTAGCTGCAAAAATCGGAAAGCGAGGAAGCCACAAAGACTGAACGGGCGGAAGTTATGAAAAATATTAAGTATGCATAAAAGCACTCACGTTCTGGATTCCACGTCTCTGGGAACCCTTCTAGGGTCACCACCAGGTCCACCGTCCGGACATAGAAAAATTTAAGCCAGAAGTAGCGATTGGGTTTGTCATCTGCCCTGACGACCAGGCCTTTCGTGCCATGACTATTCAACTGCAACATCGATTCCCTCATAAAACTAGGGCTAAACAACTGCAACGGGTGGTAGATCGAGACGTCGAGTCCGGCTCGATCAGCATAATTGGTCAATATGTGACACACTTTCCATGTATACAGAGTGAGCTGAGCTGGGCATACATTGTAAAAGCAGAAAAGCTTCTCCGCCAGAGGGTAAATTGGGAGGCCACACCCGATCAAAAATGGTTATTCATAAAAAGCACAGAACCCATGTATGTGTACGTTAGCAAAATCCCCTCTGGCCGCCTCCATCACTATTGTATCAGGGATTTGGCACGCCTCTTGCGGGCTGTCCAAATGTGAATCAAAGAACTTAGAGTGATTCCATGCAGGAGTTGGGCAACTTGTGGGAAAATCCCTTCGATCATGAAGCTCTCGGGGAAGGACGTTGTCCACAATGAGGGGAACGAGGGGTCTTTGGATCTTTTTCCCACCATCCGAAGATGTGGAACCCTAGAGGGGAACTCGTCTCTATCTCCCCTATTTTGTTGGCCTCATCTTGCCATAATCAATGTTTATCTACGAATAAATATGTCAACAACTAAAGAAACTGACTTTAAAGAAGACTCGAAGAATTCAACACAAAAGTTACTAGGATCCCTTACAGAAGATGAAAACAGAAGAAAAGAGTCTGAGAAGTTCAAAAGATAGTAGAAATTAAACTCTTCCCCTATTTATAGGTCCTTGATACATGAAAATCGAAGAGGCAGGTGTCAGAAAAGGGGCGGGAAACCAAAACGTCAAATTGCCCCCTGATCCATCTTAGTAGCAGTTATAATCATGATGCATGCCAGCAGTGACGTCAGTCCAAAAAGTAGATCACGTGTCAACGCATTAGCGATGTGTCACGACCCTAGTTCACGAATTATGGACATGTCATGACGGCACCCAGTCCTCACGACTATGTAGGCTTAACACAGTGCAGAATATACAATTTCATGAAAGAAGGATAAGATAACAGCGAAATGATGTAAATGAAATGTAATAAATGCCGCTTGGCACATACTCTTTGCCAAATACCATAAGAAAACACAACTACCAAGACCCGGAAACTCACGGGCAACACAGACTAAGAAAGAGTACAACTGTGGCTCTATACATCAAGAATGTCTATACAACGGAAAAAAGGGAAATAGCTGATATCACTAATGAGAATAGAAGGGGACTCTCCGGATCCGCGAACGTAGCAGATCATACCTCAAATCTCCTGAAGGTGCTCCTAAATCACATGTAATGCGCCTGATCTGATGTACCTGGATCTGCATGACAAAAGTGTGCAGAAGAGTAGTATAAGTACACCACGGCGGTACTCTGTAAGTGCCAAGCCTAACTTCGATGGAGTAGTGACGAGGAAGGTCAAGGTCCTACTGAGAAATAATAACATGGTGATAACAATAAGATCGAACAGTTCAAATAAGAATAAGACTGAAATAACAGCAATAAAGTAAATATTGCAACCGTCTACAATTAAGCTAACGAGGTGTAACCAACACAACAAAATACAAATCAACAAGTCCAGGATCTCCGGATATTGAACCCGCAGTCCCTCTCTATACTCAGCAACTCGGGATATCTAGGAATCGAACCCGCAGTCCATATATCAGTCTCATAGGATCTCCGGGAATTGAACCCACAGTCCGTATATCAGTATCTCTGGTTCTTCGAGAATCGAACCTGCAGCCTTCGGATCTCCGAGAATTGAACCCACAGTCTGTGTCTCAATATCTCAGGATCTCCGGGAATTGAACCCGCAGTCCGTATCTCAATATCTCAGGATCTCCGAGAATTGAACCCGCAGTCCGTGTATAGGTATCACTGGGTCTCCGGGAATTGAACCTGCAACCCTCGGACCTCCGGGAATTGAACCCGCAGTCCGTAAACACAACCACAATCAATAAGAGGAAAAATACAGATAAATATGAAGTGCATAGCTACAATTTCACCAAATCCAGTATCAACAAGTTCCAGGAAATTCAATTAAGACAAGTAAGGCACTTAGATAGATAATCCTATCTAATCATGCTTCTCTAACTAACATCATATAAATCTTACAATTGAATCAATTAAATAACAAGGATATCACGATTTGAACAGTTCCAGTAAGGTGGTTTTTCAATAATCTGCGCAAGTACACGCCCGTCACCTCGCATGCAAGGCAATTAAATCAACACATAATATCCTAGGGGAGAAGTTTCCCCCACGCAAGGTTAGACAAGTCACTTACTTTAATTCCGGTACAGAACCGCTAAGAAACGACTCCCTTGCTACGAGTATTCGACTCCGAGTGGCCCGAATCTAGTCAAACTAATTACACAGTGTAAATAATATTGCAAGTAAGTAATTACAATGATAAAATTAAAGCTACAGCTCGAAAGTGGGTGAAATGACCAAAATACCCTGTAGCCATCGGCTCGGAATCAAAATATTTTTACATTTTCAGAACCCTTGTACTCTCACGAGTCTAACCATATAAAATTTATCGAAATCGGAGTTTGTTTGCTCCTCCAAATCATCAAAGATTCTTCTATGAAACTACCCCAATTTTACACCCCAAATCCGAAATTACAGGAGGAAATTGAGTTTAGATTAGTGAATAATGATCACAAAGGAGTAAGAAATCGTTACTCAACAATTATCTCTGAAAAGCACTCGAAAAATCACTCAAAACCGAGCTCCTAGCTTGAGTTTTTGTAAAAATGATGAAAACCCCGCGGATGAATTTTTTTTATAACTGTTTCTGTCATGCCCTGAAATGCTTAATTGCGATCACGACCCAGCTCACGCGATCGCGATGAACAAAATCCATAGTCCCCTAATTCCTTATACGCGATCGCGACTCTCTCCACACGATCGCGATGCTTAAATTTCCACACGTACGCGATCGCGACCATGACACTGCGATCGCGATGTACTCCTGCCCAACAGTACGCGATCGCGAACCTACTTACGCGAACTCGAAGAACGAAAAAAGGTCTAACCGGCCAAAACAACTATGCGATCGCGACATCACGCCCGCAATCGCGAAGAACAAATCTTCTACAACATAAATACAGCAATCTGACCTGTTTTATTAGCTCAAAATGGTTTGTTTGACCCCCGAAAACACCCCCGAGGCCCCCGGGACCTCAACCAAAACCACCAACCTACTCCAAAACACGATACAAACTTGTTCCAATTATAAAAACACGCCCTCAAACACGGAAATCATCAAATCAAGGCGGATTCCAGCCTAAGTTCAACCAAAACTTCCGAAACCTACATGCTATCAAAAAAACCCCGACCAAACAACGTCCGAATGACCTGAAATTTTGCAGGCACATCCCAAATCAGCTAACAAAGCTACTACAATTGTCGGAATTTCATTCCGACTCTCGGATCAAAATTTCACCTATGAATCGGATTTCCAAAAATTCCAAACTTCGGCATTTCAAGCCTAAATGAGCTACAGACCTCCAAAATACATTCTGAACGTGCTCCCAACCCCCGAAATCACCTAATGGAGCTAACGGAACCATCTGATTTCCGTTCCGAGGTCGTCTTAAAACTATTCCAAATACGGGGCAATTTTTAACTATAAAGCTCTTATTTTGGGACTGAGTGTCCCAAAACACTCCAAATTCTAGAATCGAACCTCCCGCAAACCACAATAGCAGAAATGAACTTAGGGGAAATAGTTATATTGGGGATCGGGGCATAAATTTTAAAAATGACCGGTCGGGTCATTTCATCTTCCCAGACTTAAAAGATTCGTTCATCCTCAAACGAGCATAGAAAATATACCTGGAGTGGTGAAGAGATGAGGGTACTGGCTGCGCATATCCTGCTCGGTCTCCCAAGTCGCCTCCCCGGCTAGCTGACCCCGCCACTAGACCTTCACTAAAGCGATGTTCTTTGATCTTAGCTTCCTGATTTGCCTATCCAAAATGGCCAATGGCTCCTCAACATAAGACAGATCCTCGTCTAGCTGAACAGAAGTGAAATCCAATACGTGCGATGGGTCACCATGGTATCTCCAGAGCATAGAGTCATGAAATACGGGATAGACTTCGGCTAGGCTGGGAGGTAAGGCTAGCTCATAAGCAACCTCCCCAACACACCTTAAAATCGCAATAGGGCCAATGAATCTCGAACTCAGCTTCCCCTTCTTCCCAAACCTCATGACGCCTTTCATGGGCGAGACCCAAAGTAGAACCCGCTCGCCAACCATAAAAGCCACATCGCGAACCCTCTTGTCCGCATAACTCTTCTGTGTGGACTGGGCTGCACAGAGTCTGTCCAGAATCACCTTGACCTTGTCCATTGCATCCCGGACCATCTCAGTACCTAGCAGCCTTGCCTCACCCGGCTCGAACCAACCCACGGGGGACCTGCACCTCCTACCATATAGGGTCTCATACGGCGCCATCTGAATGCTGGACTGATAGCTGTTATTATAAGAAAACTTCGCTAGTGGCAGAAAAGGATCTCATGAACCTACAAACTCAATCACGTATGCACGGAGCATATCTTCCAAAATATGAATAGTGCGTTCGGACTGCCCATCAGTCTGGGGGTGAAAGGCTGTGCTCAGCTCTACCCGAGTACCTAACTCCTGCTGTACGGCTCTCCAGAACCGTGAAGTGAACCGAGTGCCTCTATCCGAAATGATGGAAACTGGAATACCATGCAGCCGGACTATCTCCCCGATGTCGATCTCCGCCAATTGCTCCAATGAGTAAGTGGTGCACACAGGTATGAAATGGGTGGACTTGGTCAGCCAATCCACAATGACCCAAATGGAATCAAACTTCCTCACAGCCCTGTGGAAGCCTAGATACAAAGTCCATGGTGATGCGCTCCAACTTCCATTCTGGGATCTCTATCTGCTGCAATAACCCACCCGGACGCCGATGCTCATACTTCACCCGCTGGCAGTTGAGGCGCCTAGAAACATAGTCAACAATATCTACTAACCCTCAGGACATTATTTACAAGTATTACCCACCTCGATCCGGCGAAAACTCAAGCTCCGTGACACCTTAGCTCCTCGAACCAGCATCCACGCACGTCAAAACTAGCCAAATTCAGTACAAATATATCAAAATAGGCTAATGGAACAACACCCAATCGAACACAATCAAATTACATGAAGAACCACAAAGTTGCCAAAACTCGACTTTCGGTACGCTTCTCGAAAAATTACAAAAGTTACATATTCGGATTCCTTATCTCAACACGAGTCCATACATATAAAGTTTATCAAAATCGGACTCCGTTTGCCCATTAAAATCGATATTTTACCATAACCCAGGCTTAGGGCAAAAATCTCCCATTTACAGTGAAATAAATGAAGATTCTAAGATAAAATCGTGTATTTAGACCATAAAACTTACCTTCATGGTTTCCCGATGAAATCACCTTTGAATTCTATCAATTTGCTCTCAATGAAGTGCAAAAACGGAAGAAATAATGAAACCCTCGCGACTGATATGGGTTATATCTGATTCTGTCGGTCAGTTAATTTGCCTTACGCGATCGCGACCTCTAGCACGCCATCGCGATGCACAAATTACAGGCCTCACGTGATCGCGACTCCCTTCACGCGATCGCGTATAACAAAATCTCAGACCATATTTTCCCTTTTACGCGATCTCGTAGTCTCTTATGCGATCGCAATGAACAACTGGGTAACACTACGCAATCGCAATAGGCTGCCATGCGATCGCATTGATCTAACTCCTGACCTTACGCGATCGCATCCCTCGCTTTGCGATTGCGAATGGTAAAATTATCCGCCTCTCCAGTACTCTACGTGATCGCGTGGCATTTAGTGCGATCGCAGAGAGTAAATGTCTGGTGCACTTATGACAGCAGACCTGCCCTTTCCTTTGCCAAAAATGGTCCATTTGGACCCCCAGATTCATCCCGAGACCCCCGGGACCCCAACGAAAACTACCAACCTACTCCAAAACACGATTCAAACTTGTTCCCATCATAAAAACACACCCTTAAACACGGAAACCATCAAATCAAGGCGAGTTCAAGCCTAAGTTTCAATTAGAACTTCCAAAAACAACATCCAATCAAAAACCCGACCAACGATGTCTGAATGACCTGAAAATTTGGAGACATATCCAAAATCACCTAACGGAGCTACTGCAACTATCAGAATTCCATTTCGACTCCCGGATCAAAATCTCACCAACCGTTCGGATTTCGCCAAAATTCAACCTTAGCCAATTCAAGCCTAAAACTACACCGGACCTCCAAATTTAATTTCGATCATTCTCCTAAGCGACAAATGACCTCCCGGAGCTGACCGAATCATCAGAATTCGATTTCGAGCTCTCTAACTCACAAGTCAACTCTAGTTGACTTTTCCCATCTATTCCTTCTTCTAAGAGACTATTTGTCTCAATTCCAACCAAACTCAATCTGAATTGACTCAAACTCACCAAACATACATATTGAAACATGAACAAGTATATAACGGGGAAAACGGGATGATAACTCACATGATGACGGGCCGGGTCATCACATTCTCCCTAACTTAAGCAAACGCTCGTCCTCGAGCGGACCAAGAGGTTTAATAGAAGTAACCCAATAGCTGAATGACCTTACCAAGCATATATTCAGAGCGATCCCACATCACCCTATCTCACATAAGTCCGGTACACACTAACCAGCGATAATAGCCCATACTCTCCACTCCGGGTAAGATAATATGATGTATCAACAACCCCAATCACTCGAGACGATGGTCTCTAATCACAACAATTGGCCACAATAACCAAATATTAGCAGAAAAACATTTCTCATTAGATAGAGTCTTATTCCAACACCTTCATATCCTGCCCACGGCAACCGAACACGCGATATATCGAATCCATCTCTCAGGTCAACCATTCATGAATCCATTTCCTTTTTAACTGATACAACAATAGATCTCGAAACCAAATCTCGATATTACCTTTCTAACCAACTGAAATCACATATGCCTGCACTCATTAATGACTCAAATGATCATTTCGGTTATAACACACCGCACTGGTGATATGATACCTCAACACCGGCCAGCCGCGACGATCACAACACATGCTCCAATAAGAAACGTCTAAACATACTCAAATCATGACAACTGACTCAAACAACAGAGCTGTAATTCAATTCCTCTGTACCATCATAACATAGAACTGAGATCCTGTCTCACATCATAAGAATAGAGTACATGACTCCTTCTCGAAAGGTCATAACATCACGTGGCCTTGCACGACTCATGATTCTATCCAAACATTAATACTCACGAAGCACCTCAAGTCACCATGCTCAGAATGGTCAGCCACGCACATATCTAGGTCTGAACTCAAGCAACCAATCACACATGCGGTGATACAATTAATATACACTATCAAATCCCGAAAGGACACAACCGATGTGCTATTCCCCGACGGTACCAATATAGACTTTTCCTCAAAAGTCAAGAAGTATTGTATACCAGGTAACATATAACTAACTTTATTTTCACATTACACTGTTGCGGCGTGCAACCCGCTCCAATGACATACCCGTGGCGGCGTGCCACCCGATCCATATACCATACCCGTGGCGGCGTGCCACCCGATCCAAATAACAGTACCTGTGGCGGCGTGCCACCTGATCCATGCATAAATCTAGCAAAAGGGAACGCACATCAGGTTAAGTTGCTCATTGTGACAAACATATATAGCCTCAAGCTCGGGCACATGAAACGCATCCGACAAAGTTCCTCAGTACCGGAAATGAATCAATGGTAGATACCTCTACACTAACTTCCGCCACAAAGGCCCAACTGAAAAAGCAATACCTACCAGCCGTTCGCTGGCCCTAGGGTACATCTACCCTGCTGGAATATGATCCGATGCTCTCTGCCACGGAGTTTGTGACATATTTCTGACATTGTCCATATCACATCAGTCTAGACAACCTGACTTATGACAACTAGTCTGTAATCATATATCATTATTCATATTCATCATATCAGGTAACGAGAGAGAGCCACTAGTGCTTCCAATATCCAACAACCGCTAAACGGTGCTGATACACACGATTTACCACCACTGCGTATGCGGATTACGAGAACGTCTAGTCTCCAACACATATATAACACCTAAATCACTATGCCTGATTCCATACTCCACCGTACGAATACATAGCACTCATCAAGCATCCATTTTCATACCACGAAAGCCCTTTAGAAGTTTCCCTATGCCATCAACAACTCAATCATCACCGTCAATCCAACAAGAGGATACCACAATACCACTAGATATTATCGGTTTACATTACCTTGCCCTTTTGACCTTATACTCTGCCAAATCACTAGAATAGCAGTACCATTTCATTAATCACCAGAAATATTGATTCTCAGATTATCTGCAGATGCCCACGATGCTTGAGAATTTTAATGACTTCCCATATGGAAGGAAAAATCATTACACATTCCATGCTTCGCATACGGACAGTAAATGTCACGACCCAAACTGGAGGACCATGACTAGCACCCGACCATACTTGCCAAGCACCAACGTACCTTTTATCTAACCTTCTTTATTATCTTTTAGGCTGACTAGACCAATATAAATGGTAGACATGGATCATGAACAACCAACAATAAAATATGATTGCATGAACCTACATAACATGGGATGACCATACAATCAAGAAACATGGTACAAGCTTCCACGCTAAAATGAAAGACTATACAACAAAAACCAGCCGACAAGGCATACCAAACTATACATGAGTCGACACTTATCTATGAGCCTCTAAAGGAACATAAGTGCTGCAACATAGCCGGAACATGGCCCCGACATACCCATAATGTCTATAACAAAAATGCATACCAAGACCAAGGCAAGTCCGGAGAAGGGATCTCGCCAATCACCGCTGAACTGGACAACCTACTGTGATGGGGGAGCTACACCTGCCTGTCTATCAGGACCTGCAAGCACGACATGCAGCGTCCACAAATAAAAGGACGTCAGTACGAATAAAGTACTGAGTATGTAAGGCAGAGAACCATAAATATGAACAACAATGTGAGCAGGGATAGAGAATATACAACCTGTAACATCTGAGTACCTCTGAGGGCTACTGACATGAAATACATGATACATATGTATAAATACATAATCTTTTAAAACATACGCCTCTGTGGGCATCATCATTATCATATCGTACCCGGCCGTAATAGGCTCGGTAAAAACATACCCGGCCATTATAAGGCTCGGTAGAATCGTACCCGGCCACGTGGAGCTCGGTAAAACCCAACTGATCAGTGGTTGCACAATAGGTGCCGTACCCGGCCGACTATAGCGCGGCTCGGTAGAGTAAAATAGATACATATATATAATGCATGTTCGACTCCTGGAAACACCTTGTAGACCTTTCGGAGTGACGTAAGGTCCGTATCCTATGTACAACTTATTAGGACTAACTCTTCACTATGAACCTTATAGGAACCAGGAAGTACCAACAAGATTGATAACATAAGAATAAGAGAAGCAACATCAACATCAATCGTTCCATAAGAGGGGAAACAATGTAAGTACTGCTTAGCTTCTAAGAATAGAGTATCTTCGGAAGCTCGTTCATTACATTATGTTAATCGGAGTCGTGCAAAAGAAGGAAAGGGACAGCCACACATACCTTGTATATACTGCCACAACCTCAAGCTATGCAAACGTCACGACTCCTTAGTCTACAATAGGAGAAATGACACTATCGTTAACGTTTAAGCGTCGCAACTATTATGTACCAACCACAATCTATTTTGTGATGAAACGGACAGCACCTCCCCTATATATAGGACTTCACACCATTCAAAACAATCACCAAACAGCCTAAACAACATCAATAATAAACATATTGAGCCTTCCAAAACAGTCCACACACAACCTAATCACATCATACATATGACGGCCACTATAGTCGTATCAAATGACCCAAAAATATTACCAAGAACTAGCAGTACCACAACCCAACATATATATGGTGTTTCTCCACACCCTGCCTCCTCCAAAACTCCACAAAACAGTAATAAAAACGCAGCCCAACAGCAACACAAAACAGTCCACAAAACAGTCCACAAAACAGTCCGCTACAAGTGAATAACTTGAACCCATGGCTTCCGATCACCGTCCCGTGAGTTCTTACATGTATATAACGAATTACCATGAATTTACAGCAAAATAAATGTATGAAATATAGCAGTAAACTCACCTTTGTTGTTGGATAACTCAGCCTTTAACTTGGTTCTTCAAACTCTAGTGTTTACCCCCAATTTGAACTTGAAAGGAAGGGAAAATCAATTAGGGTTTGTGGATAATTTTTGGGAGGAATTTTGCAGGGTCTTAGGTCTGGTTATTTGTGAAATATAAAGAGGTATATATTGCAGAAGATAAGCCTTTTAATGGGCTGCTTATCTGACCCGAAATCCCCTCTTTTGGGCCGACATTAAACCAAGTAGGTGACTCACCTACTTGCACCTAGCAGCTTGTGCAGTCTCACGAAAATGTCTATATCTCTCTATTCCAATGTCGTATTGCTAAACCGTTTAATGCGTTGGAAACTAGACTCATAGATCTTCAATTTGGTGGGTAGATCACCCCGTAAGTCCAAGTATATTGGGAGAAATACTTAATAACATTTGACCTAAAGTTTAGGTAAAACTATGAACCTAAGTTGCAACAACTTTTGTCGACTTTTGTTTCATAACTCGCTTGACTTCAAGAATTATGATACGGATATTATATGATTCAAATACCTTAAATCATGACCTCCTAAGTAGACTAAGCATTTATAGGTTTACCCAAAAGTACGAGTTACAACATCCTTGATTCGTTTAACGTCTAATACTTGTTAATCACCCTTATGCACCCTTGTATCACTTAAGATTAATCGATTAACTTCTTATCATCTCAAGGATAATTCCTTCTTGGATTTGTGTTATCTAACTTATGGAATGAACTAACGTGTGTGGATATGGGTTATAACACCCTCCCCCTTAGGAACATTCGTCCTCGAATGTAAGGGTTTATGGGGAGTCCAAATCATCGTGGATTCTAGCGGAAATTTTTGGTCAATTTTCCCCTATAAAATGGTCACTAGCAAAATTTGCAAGCAGTGAATCTCAAAGTATGACCACACAAGGCTACACAAAGCATTATGGACATGGACATTATTTACATATCACCACTTTGTATTAAGGAAAAGAGTTCTCAAGTTATTGCTTACCTCATAAAGCCATTTCACCTTTATAATGTATCTTGCGTTCCACCAACATCCTTGTTATCATCATTCTGGAATAGGTAAGGGTATTTATACTTCATCTCTTCTTCCGCTTCCCATGTCATTTCTTTCACATTCTTGTTCCTCCACAATACTTTGACGGAAGCTACATCTTTTGTTCTCAGCTTGCGGACTTGTCGATCTAATATGGCCACTGGCACTTCTTCATATGATAGATCCTCCGTAACTTGAACATCTTTGATAGGGACAACTCGAGAAGGGTCTCCAATACATTTCCTCAACATAGTTACATGGAATACCGGGTGGACAAATTCTAATTCGGATGGCAATTCTAACTCATAAGCAACTTGTCCAATTCGTTGAAGAATTTTATACGGACCGATATACCTTGGACTCAGCTTACCTTTCTTCCCAAAACGCATAACACCCTTCATTGGTGAAATCCTCAGGAAAACCCAATCACCAACCTCAAATTCTAAATCACGACGTCGGACATCGGAATAAGACTTTTGCTTGTTTTGTGCCGTCCTCAATCGTTCCTGTATCACTTTCACCTTCTCAATGGCTTGGTGAATCAAATCTGGCCCATATAATTCTGTTTCACCGACTTCGAACCATCCAACCGGTGATCTACATCTCCTCCCATATAGTGCCTCATATGGGGCCATTTTAATACCGGAATGGTAGCTATTATTGTAGGCAAATTCTATGAGTGGAAGATGGTCATCCCAATTTCCCTTAAAATCTAGAACACATGCTCGTAGCATATCTTCCAATGTCCGAATGGTACGTTCAGCCTGTCCGTCAGTCTGCGGATGAAATGCAGTGCTGAGATTCACCTGTGTGCCTAAACCTTTCCGAAAAGACCTCCAAAAGTTAGCCGTAAATTAAGCTCCTCGATCTGATATAATAGATACCGGCACACCATGAAGCCTAACAATCTCCTTGATATACAACTTCGCATAATCTTCAGCCGAGTAAGTTGTCTTAACTGGCAGAAAATGAGCACATTTTGTAAGTCGATCAACTATCACCCAAATAGAGTCAAACTTATGATAAGATCGAGGGATAACGAAGTCCATATTAATCACCTCCCATTTCCAGGTCGGAATTTCTATATTCTGAAGCAATCCACCGGGTTTCTGATGTTCTATCTTTACTTGTTGACAATTGGGACACTGGGCTACAAATTCTGCAATAGACTTTTTCATGTTATCCCACCAATACTGCTCTTTGACATCATGATACATCTTTGTTGAGCCAGGATGGATGGAATATCGGGATTGATGAATTTCATTCATAATCTTTTCTCGCAACCCTGCTACATTCGGCACACATAATCGGCCCTGGTATCTCAGTGCCCCATCTCCTCCGATCTCAAAAGCCGTAATTTTACACTGCTGAATGTTCTCTCTCAATCGTAGTAAGATAGGATCTTCATATTGTCGTGCTTTTACCTCTGCTACCAAAGATGATTCTGATGTATTCTGTACAGTAACACTTCCGTCATCAGAGTCTAACAATGTGATTCTCATATTGGCTAGCTGATGAAGCTCTTTAGTCAACCCCCATCTACCTGCATCAATATGTACTAAGCTTCCCATTGACTTACGGCTGAGAGCAGCTGCCACAACATTGGCTTTACCGGGATGATACAATATCTCGACGTCGTAGTCCTTCAGTAATTCAAGCCACCTACGCCGCCTCAAATTCAACTCTTTCTGCTTGAAGATGTATTGTAGACTCTTGTGATCTGTGTAGATGTCAACATGGACGCCATATAAGTAGTGCCGCCATATCTTCAAAGCATATATTACTGCAGCCAATTCCAAATCATGGGTTGGATAATTCTTTTCATGCTTCTTCAATTGTCTTGACGCATATGAAATCACCTTCCCATGCTGCATCAACACGCACCCCAAACCTATACCTGAGGCATCACAATATACCACATATCCTTCTGTTCCTTCAGGGAGAGTGAGCACCGGTGCAGATGTCAATCGATCCTTCAGCTCCCGAAAACTACGTTCACAAGTGTTAGACCACTGGAACTTGGTAGCTTTCTGTGTTAACTTAGTCAATGGTGCTGATATAGAGGAAAACCCTTCTACAAATCGCCTATAATATCCTGCTAGCCCTAGGAAGCTACGGACTTCTGATGGTGTTGTAGGTCTCGGCCAATTCTTTACTGCATCAATCTTCTGAGTGTCGACACTAATACCCTCGTCAGATATCACATGGCCAAGGAATGCTACTGAGTTCAGCCAGAATTCACATTTGGCGAGCTTAGCATATAACTTACGATCCTGAAGCATCCGTAATACTATCCGCAAGTGGCTCGCATGTTCCTCCTCTGAACGAGAATACACCAGAATGTCATCAATGAATACAATCACGAACACGTCAAGATAGCGCCTGAATAGAGTATTCATGAGATCCATAAAAGCTGCCGGGGCATTTGTTAGCCCGAACGACATCACCAAGAACTCAAAGTGCCCATATCTTGTCCGAAAGGCCGTCTTTGGAATATCCTTCTCCTTAACCCTCACCTGATGATACCCTAAACGTAAGTCAATCTTGGAGAAATACTTGGCACCCCGGAGTTGGTCAAATAGGTCGTCAATTCTTGGAAGTGGATACTTGTTCTTTATAGTAAACTTATTCAACTGTCGATAGTCGATACACATCCGTAATGACCTATCTTTCTTACGCACGAATAGGACTGGCGCACCCCAAGGTGAAGTGCTAGGCCTAATGAAGCCCTTATCCAGCAAGTCCTTTAACTGCGCCTTCAACTCTCGCAGCTCGTCCGGGGCCATTCTATATGGAGGGATAGAGATCGGTTGAGTGTCAGGCAACACATCAATGCTAAACTCAATCTCCCTTTCTGGAAGAAGGCTTGGGAGTTCATTTGGGAAAACATCTGGAAATTTATTGACCACGGGGATAGATTGTAGAGTAGGAAGCTTCGCCTCCGCATCCCTAACGCGAACAAGATGATAAATGTAACCTTTTGAGATCATTTTCCTTGCCTTAAGATAGGAAATAAACCTACCTTTCGATGTAGCAATGTTCCCCTTCCATTCAATGACGGTTCACCAGGAAATTGAAACTTAACCATCTTCATACGACAGTCAACATTTGCATAGCATGAGGCCAACCAGTCCATTCCCAGTATCACATCAAAATCAACCATTTCTAACTCAAATAAATCTGCCGAGGTTTGATGACTACAAATCATCACAGTGCAACCTCTATATACCCTTCTAGCAATCACAGAATCTCCTATTGGAGTAGATACCGCAAGGGGTTTACTTATCAATTCAGTTTCAATGCCAAACTTATTAGCCACAAAGGGTGTAACATATGATAATGTAGATCCCGGATCAATCAACGCATATACATCATAAGAAAACACAGATAATATACCTGTAACAACATCTGGAGATGACTCGAGATCCTGTCGACCTATTAGAGCATATGTTCGATTTTGAGCACCACTCGAACTCGGTCCTGCACCTCTACCTCTACCACGACCTGTCGACTGCTGAAAACCCCATGCTGGAGGTCGAACTGATGAGGAAGAACCAGACACAGATCTAGTCGGCTGAGCCATACCATCACCTCCCCTGTTAGGACAATCCCTCATCATATGGCCAGGCTGTCCGCAAGAATAACACGCATCAGAACCTCGACGGCACAGTCCAAAGTGGGCCTTGCCGCACTGATCACAACGTGGTGTTGGGGGTTTCGTCTGACTAGTATCCCTGTGATGTTGCGATCCAGATGCCTGCGAACTCTGACCTGGACCAGAATAGGATCGATCATATCGAGGCCTCCGAAACCGTGGAGGAGCACTAGCTACGACGGCGCCGAACTCCTCGAAGACCGGGGCCTGGCGCAGCCTCTTAAGTCATCGAATACCTTGCAAATCTCGCCCTCTTATGCCGGCCCCTATCCTGCTCCCTATCTGCCCTCTGCCGGCGCTTACGATCCTCTAGGGGTCCGAGCATAAGCTTGAATACGGGAAATATCTATGCCTTCTACCAAGGAGGCTGTCATACACTCATTTATCGATGGGGTCCCAACCCGTTCACGAACAAATGCACCCTATCACTCATCTCGGCCACCATATGGGGAGCATACCTTGCTAAAGAATCAAACCGCATACTATACTCTCGCACACTCATATTACCTTGTCTAAGGTTCAAGAACTTATCAGCTCTAGCTCGTCGTATCTCAACTGGCAAATAGTGACGAAGAAAGGCCTCAGAAAAATCCTTCCACACAACTGGAGGAGCGTTCGGACCCCTGGATCTCTCCCAACTATCATACCAAAGAACCGCTAAATCCCGTAGCCGATAAGAAGCCAACTCTACTGCCTCTGTATCACTAACATGCATAACCCGTAGTGTACGATGAACCCGGTCAATAAAAGTCTGCGGATCCTCCTTGGGGTCTGATCCGGTAAACACTGGAGGGTCTAAATTAATAAAATCACGAACTCTTGTACTAACTGGTTTATCAGCAGCACCTGTATTCTGCCTCTGAGCCTGAGCAGCTACCAAGCTAGTCAATAACTGCAAAGCACTCCGCATATCCTGGTCTGTAGTGCCAGACGGAGGAGCTGGAGGTGCTGGGTGACATCCTATGGAGGAGACGGAGTAGATGAGGTATGAGACGGCATCTTACTCCGAGCCTCACTTTGGCCTGCTCTGGCTTGGGGCACCTGACTGGTACCCTCTCCCGCAGCTGTATCAAGCCGTCTACTAATTGTTTGTTTCCTAGTCGAAGGCATCGCTGAAAGAAATAAAGGTGAATATTAGAGACGAACACTTACGACTCAACTCTATGCACGATCTAGATTCAGGAAGAAGGTAACAACCCTAGATGTCATGTAGCCTCCTGATTATAAATGTGGCGCGCTACACATCCATAATCAAGACTCTACTAGACACGGCTCATAGACAATCCCTAGGACAGACTTGCTTTGATACCAAGTTTGTCACGACCCAAACTGGAGGACCATGATTAGCACCCGACCATACTTGCCAAGCACCAACGTACCTTTTATCTAACCTTCTTTATTATCTTTTAGGCTGACTAGACCAATATAAATGGTAGACATGGATCATGAACAACCAACAATAAAATATGATTGCATGAACCTACATAACATGGGATGACCAGACAATCAAGAAACATGGTACAAGCTACCACGCTAAAATGAAAGACCATACAACAAAAACCAACCGACAAGGCATACCAAACTATACATGAGTCGACACTTATCTATGAGCCTCTAAAGGAACATAAGTGCTGCAACATAGCCGGAACAGGGCCCCGACATACCCATAATGTCTATAACAAAAATGCATACCAAGACCAAGGCAAGTCCGAGAAGGGATTTCGCCAATCACCGCTGAATTGGACAACCTACTGTGATAGGGGAGCTGCACCTGCTTGTCTATCATGACCTGCAGCACGACATGCAGCGTCCACAAATAAAAGGACGTCAGTATGAATAAAGTACTGAGTATGTAAGGCAGAGAACCATAAATACGAATAGTAATGTAAGCAGGGATAGAGAACATACAACCTGTAACATCTGAGTACCTCTGAGGGCTACTGACATGAAATGCATGATACATATGTATAAATACATAATCTTTTAAAACATACGCCTCTGTGGGCATCATCATCATCATATCGTACCCTGCCGTAATAGGCTCGGTAAAAACATACCCGGCCATTATAAGGCTCGGTAGAATCGTACCCGGCCACGCGGAGCTCGGTAAAACCCAACTGATCAGTGGTTGCACAATAGGTGCCGTACCCGGCCGACTATAGCGCGGCTCGGTAGAGTAAAATAGATACATATATATAATGCATGCTCGACTCATGGAAACACCTTGTAGACCTTTCGGAGTGACGTAAGGTCGGTATCCTATGTACAACTTATTAGGACTAACTCTTCACTATGAACCTTATAGGAACCAGGAAGTACCAACAAGATTGATAACATAAGAATAAGAGAAGCAACATCAACATCAATCGTTCCATAAGAGGGGAAACAATGTAAGTACTCTGCTTAGCTTCTAAGAATAGAGTATCTTGGAAGCTCGTTCATTACATTATGTTAATCGGAGTCGTGCAAAAGAAGGAAAGGGACAGCCACACATACCTTGTATATACTGCCACAACCTCAAGCTATGCAAACGTCACGACTCCTTAGTCTACAATAGGAGAAATGACACTATCGTTAACGTTTAAGCGTCGCAACTATTATGTACCAACCACAATCTATTTTGTGATGAAACGGACAGCACCTCCCCTATATATAGGACTTCACACCATTCAAAACAATCACCAAACAGCCTAAACAACATCAATAATAAACATATTGAGCCTTCCAAAACAGTCCACACACAACCTAATCACATCATACATATGACGGCCACTATAGTCGTATCAAACGGCCCAAAAGTATTACCAAGAACTAGCAGACCACAACCCAACATATATATGGTGTTTCTCCACACCCTGCCTCCTCCAAAACTCCACAAAACAGTAATAAAAACGCAGCCCAACAGCAACACAAAACAGTCCACAAAACAGTCCACAAAACACAAGTGAATAACTTGAACCCACGGCTTCCGATCACCGTCCCGTGAGTTCTTACATGTATATAACGAATTACCATGAATTTACAGAAGAATAAATGTATGAAATATAGCAGTAAACTCACCTTTGTTGTTGGATAACTCAGCCTTTAACTTGGTTCTTCAAACTCTAGTGTTTACCCCCAATTTGAACTTGAAAGAAAGGGAAAATCAATTAGGGTTTGTGGATAATTTTTGGGAGGAATTTTGCAGGGTCTTAGGTCTGATTATTTGTGAAATATAAAGAGGTATATATTGCAGAAGATAAGCCTTTTAATGGGCTGCTTATCTGACCCGAAATCCCCTCTTTTGGGCCGACATTAAACCAAGTAGGTGACTCACCTACTTGCACCTAGCAGCTTATGCAGTCTCACGAAAATGTCTATATCTCTCTATTCCAATGTCGTATTGCTAAACCATTTAATGCGTTGGAAACTAGACTCATAGATCTTCAATTTGGTGGGTAGATCACCCCGTAATTCCAAGTATATTGGGAGAAATACTTAATAACATTTGACCTAAAGTTTAGGTAAAACTATGAACCTAAGTTGCAACAACTTTTGTCGACTTTTGTTTCATAACTCGCTTGACTTCAAGAATTATGATACAGATATTATATGATTCAAATACCTTAAATCATGACCTCCTAAGTATACTAAACATTTATAGGTTTACCCAAAAGTACGAGTTACAACATCCTTGATTCGTTTAACGTCTAATACTTGTTAATCACCCTTATGCACCCTTGTATCACTTAAGATTAATCGGATTAACTTCTTATCATCTCAAGGATAATTCCTTCTTGGATTTGTGTTATCTAACTTATGGAATGAACTAACGTGTGTGGATATGGGTTATAACAGTAAATATACTCATTTTCGAACCGTGGTAAAACACATCACAAACTTTTTCTTCCAATTCGTTGCATAAGTTTAACTGCCAGGATTGAGTCCTTTTACCTACATCGAGCTACGCAACTGCCAGCACTCAAGAGCTTTGTTGCACCATATCTTCAAGACTCATTACTTCGAACACATACCAGGAATTAATTGTATCCTTATCATACCGTTTTAGTTTGTTAACAAATTGTTCCATTTACCCAATTCCTTTCTGATTCATCTTTAATTTAATATTAGCCTTTATTGTAGCACCACAATATTCAACTCATGTTACTACACGAGACTCGTACATAAGACCACACGGTCTAAGACCCATAGGCTACTGAATACTCTCTCAATGTTTCCCAAAAGTACCACATGCTACAATACTTTATTTTGAAGAATTTCCTGCGATTTTGAATTTGTTATCATTAATTTCCAATATTGTCTCACCTCCTTTTTCCGCTGACCCGCGAGGGCGCGTATGGGGTTTTTCTAATTAAAGGACAATCGAAACGGGATTCGTTTATTAAAGATTCAGAGTCGCCACTTGGAAGATATATGGTGTTCCAAGTCACCGGTTGAATCCCGAATCGAGGAAAAGAATGACTCTGTTAAACAGTCTACGTACCAGAAATCCAGATAAGGAATTCTGTTAACCTGGGAGAAGGTATTAGGCATTCCCGAATTCCGTGGTTCTAGCACGGTCGCTCAACTGTCATATTCGGCTAATATACTTGATTTTAATACATATTATCCTATTTGTGCCTTTCCAGAATTATTTACCGCTTTTTGTCAATTATTACTACTCAAGAAAAAGAATGTTGTTTAAGAACACGTTTTCGGATCACGTCACATGAAATGCACCCGGATCCTCGACACATTCTTATTCAACGTTGTTGGATTTGGATTTGGGTTGCATGAAATGCACACCCGTATTTAAGATAAGTAAAATGATTTAAAAAACACATCTAAAGTGATTACGTATTACTACATTGCGAAGAGTCGTGAAATTAGCTAAACGGCTCATCCTGAAGTATAATTATTTTAAATAACATGTATCGGGGCCTCGCAATTTATTTAGTGAGACTCATCTCATTTATTCTAAAAGATCTTACCTAACGTGACTAAATTTTCTGTTATTGTTTTTATTTCTTATCTATGAAAGAAAGATCCTAATTAATCAAGTTAATTCGTAATTAATCAATATAGTAAAGTATTGGGGCTTGTAGCCACACGTATTCTAATCAGTCAATGGTTTTGGACCCTCCTATTGTCCACATAAGAGAAACAACACCAAGCTAAGCCCAATACGTAAGTCCAGTTAAACACTGGCTATGGAGAAGTACCCAATTGAATCTCTAAAGTATTACTTACATGAGTACAATGCATACCTTACTCTTATTCATTATACTACTCGTCATTTTTAAGTAACAACATATCTGAAATATCAATGTTTCTCTTCATGTATATGAACTCTAACTCAATTGCCATTTTGACGAACTTAATACACTATCAGAAATAGACCAAAAAATTATCAATTAGCTTCTTAATGATCCTTAATTTACAAATATTCTAAAACACCTAAATCCTATACGTGAAACAAATAAATGAACTTATAACTTTTAAACTGATGAGAGAATAATCGGGTGTAACAGAAATATTCCAAATATTCTAGGATTCAACTCGTAAACAATCGAAACTAACAGAATCAATTACGAGCAAAATGAAACAATAGAACTAAAGTATAAAGCAAAGTGCCAGAATCCACATCAGGCTTTGAATTTCGACTTTCATGTCATATTGCTATATTCAGCTTTCCAATTTCAAAGATAACAGAAGAAGTACCTGGAGATGGCAAGAGATAAAGTGTGGGAAATCAGTAGCATTAGTAACACAACAACAGCAGCTAGCTCAGTGCAGAAACCAAGTTCGAAAACCAGAATAACACTTGATCACAACCCAGAAATGAATCAAGCAAAACCAACTGGACTTGAGACCAAACAAAAACCAAGATAAATCAAAACAAATCACCACAAATTCCTTCACAACTTGAACAACCGAAATTCCAGATAGAAAGAAAACAGAAGACTCCTCTCTATTCTCTCAATTTCAGACTTCCTTATGTTTAATCCCCCTGATTTTCAGAATTGTCTCTCTCCAATATCACTGTTTTTCAGAATTTTTTTTAACTGTCTGCCCCTTAAACTCCCTCTGTCTGTGTCTCTTTATAGCTAAAAAGAATCAGGCAACCCTTTAAACTAAGCTAAAACACATCTCATTGCCTGGCACATGCTTATTTCAGCCTTTCAATCCCCTCCCCATGTGAATTCCCATTTTCCAGCCCTCAAAAGCACTCAAAAAAGGTTTAATAAACTAGTTTTCTGACCAACACATTCCCTGACAGTCCTTTTTCCTTAAAAACTATTTATATTTGGTTAAATTATACCAAAAGCAAAAGGTTGGATCAGGAATGCCTAATTATCACATGGTTTTCGATTAGTTCAACTAGTTCAAACCAGATTCAATATAAATTTCCAAACCAACACAGATAGCAATTTATTCCGAATGGGATTAATCAATGCCTCACTGCTACACTGTTCTTAACCAACAAATCTATATGACTAATTGATGATATTCAAAACAGTCGATTATCAGCTTTGTAACACACAATTATCAGTATACTAACAAGATCAAACAAACATACTAAAACAAACCAAAGGGTGATTCCAATCCAACCGCAATCAATTCAACAGTGCTAATCACTGCTCAGATTTCAAACAATCAAACCTACGCAATTAAATGAAGACATTTAACCATTGATTCCATACGTACATAAACAGAACAAAATCATATTAATCTACTGACCGGTGACTTCTTAAACCAAGCAAGGGATTTAAGTTATTCGACGACGCTAATCGACGCGAATATGTACTCTACGGCATACACAATCACATGAACAAAATAGAAAAATAGTTGACCAAATAAAAGGTCGGATTGGAGAAGACAGAGAAGATTAAAATTAAACACAAAAACATGACTAATGAACACAACGATAAATAAAACAGAAAAAGGAAAAATACCTCGGACGGTGGCAAAAGAAAACATCTTGGACCATTTCGGATTTGAACTCGGATTTTGAAATCGAATGGATTTTAATTGAAATGTTTTCAAACGAAAACATACCAATTAAAGTCTATTAACTTCAAATCCTTTTAATTGGATAGAATCCCTAGTTTTTTAATTCTAGGGTTTTTGAGGGCTCAATTTGGGGCTTGACCAAATCCGGCCAGATTCGAGCCGGACCAAGGTTGGTAGGAGTACGAGGGAGCTCATGGGGTGCTACGGTGTGAGTTTGGGCTTGATTGGTGTGGGTTCTAGTTTGGCTCGAATCTTCAATCAATGATTCGAGAGGTTCCAGCTTGATTCGAACCAAACTATGCACGGATTCGAAGAGAGGGTGTTATGATGGTCATGTGGTGTTGTTTTGGTGGCCGGCGGCGTTGTTGCCGCCGGGTTTCAGGCGAAGGGGAGGGGTGGCGACCGTTAGGGTTCCTGGATTGGGGATTTTCAGGAATGGGAATGGTTTGGGGGTATTGGGGGGAAGATGATACATCAAAATTGTCTGAATTGATATGAACCGTTGGATTATAAGAATCCAACGGTTGTGATCTCGGTTTGTTTTGGGAATGGGTAATGGGTCGGGTTAAACAAAAATGGGTAAGGGAAGATATGATCTTGGCCGTTGATCAACTTGAGATCACTGGCCCAAATCAAGTGTGACCAAACGACGTCGTTTGGATATCTCTAAGAAGGGTTCGAATTGGACTGGGTAATTGGGCCGCTTGAACTTTGGGGATTTTGGGCTTATCCGAATTTCAAACCAAGTTTTCAATTACTTCCTTTTCCTCAATTAATTAGTTCCTAATCTTATTAAAACAAAATTCTAACTATACTACAAAACTAAATAAAATTTATAAAAGTACTAATTAAGTTACACTAATAATTAACATACATAATTAAATATCAATTAAATATAAATCACATAATTGGGGCATTAAATACTAGAAAAATGCAAAAAATACATATTTTGGTTATTTTTATTTTCGTAAAACAAACTTAATTACTCTATTACAAACATGAATTTATATGTAAATACAAACGCTTTTGTATTTTATATTAATTTAAATAAATGGAAATGCACACACAAAAATGCAAATAATAAGAGAAAAATAACACAAAATCACAAAAATCACGCTCAACACAAAACTATTTTATTTTGATTTTTTTTTTGGAGTAATTCTCATGTAGTGCAGAAATCACGTGCTCACAAATATGGATACATAAAATCCCATAATTAACATAACATACCACAAGTCTCGATTTCTTCTAACGAAACCACAGTCTTTAGCCACATACACAATCTTAAGGCACCTAACTGTTACAAGCAAAATCTTGAACACTGCAAAACCATTCTCGGGCGTCATTCACATTCAGCTGTAATTCAACTGTCCTATTGACCAGAACCACTCATATTTTGTTATAACTCTGACATCGCAGAACATGATTACCTACAGGTACAATTAGCTATCTTTCTTTTCTATACACCGAACATTCCTTACCAACAGCGGTTCAAAACATCCTAGTATTTCTTCACATCTACGAAGCACCATAACCTTGTCAGAATTTTCCCAACATACTTAAAGACAGTACCCACATAACACACAACCGTGCAATTAGTTAATTAATAGCAACCTCCCCAACTTGGCTCGAAGCCATACATCAAAGCACTTTTAACCACTCATAGCAGTATTGCTCAAATGATGCCGCAATGTTACAATTAGATTAAACTCGAGTCAATTACAAGCTTTGGCAGAGACTCGGATCATCAGAAATCTTAATTCTTTTGTACTTCTTGTTTTCATTCACACACAACAGTTAAGCCCATTTCTTAGGTGACAAAATCTTTTTTTTTAAGTCTCAAATTTTCCAAAAATTTCGATAGAGTTTCCTTTGTAATATGGCCTATCCACCTGCCAGAGAATCACCAAAACCATCCTTACAATACATCGGCAATTTGACAAGACGTCATAATGCACATAGCACAACACATTTGATCTTTCTCAGTCTAAACTCATACTACCACACATAATGCACTTTACCTTTTCACTAAGAGACATGGACATATTCACCACGCTCATAGCTAGGGGCTACCCAACGAATCACTATAAGAGTCTAACACCTAACAGCTCATCCACTATCAAGCGGCCATTTCCACGATTTAGGACAATACTGGTCATATAAATTTAATAATACCAGCTCGTAAAATCAGCACTGTGGTGCTCAAGTCATTGACCACGACCTGGCCTCAAGTCCTCCCGACTGGCCCAAAATTAACTCACGGAGATCATATCCCGCCCCTCAATCAGGGAATCACAAGCCATCAAGGCAATTATATTACTGAGGGCTCGAGTGCGCACACAGACGTGTGGAAGGAATTTCAAGAATTATATCTCAAGCTGAATCAAGTACGCACGATAAGAATTCCAAGATTGTGAAGTGTTTCCTAAAAGGTTTGCAGCCTCTCGAGGATAAGCATAGGCGTCCCCGTACCGATCCACAAGACTCTACCAACCGGCTCACGACTCATGAGGCCTAGTAACCTAGGCTCTGATACCAACTTGTCACGACCCCAAAACCCGGTCGTGATGGCGCCCAGCACATTGCTAGGCTATCCTGACCAATCAACTATAACTCAGAGCTATCAGCTCACACTTTAACCTTTTTAAACATAAATAATAAGAATACAATGAAAATAATATCCAACGCATCGGGATTAGATATCCCAAAACCAGTATAAACCTCCCACCAAATCAGGAGTCATAAGTCATGAGCCTCTACAAGAATATAAAGCTGTGATAGCGTATACAACTGTGCGCAAATGTAGATTAGACTAAGAAAATAAAGAAAAACTGGAGAGTCAGGTCCTGCGGACGCTGGCAGCTACCTCGACTGTCCTAGTAAAGCTCTCCGAGTAGATGTGGTCTCAGCTCTGCTGTGATGTACCTGGATCTGCACACAAGGTGCAGGGAGTCGGGTGTGAGTACTTCCAACTCAGCGGTAATAAAAGTAAATAATGCTGAGGAAAAGAAAACCACACAAAGCACTATCTCATGTTATATAATACAGAACTATCTTTAAACTACAATACACTATCATTTTATTCCTTTTCAGCATATGTGAGTAGATTACTTAGAATTCTCTTTTTAGCATTTTTTTCTTTCATTGTGACAGCTCAATACCTGGTACAACCTCAGACAGTGCAAGTCTACACTTAAATCAGCCCCTTGGGTTCAGCACTCCTTAGCAGTTTCTACCAGGGGATCTGGTCAATAAGGTAAATAATGCATGTATGACAGTAATGTATGAGTGCTAAATGTTATGCCACGTAGTACAAGTAAACCAATGTATATATGCCATGCAATGCATATGATGCTGTGGCGTACAGCCCGATCCATGCAAAGGTGCCCGCGCTCACTGTGGGGGTTCAGACTCCGGAGGGGCTCCTACAGCCCAAGCGCAATATCAATATCACACGTGGCGTGGCGTGCAGCCCGTTCCATATACTACTGTGGCGTGCAGTCCGATCCATGCATGAACATTCATATGCTCACATAAATCGTCATGCCCTCACATATGGCCCTCGGCCCCAATCAGTCTAACGAATAATCAAGAAAGCCCCTTGGGCAACAGTATCATATTAGCCCACAACTAGAAATGTTATTAAGACCTTGTTCAAGTTTTTCATAACCTTATAAAATTGTTGAGTAGTAAAATACCATTTAAAATCTTAGATTGAGACAAAAATATGCACAATGTTATCAAGACAGTGATACCAATCCCTGAATGATTCAAATAATTGGCACGAAGCCCAAGCATGATAATCAGTCCAATTCATGATAATTAATCTTTATTAGTGCATCAATTCAATTTCAAGCAATTAGGTGTTATTATTTATTAGGAGAGACGGACCAAGTCATAATCCCCAATGGTGCTCTACCCCACGCCTGTTATCCGGCGTGCAAGTCACCTTAATACAATACTAGGATGTGCAAGTCCGCTGTTTACTAACCCTCAGGACATCATCTAAAAGTATTACCCACCTCGATCCAGCAAAAACACAAGCTCCGCGATGCCTTAGCTCCTCGAACCAGCATCCACGCACGTCAAAACTAGCCTAATTCAGTACAAATATATCAAAATAGGCTAATGGAACAATACCTAATCAAACACAATCAAACTACATGAAGAACCACAAAGTTGCCAAAACCCGACTTTCGGTACGCTTCTCGAAAAATTACAAAAGTTACATATTCGTATTTCTTATCTCAACACGAGCCCATACATATAAAGTTTATCAAAATCGGACTCTGTTTGCCCATTCAAATCAATGTTTTACCATAACCCAGGCTTAGGGCAAAAATCTCTCATTTACAGTGAAATAAATGAAGATTCTAAGATAATATCATGTATTTAGACCATAAAACTTACCTCCAATGGTTTCCCGATGAAATCCCCTTTGAATTATATCAATTTGCTCTCAATGAAGTGCAAAAATGGAAGAAATAATGAAATCCTCGCGACTGATATGGGTTATATCTGATTCTGTCCGTCAGTTAATTTGCCTTACGCGATCGCGACCTCTAGCACACGATCGCGATGCACAACTTACAGGCCTCACGCGATCGCGTATCACAAAATCTCAGACCATATTTTCCCTTCTATGCGGTCGCGTAGTCTCTTATGCGATCGTGATGAACAACTGGGTAACACTATGCGATCGCGACAGGCTGCCCTGCGATCGCATTGATCTAACTCCTGACCTTACGCGATCGTATCCCTCGCTTTGCGATCTCGAAGGGTAAAATTATCCGCCTCTCCAGTACTCTACTCGATCGCGTGGCATTTAGTGTGATCACAGAGAGTAAATGTCTGGTGCACTTATGATAGCAGACCTGCTCTTTCCTTTGGCCAAAAATGGTCCATTTGGACCCCCAGATTCATCCTGAGACCCCCGGGACCCCAACGAAAACTACCAACCTACTCCAAAACACGATTCAAACTTGTTCCAATCGTAAAAACACACCCTTAAATACGGAAACCATCAAATCAAGGCGAATTCAAGCCTAAGTTTCAATTAGAACTTCCAAAAAGAACATCCAATCAAAAACCCGACCAAACGACGTCCGAATGACCTGAAAATTTGCAAACATATCCAAAATCACCTAACGGAGCTACTGCAACTGTCAAAATTCCATTTCGACTCTCGCATCAAAATCTCACCTACCGTTCAAATTTCACCAAAATTCAACCTTAGCCAATTCAAGCCTAAAGGACCACCAAATTTAATTCCGATCGTTCTCCTAAGCCACAAATGACCTCGCGGAGCTGACCGAATCTTGAGAATTTGATTCTGAGCTCTCTAACTCAAAAGTCAACATCCGGTTGACTTTTCCCATCTATTCCTTCTTCTAAGAGACTATTGTCTCCATTCCAACCAAACTCAATCCGAATTGACTCAAACTCACCAAACATATATATTGAAACATGAACAAGCATATAACGGGGAAACGGATAACTCACATGATGACGGGGCGGGTCATCACAAGTAATGCTGCCTCAAGTCTTGACACATCTTCGCGGCCCCGGAATGGATGGAATACGGCAAGCTATGGGCCTTTGCTAGGATCAGCTCTCGAAGATCATCTATATTGGGAACATAAATACGCCCCTGCATCCTCATCACTCCATCATCCCCGATGGTAACATCTCGAGTATCACCATGCCGAACTCTATCCTGAAGAACAACAAATGAGGGTCATCAAACTGCTTCTCCATGATTCGATCAAATAGAGAAGACTGAGAGACCACACAGGACAGAACCCGACTGGGCTTCGAAAGTACAATCTAATGAACTGCTTGGCCAAAGCCTAAACATCCATCGCCATAGGTCTCTCCGATAAATATGCCAAACTCCCCAAACTCTCCGCCCGGCGACTCAAAGCATCGGCAACTACATTGGCCTTGCCCGGATGATAGATAATAGTAATATCATAGTCCTTCAAGAGCTCCAACCATCTTCTCTGATGCATGTTCAGGTCTTTCTGCTTATCTAGTGCTGCAAGCTTAGATGATCAGTGTAGATTACAAATAATGACGCCAAATCTTCAAGGTGTGAACAATGGCAGCTAGCTCAAGATCGTGGACAGGGTAATTCTTTTCATGTACCTTCAGTTGTCGGGACGCGTAGGCAATCACCCTACCGTCCTACATCAATACTGCTGGAAATGCTGAATGAACTGGGCGACCGGAATAAACCCTGCCAAAATGACCGGCTGCTGATGTACGGGCACTAGAGAAATGACCTGACTTACGGGACCTCTTGGCCTCCATCTCTCCTCGCTCTCTAGGGAGCATACTCTCGATCCGGCTAGAAATACTCACCGCCTACTGATACGGTATATCTGTCTCCATCTCCCTAGCCATGTTGGACCAGATCGGCGGAATAAGGCCCTTAATAAACCTCCGCACTCTCTCCCGGACTGTGGCTACCAAGGCCAGTGCATGCCTGGCTAACCGGGTGAAACTAATAGCATACTCTGATACTGTCATAGAGCCCTGACGCAACCGCTCAAACTCCGATCGCCAAGTATCCCTAAGGCTCTGGGGAACAAACTCCCTCAAAAACATATCAGAAAACTGTGTCCATGTCAACGAGGCAGACTCATCTGGGCTATCCAACTCATACCTGCGCCACCAATCATAAGCGGCCCCACGAAGCAGAAAAGCAGTAAAAAAACCTCGCTGGTCTCCTCTATACATACGAAGGATACGATGACACTCCTCCAAAAATTCCAATGCATCATCCGAAGCTAAGCCACTGAACACTAGGGGATCATATTTCTGGAACCTTTCTAATCTACGCTGCTCGTCCTTGGAAGAAGCTGGCCCACCTCCGGGTTGTACTGGGGCAGCGTGAGGCATAGTAATAATCTCTGGAACCATCCCACGGGCACTTGCTGCTCAGGTGTAACGGCTGCGGGAGTCTGCCCGGCCTGAGATGTTGCTGCAGTGAGAGGAAGTAACCCTTCCCGAGCTAAAGTAGTATACATGCTCGTGAACTGGGCCAGGGTCTATTAGAGTGCTGGAGTAGTAGCAGCTGTAGTCGGTGTACCAGGTGCCTGCGCTACAACCTGATCCATCGGTGGTGCCTCAGCGGCAGTGCGCGCGGGTGTTGTGGCTGTACCTCGGGCGAGTCCTCGACCTCTACCACAGCCCCGGCCTCTGGCGGCGCCAGTAGGGGGCGAGTGCGCCTGATCCACATGCGTAGCATGTATCCTCATCATCTATGAGAGAATAGAAAATAGAAGTTTAGATTTGGTGCCAAAATATCGCACGACAAGGAATCCAAAAGAAATGAAGAGTTTCCTAAACAGTTACATAGTCCCTCGTAGATAAATACAAACGTCTCCGTATCGATCGGCGAGACTCTAAATAACCAATCTGTGTCCCGTAACTCCTATGAACCTAGAGCTCTGATACCAACTTGTCACGACCCTAGTTCACCAATCGTGAACATGTTATGACGGCACCCAGTCCTCGCGACTAGGTAAGCCTAACACAGTGCGGAATATACAATTTCATGAAATAAGGATAAGATAACAGCGGAATGATGTAAATGAAATGTAATAAATGCCGCTCGACACATACACTTCGCCAAATACCAGAAGAAAATATAACTACCAAGACCCGGAAACTCACGGGCAATACAGACTAAGAAAGAGTATAATTGTGGCTCTATACATCAAGAATGTCTATACAACGGAAATAAGGGAAATAACTAATATCACTAATGAGAATAGAAGGGGACTCTCCGGATCCGCGAACGTAACAGATCATATCTCAAGTCTCCTAAAGGTGCTCCTAAATCACCTGTAATGCACCTGATCTAAAGTGCCTAGATCTGCACAACAAAAGTGTGCAGAAGAATAGCATGAGTACACCACGGCGGTACTCAGTAAGTGCCAAGCCTAACCTCGATAGAGTAGTGACGAGGAAGGTCGGGGCCCTACCGAGAGAACAATAACATAATGATCAAAATAGTAATAAGCAAGAATAAGTAAGAATGAATCTGAAATAACAACAATAAAGTAATTACTAAAACCGTCTACAATTAAGCTAATGAGGAGTAACCAACACAACAAAATACAAATCAACAAGTCCAGGATCTCCGGGAATTCAACCCGCAGTCCCTCTCTATACTCAGCAACTCAGGATCTTCGGGAATCGAACTCGCAGTCCATATATCAGTCTCACAGGATCTCCAGGAATTCAACCTGCAGTCCGTATATAAGCATCTCTGGGTCTCCGAGAATCGAACCCGCAACACTCGGATCTCCGGGAATTGAACCTGCAGTCTGTGTCTGAATATCTCAAGATCTCCGGGAATTGAACCCGTAGTCCGTATCTCAATATCTCAGGATCTCTGGGAATTGAACCCGCAGTCCATGTATCGGTATATCTGGGTCTCAGGGAATCGAACCTGCAGCCCTTGGATCTCTGGAATTGAACCCGCAGTCTGTAAACACAACCACAGTCAATAAGAGTAAAAATACAGAGAAATATGAAGTGCATAGCTACAAATTCACCAAATCCAGTATCAACAAGTTCCAGGAAATTCAATTAAGACAAGTAAGGTACTTAGTCAGATAATCCTATCTAATCATGCTTCTCTAACTATCACCAGATAAATCTTACAATTGAATCAATTAAAAAACAAGGATATCACGATTTGAACAGTTCAAGTAAGGTGGTTTTTCAACAATCTGCGCAAGTACACGCCCGTCACCTCGCGTACAAGGTAATTAAATCAACATATAATATCCTAGTGGCGCCCCCCCCCCCCGGAAAGTTAGACAAGTCACTTACTTCAATTTCGGTACAAAACCGCTAAGAAATGACACCCTTGCCACGAGTATCTGACTCCGAGTGGCCGAATCTAGTCAAACCAATTACATAGTGTAAATAACATCTCAAGTAACTAATTACAATGATAAAATTAAAGCTACAGCTCGAAAGTGGGTAAAATGACTAAAATACCCATGCATTTATCAGCTCGGAATCGAAATATTTTTACGTTTTCAGAACCCTCGTACTCTCGCGAGTCTAACCATATATATTTATCGAAAACGGAGTTCGTTTTCCCCTCCAAGTCATCAAAGTTTCTTCTATGAAACTACCCCAATTTTACACCTCAAATCCGAAACTAAAGAAAGAAATTGAGTTTAGATTAGTGAATAATGATCACAAAGGAGAAAGAAATCACTACCCAACAATTATTTCTGAAAAGCACTCAAAATATCACTCAAAACCAAGCTCCCTAGCTTGAGTTTTTGTAAAAATGGTGAAACCCTCGCGGATGTGTTTTTTTATAATTGTTTCTGTCATGCCCTGAAATACTTAATCGCGATCGTGACCCAGCTCACGCGATCGCGATGAACAAAATCCATAGTCCCCTAATTCCTTATACGCAATCGCGACTCTTTCCACGCGATCGCGGTGCTTTAATTTCCACACGTACGCGATCACGACCATGACACTGTGATAGCGATGTACTCTTGCCCAACAGTACGCGATCGCGAACCCACTTACGTGAATGCGAAGAAACAAAAAAGGTCTGACCGTCCAAAACATCTTTGCGATCGCGACATCACGCCCGCGATCGCGAAGAACAAATATTCTGCAACATTAATACAGCAATCTGACCTGTTTCATCAGCTCAAAATGGTCTGTTTGACCCCGCCCCCCCCCCCCCCCGAGACCTCAACCAAAACCACCGACCTACTCCAAAACACGATACGAACTTGTTCCAAACATAAAAACACGCCCTCAAACACGGAAATCATCAAATCAAGGCGGATTCCAGCCTAAGTTTCAACCAGAACTTCCGAAACCTACATGCTATAAAAAAAAACTCAACCAAACGACGTCTGAATGACCTGAAATTTTGCAAGCATATCCAAAATCACCTAACGAAGCTACTGCAATTGTCGAAATTTTATTCTGACTCCCGAATCAAAGTTTCACCTATCGATGGGCTTTCCAAAAATTTTAAACTTCGGCATTTCAAGCCTAAATGAGCTACAGACCTCCAAAATACATTCCAAACGCGTTCCCTACCCTGAAATCACCTAACGTATCTAATGGAACCATCAGATTTCCGTTCCGAGGTCGTCTTAACACTGTTCCAAATACGGGCAATTTTTCAACTATAAAGCTCTCACAGGGACTGTGTCCCAAAACACTACAAATTCTAGAATCGAACCTCCCGGCAAACCATAATAGCATAAATGAACTTAGGGGAATAGTTAAATTGGGGATCGGGGCGTAAATTTCAAAAACGACCGGCTGGGTCGTTACACGATGCCATGGCGGATCAACATTTTCGCCCATTGAAGACGTACATCGTGTACGCCTCCAACGGGCGGAAGGACTAACTGTATGAGACCAAATATGGCTTGACCGTAGGGGGCTGAACGCAGCTCTCCCCACGTTCGCAAAACGATAAGGGTACGACCCCTCCCATACGTCTCCTACAACGAGGATGCAGTGTAGACATAAGGATATAAATGATGTCGTTTCTATTTAGACGTCCTCTCTAAAAGGGCGTCAACTAACCCCCGATGGACTATAGTTTTAGTATGGAGGTCTCATGTCACGACCCGGATTTTCCCCCAATATCGGGATCGTGATGGCGCCTACTCGTGGTAGCTAGGCAAGCCACTGTATTCATACTATCATGTTTTTAACACAATTTTAATTAAATAAATGCGGAATACTTTATCGAAATGGAAATAACTAATTACAAAGTGAAAATCATACTGAAATCCTCTACCCAAGACGTGGAGTCACCAACTCACAAACTACTATGGAATACTACACATAAAAGTCTCAAGGAAATATAACATAATTCTGTTTGTCTCGGAACAAAGAGACTACAGCTAATAACATAAATAAAGAAAGAGACGACGGGCCTGCGGACGTCTGCAAGCTACCTCGGTCTCAAATATGATCAACTCCCACGCAATCTATTTACTGCTGCTGCTGCTCCTGATCGTAACCTGGACCTGTGCAAAAACGCACAGAAGTGTAGCATAAGCACAACCGACCCCATGTGCTGGTAAGTGCCTGGCCTATCCCGGCGAAGTAGTGACAAGCCTAGGACCAGACACTCACATAAACCTGTGCAATTCAATATATATATGTGTACCACAAAATAACAAGAAATAATCAAGTATTAACACAATAAGGAATATCTTAAAGAATTCAACAATTAACCACAGTTAATAATTTCACAAGGAAAAACAAAGTGTAATGTAAACACAAGTAATATCAATTGAAGAAATAGCAGACAGTTGCACGGCATCACCCTTCGTGCTTTTACTCTCATCCTCACCAAATAAGCAAATAAAGTACACTGCATCACCCTTCGTGCTTTTACTCTCATCCTCACATCCATGGTACGGCATGATCCTTCGTACATGGTTCAATAATAGGGCACGGCATGATCCTTCGTGCATAAATAAATAAATAAACATGGCACAGCATCACCCTTCGTGCATTATCACTCTTCCTCACCCAAATAACAATCAAATAAGTTCACAAGGAAAACAAGGTATAATGGAAACACAAGTAATATCAAGTCAAGAAATGGCAAATAGTTGCACGGCATCACCCAAATAAAATATAATGGAAACACAAGTAATATCAAGTCAAGAAATAGCAAACAATTGTACGGCATCACCCTTCGTGCTTTTACTCTCATCCTCACCAAATAAACAAATAAAGTACACGGCATCACCCTTCGTGCTTTTACTCTCATCCTCACATCCATAGTACGGCATGATCCTTCGTACATGGTTCAATAACAGGGCACCGCATGATCCTTCGTGCATAATCAATAAATAAACATGGCACGGCATTAACCTTCGCGCATAAATAAATAAACATGGCACGGCATCACCCTTCGTGCATTATCACTCTTCCTCACCCAAATAACAATCACAGGTTAAGGGCAGAGAAAGAAACAACAATTCATAAATCGTCCCATCAATGGCAATCAATAATTATCTTCACAACAAGTCCCAACAAGGGAGAACAATAACAATTCATCTGCAATATATCTCAAAATAATCATTTTTCAACGACTCACTGGTCATACTAGACGCCAGTGTATGGATGCTCGTCACCACAGCCCATACACCGCACTCGATCACATAACACATAACACATAATCCTATTCCCTCAAGCTAGGATAGAACAAACACTTACCTCGAATGCTTATGAACAATCCAATCCGCGGAAATGTCTTTTCTTTCAATTTGGCTCCAATCCAACCGTATCTATACACAATTGATTTAATATCATCAATTCTACTCAACAAACTAATTTTTAATACCAAATACCACTTTTACAACATTCTGCCATGAATAGTAAATTTCAACCCCGGGCCCACATGGTCGGAATTCGGGGTTAGGACCAAAATCCGGTTACCCATCCCCCCACGAGTTCATGTATATAATTTGTTTCAAAATCGGACCTCAATTCGAGGTCCAATTCCCAATTTATGAAAAACCCTATTTTCTAACAAAAACAAGAATTTTACCATGAAAATCATTGATTTCTTATGAAAAACATGTTTAATGATGTTAGGAATTTAAAGAATTAAGTAAAAAGTGACTTACAATCGTTTTGATGAAGAAGAAATCCTTGAAGAGTCGCAAATGGGTGTTTTGGTTTTGTGAAAAATGAAGAAATGACTGAAATTCGTGTTTTTCAGGTCTCTGTGTTCGCATTTGCGAACATGGGTTCGCAATTGCGAACCCCGACCAATTTCTGGAGTTTGAAAAATAAGCTAAGGGTGGGAAGTTCGCATTTGCGAACATTTCTTCGCATTTGCGAAGCCAAGGCAAAACTGGGAAGTTCGCATTTGCGAACTATTGTTCGCAATTGCGAACACAGGCTAAATATGGGGAGGTTCGCATTTGCGAACTATAGCTCGCATTTGCGAACACAGGCACAGAAGGGTCAAGTTCGCATTTGCGAACTATTGTTCGCATTTGCGAACCCAGGCACAGTAGGGGGGAGTTCGCATTTGCGAACTATTGTTCGCATTTGCGAACTCTGCAGAATAATGGGGAGTTCGCATTTGCGAACTATTGTTCGCATTTGCGAACTCTGCAGACCAGTTGCAGACAGCAACTTCTAACATGAAAAATTGATCTCGTGGCCTATCCAAAGTTCACCCGAGTCCTCGGGGCTCCAAACCAAATATGCACATAACCTCAAAAACACATTATGAACTTGTTCGTGCGATCACATCGCCAATATCACCTCGTTTTCATCAAATCAAGCCTCAAATGCATGATTTTCATACCTTTAGTTTTCAAAACTTTCAAACTTGGGACTCAAGGTCCAAAACATCTCAAACGACATCCAAATGTCACCAAACTTTACAGAAATCACATATATAATATTTAAGACTTGTACCGGGCGTCGGAACCAAAATACGAGCCCGATACCTAGGTCAATTAATTTATTTCCTTTAATAATTGCATCAAAAACAATTTCACATAAAAATTCATAACTCGGGCTCTAGGCCTCGGAATTCGACTCCGGACGCATGTCCAAGTCCCATATTTTCCTACGGACCTCTCGGGACCATCAAATCTCGGGTCCGGATCCGTTTACCAAAAATGTTGACCGAAGTCAACCATATCAATATTAATATCATTTTTATCCAAATTTCTCATAGAATTCATATTTTCTATCACAAAATCTCTCCGGCTACATGCTCGGATCGTGCACGTAAATCGAGGAAATATAGAATGAGGTTTTCAAGGCCTCAGAAGCTCGAAATTATTAATAAAATAAGTGATGACCCTTTGGGTCGTCACATCTCACTTCTATATAAAGGGAGGCTTCCCTGTTGTAATGGACCATGTGTTATTATCTAATAATACAATTTCTCTCATTCTCTCTTTATCATTCTCTCTCCACTGTGATAAGCGATTATCTTTAAATGTTCTTCATTCTTGCAAGTATCTCTACATTATAACTACACTGATCTCATATTTAGGTTCATTATATTTGATTACGATTTACCCCTTTCAAATTCTTTGATTGTTTCTAGCTTGTAAAGTAATCAATGACTTTTGAGCCAAACAGTTACGATAGGAATATACCTTGTCACCGTGCTTAATTAAATATTGTAATCTTAATGCGCTCTAAATAGATTGATTTTATAGGAATATAGGCGTTAATATATTTTGAATAGGCGAGTAGTACTTCGGGAGAAGGCTATGAGAGCAATTATTGATTAATGGAAACCATGAGTGAACTATATGAAAGGGAGAGTTAATTAGAACACAATACGAATGGTAAATCAATCACAACCCTTGAATACTTGTTTCTACTGCACAACAATCAACTCATTACTTGATAATTTAGTTAATATTTTGAATCGTAGTATAACATAACCATATATATTGGACTTTGATTTTAGCTGGATTGAATACCAATTTTAGTGATTTAGTGAGTAGTTTATACAAGTCTCCGTGGGTTCGACACTCAACTTATCATTATATTACTTATCGATCACGTATACTTGCGTGTGCATTTGGGAGCAACAATCGTTCCTCATTTCAAGCATTTTAGGGCCACAAAGTTAGAATTATGCCGATTTCCAATTTTTTCGGTTCTATAGCCCATGCCATCTGCATGAACCGGATCCAAATTGCCTAAAATTTTACGGGGCCATCAAATACTCTGTTTTAAAAGGCAGAATTGGGACTCGCGCGGGACTCGTCCCGGGGCAGAGCATTCGTAAAGCGCCCCTGGGCTTATATATCGGGCTTAGTTCCGTGAGACTTACGCCTCAGCCACCGGGGCTTACGCCCTAGACAGGCCCAACGCCTAGGGTATTAAGCTCGCCTAATAGAACTTTATGCAATTTTATGTAACTAACCTTGTAAATCCTGAAATTTTCTTAATAAAACGTTGACTATTCAAAATTATTTCCTTCTTAATCATAAATCATTAAGTTGAGAGTATATTGTATTATAATTAAAATAAAAATTATTGCACGTTATCTGCTAAGACTGCTATGATAGTAAATTTTAAAGAAATATTTTATTTCAAAAGTATTTATTTATTAGCTTTTGTTATGTCTTTACTATATAATAGTCCATAATTTTTTATAATTATTATTCTAAATATTATTTTTTTCACGTTTACAAGATACAATACTTATTAATTTAATATCTCAGTATTAGCTAGTAGCTATTTACAAATAATTAATTATCATGATATTGTATGGTGAATTTTGTGTTAGTTTATTGACTTGTTGAAACTTAAAAATAGATGATGCTAGAGAATCATATTTAAATTATGAATTATGTTTTTATATAAATTCTCCTTTGAATAAAAAGAATATTAAATAAAAGTAGTATTTTAAGTAAAATATTAAATTATAATTTCTTGATTTGTTATTCCTTAAGAGATACATATAAGATTTCATATTGGATATATTGCTTTTGATGTTTGAGTCGTAACGACGTTGCAACTAATTTGCTTATTATGATATATGTCATATTTTTCGTATTATTCATAGTCGAATTATAATTTGCAAAAACTTTTGAATAGATTATTTGTTATAATTTTGATATAATTTTTATACTTATTTTTTATTTTAATTAAGATCTATGGGACTTACGCGCCATGTCTCAAGGCTTACGCCTCGCCTCGTTAGAGATAAAATGCCTCGCCTCACGCCCCCGCCTTTAAAACACTGATCAAATATGCCAAATGAAAATAGTCATGATTTCGGCATGACAGTTCCTAGTTTTTTATTATTTTATGGCCAGAAAACTTATATACCAATTTTTTAATTTGTGTACTATAGTTCACACCATCTGCATAAATCTGGGCTACCGAATCGTCTAAAATTTTTCGGGGTCATGACTAATGAGCAATAGTCATGGTTTCAGTATGACCGTTCCTCATTTTTTGACATTTAGGGACAAAATAATAAAATCCAGGTTGATATCCAAACTTCCGTGAGCTATAAAAAAATGACCTAATGACCAACTGTCACAAAACAAATGAAAATGTGAGGTAGAGGTGTTCAAACCGAACCGAAAAACTGCACCAAACCGATTAAAAAACGTGACTAGACCTAGTTTGATTTAGTTTGGCCGAGTAAAAAAAACCCGAACTAAATGTTTTTTCATATCCATATGTCAGGATTTTTTATATCTTTTTCGAATGTAAAATGGCATTTCGACAATTTAAATTTAAATAGAATATCTCATTATTTGGGTATCATCTTGATTTTTATGTTTAATGATTAAACTCGGATAACTTTAAAAACGTATATCAACAAAAATTTATTGTTAGACAATTAAAAAAATAACTATTATATGTTACTAAAAACATTTCCATAAGAATATTTTAATAGATAATATATTTGTCAGTTTTTAAAATTTTTACTAAAAGATATATTCTTTATCAAATTTTATCTATTAACTTTAATAAAATATGATTGAAAAATTCATGTAACAAAAAAATCGAAAAAACCCCGAAAAAATCGAACCAATTAAAACCGATACAGTTAGATTGATTTAGTTTTAAACCAATTTGGTCTACGTACACCCCTGATGGGAGAAGTACATCTTGTAATATGGTTACTCCTACGTCTAATAAAAATTATTCACCATCTCCCACGAATATCAAATAGCATTATGTGTTCCCATTAAACCAGTAATTTGAAGGAGTGAATATGGCCAGAGAAAGTTCCTTAGAACGTAAAGATAATGAGAACTCAATCACTTGAAAAGAATTTTAAGGGCAAAATAATTGTGTACTCAACTCTCTTTGGATCCCTATGAAAGTTACACAATCATGTACAAAATCAACAATCTACTATCCTACAACTACTAACTTCTCCTAAGGTTACACTCTTTCTAAAAGAATGTCTTCTAACAAGTAAGCTAGTACTATATGCATTTCGTGTTTACAATCATTTCTACAGTGAAACAAACATACAAGCTTACAAGATAGACGGCTTCAATAAGTTCTGTGCATATGCTGCAAATTTTCATGCATCCTAAACTTGGGTTTTCTCAGGTTGCCGAGAAACTTCCTTATCAGCAAAGTGAAGGAGCCTTCGAAGCCTTAATACCATGTCACAATGAAAAGGTAAAGCAGATCTTCTCTCCAAGTATGCTGGACTTACAGTCATCCATGATAAAGCATGGAGCTCTGCAACTATGTTCTCGAGAATCAAGTGAGTCTCTACTTCAATGTCTCTTGTTTCTGAGCCTGTACCCCTTCCCCCAACCTTGCCGACACCCTTCAAGAATTTTTCCTGGATGATGTTGCTGCCACCATAGTAATCAACGAGCCCGACAGAAAGAACTGAGGGCCATTCCTCTTTAGAGATGCTCCTTGCATCTCTCCTCATTGTAGGTACTGCTTTTGAAACCACAAAACCAGTTGAAAGAGGGATAGCACAGCCCTTGCTGTGGAGAAGATGGGCGAGTGGTGGTGATTCAGCAGTTAGGCAAGTGCGAAGCTGAAGACCAACAGGAGGTAGGAATCGCATATTCGGTGACGGGATTAGAATATAGGAGGTGGATGTAGAACCAAGGGACTTCACTGGAGTATAACCTTCAAGATAACCTGGCTGACTCACAACGCCACTACTTTGACTTGTCCCTGCAAATTTTACATATTCATATACGATCATACACAAGTATGAAACAGATATAACCAGGCTAAAAAGTGTGAACTGATGATAAATCCAACAAATATTTTTTCATATGCTAAACACCAAACATCTCCTCCCCCCCCCCCCCCCCAAAAAAAAAAAAATTACCAACACAGAAGCCAATGCTTACCCCTATCCTGCTTTACTCCCTTGGTAACTCATATCCTAACCACAATTCCTTGACATTAGGCTATTCCTCCCTTGAGTTTCTCAAAGAAAAATTTCAATACCTCCAACTAGAGAAGCAATTCCCATGGAGTTATCTTAAAAGAACATTATGCTTACAAGTGGCCTAGTGCATTTTATCTCTGATTGGTTAAGTATTTAGAAATAACATCTCCTTTACAGTATAGTATAAGAGATTCCAAAAGAAAGGCAAGGGTCGCTAACTCAATCAGAGAAAAAGGGAATCAAAACCAAAAGACAACGGGGAAAGACGACACCTACCATGACTCCCTATATCTGCTTGGAACATAAGCTGTAAGGAATGATCAATCGAAACAGAGACAAAACTAATGCTTTGCACCCATTGAAGTAAACCCCTCGAGTTGTCCACCATACCCTGTCCACCAATTAACTGCTTCCTTGTGGATGGTTGCCCCATGCCACCTTTCATGAAAGAGGAAACCTTTGAGTGAGGACTGTACAATGGACTAGGGGAGGAAGGAAGTGCTCTTTCCTGAATCAGACCTATTTCCTGTTGCTGCAAGGATGTCCCATTACTACTTGCCGACATTCCATCAGGCACGGATCGTCTTAGCTGCAGAGACCATTTCTTCACCTCAGATCCCCCAATTGCATACAGGGCTTTCTGCCATTCTGCATCCAGAAAATTGCATTAATAAGATTAGCAACTTCAGCAACATTACAGATGAATGATCAACCAAGCAGACACTTTATTCTAGTCCCTCAAAAGCCAGCAAGTCAATGGCATCAAAATTCAAAACCAGTGAGGATCGTAAAGCAACAATCATAACAATAAGCAGAAGATATTATAGGATATGTTTACCCTGGCATTCAAGCTCAAAGAAGCTTCCAATACGTGCAATAACAAAATCCCTAGGCTTGGCAATGGCAGACTCAGGAGGACATGCTTGAAGTATCTGGCATCCTTGCTGCAGAATTTGCACGAACAAGGATTGCAGACCTTTCGTATCCTGCCTACTACTAATTCCTCCAAATGGATATATATAATTATCAAGCAATTCTCCCCTGGAATCTGTCCATATACAAACCAGCCAGCGCCAATCCTCAGTCCATCCATAACAACAATGCAGGCTTGGAAGTGACTTTTGATGTGCAGAACCAGAGGCATCTGGTTCAGATGTTTCAGACTGCGTGTTTGGTCCAGTGTCTCCGCCACCTGAAGAAGCTGAACTCTGCATAAAATTTCCACTTGTACCATCATCTAACAAAAGCTTTGAAGATTCAGCCATTAGATTACCCGACATAGGAAATGAGAGTCCACGATCCAATGAACCTGGTTCAGCAAGAATGTAAAGGGGCTCAAACAAATAACGAACTTCATCTTGGATAGAAAAATCCCCAATTCTGTTTGGATCACATCCCAGACTTCCCCCTCTTGATGTTTGCCAGTTGTCCCAACTACCAGACCTTAGGCTAGCATCAAGTTCAGCCTCTCTCTGAAGGGAAGTTCCTATGCTTCGAGGACCAACACAGTCCTTCCACATACCTGGAACTGGGGAAGTCATTTGCATCAAAACCGGATGAGATCTACCAGACATGGATGATGACTGAACCATGTCACTGGAGGACCCTCGAGATATTCTGCGGGCTTTGTTATAAACTGTGAAAGCAATTTCCTTTAGGACGAGAAGCTCACTCAGAGCAGGACTTGTAACCCTAAAAATTGCATCAACAGTTACAATCTGCAATATCAACTTAGGAATACAAAACCCTGAAAGTGTTAAAACATTTGAGAGTGACTCATCCACTGCTGCTGAGTAACTTAAGGCCTTCCCCACTTGATTCTGCAGTGTAGATCGCCTCTCTTTGTCCGAAGAAAGAACCACTGATCCAACAGCAATAGAAGATTCAACCACCGTCTGTAGGACCGCAAGAGGCTCAGGGAAAGGGCAAACCACGTATATCACCTGATTTGACATTCAAATATACACTCTGGTATCAGCTTCTGTGAAATATTTTATCCATATAAGACTGCTTAAATCAGATACTCCAGTGTTTCATAATTATGGGAATAGTAGAACAGCAAATAAAACAAGAAAAACTACCCTCAATCCCAAACTAGTTAGGTCTGCAATATAAATTCTCAATATCTATTTCTTCCCATTTGGACACAATAGCACAGTATGTCAAATTCTCATTCAAGGCTACATTCCACTGATTCCTCAAAAGTGTCGATAGGGTATTTCAACTTTTCCGAAGAGTAGCATCTCGGACAGATGGAAGTCAAAGACCAAAATAATGAAACAAGTGGGTATCCCAAACTAATAGAAAAGAAAAAACCAGTAATTATTGACTCAGACATGCAACCAGGAGTATAAGAGGCATTTAGCCTTAGCCAAAGTTGCTTCATCTCAATTTTCAAAAATCTTGCCTGACTAAGCTTCTCAAACGTTTCAACTGGTCATAATATATCCTTCTTTATATTAAGAAAACTTCTTAGCTATTGGTACGTCTAGTGAATCTCCTATGCTTACCAGTAGTACTAGTATTGTTTCTTGTTCCTGGTTCTTTATTATTACATGTTAGTATCATTCGCTTTCGTTGCCCTATTACATTGTTGTTGCTATTCTTTGTTGCTTTTTATTTTCACTGTTCCTTGAGACGAGGGTCTATTAGAAACAGCCTCTTCATCTTGTGACGTATTGGGTTTATTGTTGTTGTTGGTACGCCTAGTGAATCCAATCATTTCGTCTGCTGCTCTACTTTAGAGATTTATCACTTTTGAAGCTGACTAATCCCCTTTAACAGATATTTTAATAGAAAATTTTGACCCCTACATAGGATGAAACACTTATAAATGCCCCATACTGTATTCGCCCATCCAACTAATGAGCATTTCACTAGCCTCGGGCAAGTGAGAACTACTCTACCAGTGGGTCAACAGAAAATACACATTGGGGTAACAATATTATAACAGACCAAGTCATTGTGCAAGTCATTCTTTCACTATCAACTTGACAGCTCCTCAACCCCAAGCCTTAGCATCATAAACATTGTTGTTACGACCAATCATATTGAAACAAATGGCTATGTAGTGGAGGCACCAGAGACAGTAAGAAAATTTCTGGTTGACAAGTACTTTCCAATTTGTCCTTCCGCATCCTCTTATCCAGAAGACGTGAAATCACTCTATTCTCTCAATCTATTCGTTCCGTTTTACTTTGCTGGTGAAGCTTAAGTGTATAAAAAGGTTCCCGTATCAAGAGAAAGGGGTGGAACTGTCCAAACATCTAAACTCTATTAACAGGGTACATTATTTCCACCAAGCCATAATGGACTCAACGAATTTCAGTTTAATGATGCATCTTTGACTTTATTGTGCAATAGAGAAATGAGAGGGAAAAGAGAGAAAGAAAAAACAACAGCGAGATAGAGGAGGAAGTAGACGAGGAATAAAGAAGAACAAACAAAGAGAGTCACAACTTACCGTACATGGACCAGTACTTCCTTCTTTTGGATTCATGGTCATGCATGAACTAAGCTTTAAATTCCTGAGAACTTTTGAGAGAGACTTCAAATAGCTTTCTAAATCCCAGCCATTGGAGAGGGATAGGAAATAATCACTGATTGATCCCAGCATAGATGTGCTACTGCTGTCTATCTTCATTGACTGAGGGCAATCAATCAGAACAAAACCAGAAGATACATTCTTCCCGGAATCTATCTCCATCTCATTTCCCATACATTGAGGTGAATGAGTTCCCAGTTTGCATGTTTCATAAACTGAAAGAAAGAAGCATAGTCAATATACAAGTCAGGGACAAAATTTCATTCCTCAAACATAGAGCTAGTCCTATTAATATCCAAGTCAAGGACAATTTTGAAGCTTGATTTTCGAGAAGAACACAATAATATGATCCCCCTTTTTCAGTTACTTTAATATACTCTTTCCAACTTTCATCTCATCTTCTAGTGCAATTTTAAAAAATCTTAAATTAGCCACTTATCCTCATCTTCAAAATGGAAGAGAATACAGATTGAGATATAAAATGCAGAATATTAAATATGAAACAGCCACCTTGTAAAATCAACTCGAATTTACACTTTCAGATACCTGAATCTTAACCTTCTTATAACCATTGCAGCTAGTATGTTATTTCTATTCAGATCAGCATCAATTTAAGTATACTAACCAGTTCCAAGCTGTTGGAAAAAATCAGTTGCAGCTGTTGTTAGAGCATTGATGTCTGGGCAGACAACGTAATATGACATCTAAAAAATGTTGGAAAAATAGGTTAAGGAAAATAATAGTTAACGAGATATGCAAAAGAGCTTCTAATAGATAAACTTGCTACTTGTGTTATCTATCTTAAACTTACATGCTTGGGCATTCCATAAGGCTCAAAAGGTGCCTTTTCCCAGAGCTGAAGAGAACTAGGTGATGTCTTAAGCCAATCATCTTGGTATCTGCAACGTAAAATAACTTTAGTTCCTACTTTATAAAAGCGAATTTAAGACCAGAAACAGAAAAGGAACTCCAAATAATTTGGTGATCACAAATACATTGTAACAATGTCCATGTGAGTCCTCTCCATTAACAGGTGAATACAAGAACCAAATGCAGCTCCGGCATGCTTTCAGTTAATTCAGTTATCAGCAGGTTAAAGCCTTATAGGTAATCCATATGAAAAGAAGTCCTAGAACTTAGCAAGTGGTGACAGATTGCAACTAAGTAAAAGGTAATCCATATGAAAAGAAGTCCTAGAACTAGCAAGTGGTGAAAATTTACAACTTAGTAATTCAACTAACACCATCATATTTTAAGGCTTCAGAAGGTCTCTTAAGGGGCTTCACCGCCTTGTTCAGGGAGCATTATCACCTAAGGGTCATCCATCTTTTATTTGTAGATGACACTTTTTGGTTTTATGTGATACAGTTGCTTCTCCGCTCTCATATTTGAGGCAAATTCTTATTTGGTTCCAGGTTGTCTCAGGTCTCAAGATCAACCTTAGTAAATGTGATATCACAAGTGGGGGAGGTGAACAATGTTGAAGAGCTAACGCAAGTCTTGAATTGTAAAGGTGCATTACTTGTTACATACTTGGATCTACCGTTGGGCACTCCAAACAAGGATCTTACAGTGTGGAACCCGGTGATTGAGAAAGTCGAGAAGCAGCTAGCAGGATGGCAGAAGAGGTACTTGTCAAAAGGAGAGAAGGAAGTGTTGAATAAGAGCACTTTGTCTAACATGCCTGCATACTTTATATCATTATTATGGGCACAGGCTACCAGAACAGATAATCTGCAAAGACTTCAGCAGAATTTGTTGTGGGATGCTCCAGACGGCACAAGCAAGTTTCATTTTGCGAACTGGAAAGTCGTCACATCTACGAAGATATTCGGGAGGACTTGAGTGAAAGATCTTAGATGGTCAACAAAGTCCGTCTATGAAAATAGATTTGGAGGTTTGATACTGTAGAGGGGATTTTTTAGAAACAACAACAGACCCACTGTAATCCCACAAGTGGGGTCTGGGATCCGATCGGACAAGAGAAGCAACTAGAGTTGACTTTTTTGTTAGACCGGCACTCAAGACCCAGTTGCGAGCAATAGCGTCTTACACTTTCCCAAAGACCAATACACAAGTGATTCGCCATAGTCTAATCGATTGAGGAGGACAGCCAATGACCGAGCTTGAGGTGGGAATAAAGAAAATCTTCTATAAGTATGTACGCGGACCATATCCCTACCTTCAACAAGGCAGAGAGGTTGTTTCCGAAATAATAGATTTATTGCACAAGCTGTGAAGTTATCCAAAAGAATACATAGAGAATACACAAAAGATCTAGCTTTACGGGTAATCCAAAACCTCAAAAATATGATCAACTTCCTCTAATGTTACTTGTTTACACCAAAAATAGTACAATACTAAACAATTTATCTTCATCTTCTGGATGGTGCTTCTTCTATCTTCAAAACATCTCTAATTCATCTCATTCCTTACTATCCACCACATGCATGCAAAGACAATCCTCCATCTCTCTTTCCGACGGGTTAATTAACCATCTGTGTTCCAACTGGCTAGTACTTCCACTACTCTCCCTGGCTTACCTCGCCTTATACCTCTCAGAAAATTTTCCATAGCGGGTCTGTCCATTTCCAGTGTAAAAAAAGATAGTTGATTGTCTCTACTTGATTCCCACAAAGATAACATCTGGAGCATAGTTGGAATTTTCTTTGCACAAAATTGTCTTGTGTCAAAACTGCCTCTGTTGCCAATAGCCACGTAAAGTAGGCAACTTTTTATGGTACTTTAACTTTCTATATCATCTTGCATGGTCAATATCCAACCGGATTGTTTGATATATTGTATTTTTCATAAACTGAATCATAGAGAACATTCCTTTGTTATCGTTTTGCCATACCAAACAGTCCTCCACCCAATGTTGGACGAAGCAAGTGCTTCACCACTTTAAGTGTGAAGCGAAGCAAAGGGTAGTTCGCTTCAAATGACGGAGGCAAAGCAGTTTTAATGAAATGAGCGCTTCATTCCCTGAAGCGCGAACTGCAGGTAGCGACTGACGCGAAGAGGCATGCGTTTTTTATTTTTTTTATTTTTTGTTGTTAAAAAGAAAAAGAAGTACCAGACAGTGTGTACATGTTTCTCACCTTGGTGTGACTTTCTTGTGCAAGTTGCGACTAGGGTTGGGACTTTATATTGCTTTTCTTCCTCAAGCTCCAGGTATGGCTTTTTTTTTTTTCTTCCTTTCTCTCTTTGTTTCTCTGCTGCTGCTGCGTTTTTTTTTCTTTTTCTGCTTCTTCTTGTTAGATATGTAGTCTTGTCCCACATAGGAATAGGAGTAGAATGTCCTTGTATAGTATAGCTATAAATAAGGACCTCTTGTATTGTATTGAACACACAATAATATATCATATTTTCTCTCATGCCTTCTCACATGGTATAAGAGATATCGTGAGAGATTTATCGCTGTGCATAAATTCCAGCGATTCCAGGAAGTAAAATCAGTCACCGGAACCTTTTTTCCGGCGACTTTCAAAGTTGTTTTGCGTCTGCTTTGCCTATGTTAGTGTTGCGTAAAAAATCCAACACTACCACAAGAGTAGTTACTGTCCGGCGACCAAAGCCCGGTGAAAATCTCCAGCGATATTGTAGTTGTCCGAAGAAACTTTTCCGGCGAAGTTCCGACATCGTGTCGGCCACTTTCCGGCCATTTTTTTGCGACGACTCTTCATTGTTTTCCTTGCAATTCCGAGCCTACCCATCAAGGTTACACCAAATTCTAACCACTTTTATATTTTTCTGGTATGAATAGTGATTTCAAAAGTGGACTTCCAGTCATTTTTTTAAAAAGTTCCTTCAGAACAGTTGGGTCGTCTGTTAATTCCGATCCTACCCATACTGTTTTTATTTCATTCCGACCACTTTGAATTATTTCCGGATGCTACAGTATTTCTGGAGTGAACAGTGTTTCTCGGTGCAAAACAATTTTTTGTTTTCCTATTGTAAACAATATTTTCTCAGCAATTTCTTCAGTTTCCCCAAAAGAGTTACTAATTTTCACTATTTCAAGTTAACCTTACTACTATTAATTGCAGCGAGAAGGGAAACGATGCTTCAAATAGTCGAATGGTTTCTTTAGTGGATTATTTTGAGTTTCTTTGGTACAAATCAGGTAAGCAGACATGTTCTGAGATAGCTTCCGTTGTTCAGACGGGTAATAGCGTGACTTGTGTCTCTTAATCTTCATCCTCTGAGTCTTGGGTCATTGATTCAGGTGCATCAGATCATATTTCTGGTAACAAATCTCTTTTCACTACTATTTCGTATTCTCAATCTCTTCCAAGAGTCACAATGGCCAATGGGTCTCAAACCATGGCAACTGCAATAGGTTAATCAAGCTCAATTCCTTCCTTACCTGATTCAGTTCTTTATATCCCTAATAGTCCTTTTAATCTCATAGCTGTTAGTCGCCTAGCCAAATCACTTAAATGTGCCGTTTTATTTCTTGATGACCATGTTTTTATACAAGAACGTAGTACAGGGCGGATCATTAGTACCGGACGTGAATCAAATAGACTTTATTACCTTATCCTCGCTAAATCACATGGACTCACATCTTGTCTTCCTTCAACAACTTGTCATGTTACTGATTCACCAGATTTGTAACATAAACGGTTGGGACATCCTAGTTTGTCAAAACTTTAGAAAATGGTACCTGGTTTATCTCACTTGTCATCTCTAGAGTGTGACTCTTGTCAGCTCGATAAGCACTCGCTCTCATTTTCCTCGACGTATTGATAATCAAGCAGAGTCACCTTTTTACTTTAGTCCATTCAAATGTTTGGGGTCCTAGTCGGGTTAGTTCTACCTTAAGATTCCGCTATTTTGTTAGTTTCATTGATGACTATTCTAGAGATAAAAAATCGATCTGAGTTATTTTCTATACTTCAGACCTTTCACACTGAAATTCAAAATCAATTTGGGGTTTCTATTCGCACATTTCGTAGTGATAATGCCCGAGAGTATTTGTCTTTCCCATTTCAACAATTTATAAAATCTCATGGGATTATTCATCAAACATCTTGTCTGTACACATCTCACCAAAATGGGTTAGCCGAAAGAAAGAATAGACATCTTATTGAAACTATGCGTACCCTACTCATACAATCTCATGCTCTGTTGCGTTTTTTGGGGATGCAGTTCTTACATCTTGTTATCATCTTCAGCTATCCAGAACCAAGTTCCATTCTCTGTTATGTTTCCCCACATAACTTTGTTCTCTCTTCCACCTCGTGTCTTTGGAAGCCCTTCTTTTGTCCATAACTGTAACGACCCGGCCCGTCGTTACGGGAATTACCACCCCGTTACCTTGCATTTACATATATTATGCTTTTAAATCAGTATTAGAGTATATCGGGTGAGTTAGGAGTGAATTGGATTGAAAATGAAACAAATAGCATGTTTAAAGAAAGCTTGAATACGAGAAGTCAACCAAGAGTTGACTATTGAGTTAGAGTGCTCGGAACCGGATTCTGATGATTCGACTAGTTCCGGGGGATCATTTATGACTTAGGAGAGCAATCGGAATTGAATTTAGAGGTCCGGTGTAGAAATAGGCTTGAATTGGCGAATGTTGAATTTTGGCGAAACCCGATCGATAGGTGAGATTTTGATCCGGGAGTCGGAATGGAATTCCGACAGTTGCAGTAGCTCCGTTAGGTGATTTTGGATATGTCTGCAAATTTTTAGGTCATTCGGACATAGTTTGATCGGGTTTTGGATTGAATGTTAGTTTTGAAAGTTTTCAAGAAACTTAGGCTTGAATTCGTGAGTAAACAGTGATTTTGATGTTTAGTGTGGTGTTTTTATGATTGGAACAAGTCCGTATCATGTTTTGGAGTGCGTTGGTGGTTTTCGTTGGGGTCCCGGGGGCCTCGGGATGATTTCGGACCATCAACCGGGCTTGTGGGACTTGGCAAAATCTGCAGAAAACTGCAGGTTTCTGCCCAGCCATTTTGACCTTCGCGTTCGCGTGGCATGGGCCGCGTTCACGAAGGCCAGGAAGATCAATGCATCGCATTCGCGGACGGGGTGTCGCGTTCGCGTAGGCCAGGGATCGTGTGCATCGCGTTCGCGTTCTTTGGGGTCGCGTTCGCGTAGGGTCGTGGGAGTTGTGCTTCGCGTTCGCGGGAGGTTTATCGCGAACGCGTAGAAGGGAAATAGGTGGCTGGGAATATTGTTCTTCGCGAACGCGTGGAGTGGTTCGCGTTCGCGTAGGGTAAGTCAGAGGCGGGCATCGCGAACGCGTGGGAGACGTCGCATTCGCGTAGAGAAAGAGGGGCTGTTCATCGCGAACGCGTGAGGGCTCACGCGAACGCGAAGAGCAAAAGTCTCTGGCAGTGAATAAAATCCAGAAGCAGAGGGGTTACGGGTTTACACCCCCAAAACATAATTTTGAGCCCTAGAGAGAAGAAAACTCGAGGAAATCACTGAGAAGTCATCGGGTATTCGTCGGAGGTAAGATTCTTGACTCAAAAACATCATTTTATGGTAAAATTAACATCAATCTTCATGAAATTGGGTTGAAATCTTGAAGAAATGTGGCCTAAATATTGAAAACGGGATTTTTGGATTTGGAAGGCCATTTGAACTCCGATTTCGATAAATTTTATATGCACGGACTCGTGGCGAGATGAGGGTCGCGTTGGTACTAATTTCGAAATTTTCCGAGCAGTGGGCCCGGGTCGGGTTTTACCAACTTGGTGTATTTATGCGAATTTCATGTAAATTGAAGTGGGTTATGATTCTTTGACCCGTATTTGATATAATTATTGTGATTTGACTAGATTCTACGCACGAGGGAGCTAAATTCAAAGGAAAAGGCATCGCGACGAGTCTACGACCGGCTAGAAGTGAGTAGTTTGCGTATATGGTAGCCTCGAGGGTTCGAAACCCCGCTTAGCATATCGTGACGCTAGTAGGCATGGCTCGCACACCGTGGCAGTGCGGGATTGATTGTGACCGGGATCGAGACTCGGTCCATCCCGAAATGAATAATATGTTATTAGTGTTGGAAATACACTGTATTTGATATATTTGTGGGTTGTAAGCCTTGTTTGGGGCCTTGTGCCGACCTGTAGTGCCCTTAGAGGACAATATTTATGTGATAGCTATATTTGCTTAAATCACTGTTCTCAGTCCTAGAAATTGAAATCACACTTTTGAAATGCTAAGTCACCGGCTTTTACAAATTTAATAAAGTTAAAGTATTTTTCATAAATTATGAATTGAGAACTGGAATTAAGGAAAATGAACTGTTTTGTGACTTATTTGCTTATTGTGGACTGAACATGGGATCGGGCTGCACGCCGCAGTGGTTGATATGAGGATCGGGCTGCACGCCACAACAGTATTGCGCTTGGGCTGTAGGAGCCCCTCCGGAGTCTGTACACACCCCCAGTGAGCGTTGTCGACGTTAAATTGGATCGGGCTACACGCCGTAGCGGTTATGTGCATTGCATTACATCTGTATTTGTTAAACTACTCTGTGGTAGATGTATTGTATTGTTGATGCTAGTTCGTAGGAGATTCGAACTGTAGTTTAGCTTCATTATGTGGTAATCTGTGGATTTCTTACTGTCACCTACCTATATATATTTGTTACTCATTGAGTACTTAGTACTCACCCCTACTCCCTGCACCTTTTGTGTGCTCAGGTACTCAGGAGCAGTAGACAGGCAATTCTAGCGGTTGCAGTGTCATATCGGGTTGCTGAGGTAGCTGCCTACGTTCGTAGAACCTAGCTTCTCCTCTCATTTCCAGTTGTTATTTTGTATTTTGTATTCAGACTTGAGTACTTCTATATCGTACTCTCTATTTCCTGTTGGGTTTTGTTAGAGGCTCTAGACTTGTGACTCCGGATCTTTGGGAGTGTCAGTATTTTGTTCATTATTACTATTATTAGAGTTCTTAAACTCATATATTCTTCTTGGGTTGTCCATTTGGGGACTGGTATTTTGTGATAATTAAATTGGTGGTCTGGCTGGCCTAGCTTGATTGTTGGGCGCCATCACGACTGGATTTGGGTCGTGACAATAACCTTACTCCAGGAACAGACAAGTTAGTCCTCTCTTAAGTGCGTATTTCTTGGGTTTTCGAGAACGCAAAAGGGGAATCGATGTTATTCACCTTACCTCCAGCGGTACCTTATGTCTGCTGATGTTACCTTCTTTGAAACCCAATCATACTTCACAGGTTCAGATAATCACTTAGATATTTCAGAGGTACTACCGGTCCCTTCTTTTGGAGATTTAATCACTATCTCTCATCCATCTTCCTCTACATCTCCGGCTCCACCACCTATAGCTCCCGTTCCACCATCTATAGCTCCCGTTCAAATTCCTCCACATAATCCAGTTCAACCTTCAGCAGCTCCACCACTCTTGACTTTAGATCGTCGTCCACATCCAGCATTACACCCAGGTGATTCACGTCATGCATCAGATTCTGCACCTACTGCGGACTTGTCTCCTTTTAGTCAACCAATTGTACTCCGCAAAGGTGTACGATCCACACTTAATCCTAATCCCCACTATGTTGGTCTAAGTTATTATCATCTGTCGTCACCTCATTATGTTTTTGTATCTTCTTTGTCCACTGTTTCTATTCCTAGGTCTAGAGGTGAGGCATTATCTAGTCCTGGGTGGCGACAGGTTATGATTGATGAGATGTCTGCTTTACATGCAAGTGGCACTTGGGAGCTCGTTGCTCTTCCTGCAGGTAAGTCTACTATTGGTTGTCGTTGGGTTTATGCAGTCAAAGTCCCCCCGGATGGCCAGGTTGATCGGCTCTCGTCTTGTTGCAAAAGGATATACTCAAATTTTTGGGCTTGATTATAGTGATACTTTCTCTCCCGTGGCTAAAGTAGCATATGTTCATCTTTTTTTGTCCATGGCTGTTGTACGTCATTTACCTCTTTATCAGTTAGACATTAAGAATGTTTTTCTCCACGGTGATCTTGACGAGGAAGTTTATATGGAGTAACCACCTGGTTTTGTTGCTCGGGGGGAGCTTAGTGGTTGTGTATGCAGATTGCGTAGGTTACTATATGGTTTGAAACGGTCCCCTCGAGCCTGGTTTGGTAAGTTCAGCACAATTATTCAGGAGTTCGGCATGACTCGTAGTGAGGCTGATCACTGTGTTTTATCGACATTCTGCTCCGGATCTGTGTATTTATCTAGTGGTTTATGTTGATGATATTGTTATTACTGGCAACGATCAGGATGGTATTACTAATCTGAAGCGACATCTCTTTCAACACTTCCAAACTAAGGATTTGGACAGACTGAAGTATTTTCTAGGTATTGAGGTCGCTTAGTCTAGCTCAAGTATTGTTATTTCACAGCGGAAGTATGCCATAAACATTCTTGAGGAGACTGGAATGATGGGTTGCAGACCTATTGACTCTCCTACGGATCCGAATGCCAAGCTTCTGCCTGGACAGGGGGAGCCTTTTAGAAACGCTACGAGATATAGGAAGTTGGATGGAAAATTGAATTACCTCACGGTGACTAGACATGACCTTTCTTTTCCGGTGAGTGTTGTAAGTCAGTTTATGGATTCTCTATGTGACAATCACTGGGATGCAGTTGTTCGTATTCTTCGGTATATAAAGTCAGCTCAGGCAAAGGATTACTATTCGAGATCGAGGCCACGAGCAGATTGTTGGGTACACAGATGTTGATTGGGCTGGATTACCTTCTGATAGACGATCTACATCTGGATATTGTGTTCTAGTAGGAGGTAATTTGGTCTCGTGGAAGATCAAGAAACAAAATGTAGTTGCTTGGAAGCGGAATATCGAGCCATGGCTATGGCAACGTTTGAGTTAGTTTGGGTCAAGCAGGTGCTCAAGGAGTTAAAGTTCGGAGAAACCAGCAGGATGGAACTAGTTTGTGATAACCAAGCTGCTCTTCATATTGCGTCAAATCCGGAGTTTCATGAAAGGACTAAACACATTGAGATCGACTGTCACTTTGTTAGAGAAAAGATACTTTCAGGAGATATTGTTACAAAGTTTGTAAAGTTAAATGATCAACTAGCAGATATTTTCACTAAGTCTCTTACTGGTTCTCGTATTAGTTACATGTGTAACAAGCTCGGTACATATGATGTGTATGCAGCGGCTTGAGGGAAAGTGTTAGATATGTAGTCTTGTCCCACATTGGAATAGGAGTAGAATGTCCTTGTATAGTATAGCTATAAATAAGGACCCCTTGTATTGTATTGAACACATAATAATATATCATATTTTCTCCCGTGCCTTCTCACACTTCTCTTATTCTTTCACTTCTTCAGCTTTTATTTTATTCAACGGTTTGACTTTTTGTTTCACCACGTTAATTTAATTGAATTCTTTAAATTATTCTATTTCTTTTTTCAGCTATATTAAGTATTTATTTATCTATTTTTCTTCTTCGGTTTTTTCCTCATTTTTTTCACTTTCTTAATTTAATTGAATGTTCAAATTGTTCTTTCTATTTTTTTGGTTTTTTTCATATGTTCTAATGTTTATGTTAGCGGAAACGTAAAAGAAAGAACACAAAATTTAACATGGTTCGGATCAAAATAATCCTACGTCCACTAGAGAACAATTGTCTTTCTATTATTTACAAAGGAATGAGAGATTTCTCAATTACACTTGAGAGAATTTCTCTCTTAACTCTCTACTCACTGCGATATATTGTATTGCTTTTTGAATGGTTTCTACAAATAAAAGAGTGCATCTATTTATAAAAGTAAGGACCTCCTCTTGATGTCATTGGTGACATCAAACTACCTCCTCTTGATGTCATGGGTGACATCAAAGGAGGAAGTTTCCTCATAGCACTCATGCCAACTCTTTCCACCAACTCTTCCAATTGGCATGCCATTGTTGACTAAACATAAACCAACATTTTCAATCTCCACCTTGGTTTGCGTTTTGAGCGTGCATGTGAACAACTCTGGCCAAAACTTCTAAGCTTACTAGGCAATCTCGTTGTAAGAAACAAGAAGAATCAAACCATGGTTGAACATACCACCTCCACGTAACAATTGTTCTCTTCGGTTGATGTACACCCCCACCAAGTCTTTGCAGTGTGCAAACTTAGCGAGCGGGACAACCTTGGTCAACATATTTGCAGCATTATCGTCTGTGATAACCTTCACGACCTTGATAGTTCGTTCTTCAACATCTCGAAGGAAATGAAATCTGACATTAATGTGTTTAGTGCGCTCATGAAATCATTGATTTTTCATTAGATAATAGCACTCTGACGATCACATCTAAGAGTTGATTCCAACTGAACCAAACTCAATTCCGCTACTAAACCTTTTAACCAGATAGCTTCCTTCACCGCCTTCGCTGCAGCCATGTATTCTGCTTCTGTCGTAGACAAAGCGACAATCGAGTGCAGAGTCGACTTCTAACTAACGGCACTACCAACAAGGGTAAAGATGTATCTAGTTGTGGACCTTCTTCTGTCAAGATATCCTGCATAGTCAGAATCAACAAAACCGAGAATTGAGATACCTCCACCACTTTTTCGAAAAATCATACCAACACCAGAAGCTCCCTTGAGATATCTCAATATCCGCTTGACAGCTTCCTAATGCCTTTTTCCTGAGCTGGACATGTATCTACTTACCACACTTACAGATTGAGCCAACTGCACTAGCATAAGGAATCTTTGACATATGCTCCACCTCATCCTCAGACTGAGGCATTTGTAACTCTGAAAGTTTAAAATGAGGAGCTAATGGCGTACTTACAGGCTTGCACGTATGCATATTGAATCTCTCGAGAATCCTTTCAATATACCTTTTCTGAGAAAGATGTACAACACCGTCTTCTCTTGAAATCTCCATACCAAGGATTTTCTTCGCAGATCCTAAATCCTTCATGTCAAATTCCTTACTCAACAGTTTCTTCAAAGCATTTATCTCTGTAATGTTGTTAGCAACAATAAGCATATCATCAACATACAACAGTAAAAAAATCATTGAGTTACCATACATCTTCTTGTAATACACATAGCTATCAAATGCACTCCTTGAGAATTCATGTGTAGTCATGAATGCATCAAACCTCTTGTACCACTGCCTAGGAGATTGCTTCAAACCATACAAGAACTTCTTTAGTTGGCATACATAATCCTCCGCTAGGAAACCTGCAGGTTGATCTATATAGATTGTCTTTTCTAGATCACCGTGTAAGAAAGCAGTTTTGACATCAAGTTGTTGAAGCTCCAAGTCAAATTGTGCAACCAATGCTAGTAGCACGCGAATTGAGCTATGCTTCACGACTATAGAGAGTATCTCATTGTAGTCAATTCCCTCCTTCTGGCTGAAACCTTTGCAACCAATCTCGCCTTAAACCTAGCATCTTCCACTTCAGGAAATTCCCTCTTTCTTTATGTAGATCCACTTAGCATCCAACTGTCCTCTTCCCATTTTGTCTTTCACTAAGACCCATGTCTGATTCTTGTGAAGAGACTCCATCTCTTCCGTCATGGCTAACCGCCATTATGTAACATCCTTGCAAGAAGTTGCTTCAATATACAAGGAGGGCTCCATATCCTTAATCTCTTCTTGTGCAGCTACAAACGCATATACAATCAAGTTTGCTTGATTTATAAAGCGTTCCGGTTCTCGTGTCTGCCTCTTCTCCCTCCCCTTTGCAATTGTGTATGGTTCATTGACAGCAAGTTCTTCAAGATCTACATCTTCTGACTCATCTTTAACCTGATTCTTTTGATCCTTTTCCTTGGCAAGCACCACCAGAGGCTCCACCTGCTCGTTGTTCTTGTTTCCTGAAAACTCCACAGAACCTTTACGAGGATCAAGTATAGAGGATTCATTGAAGGTGACATCTCTACTAATTATAAATTTGAGTAAAGACAAACACCAAAGTTTGTATCATTTTACTTCGTCCACATACCATACGAATATGGCCTTCTTCGCCCTTGGTTCAAGCTTTCCTTCACTAACGTAATAATAAGCTGGACACCCAAATACTTGTTAAGTATGAATAGTTAGAGGGTTCAGGTTCACCTGACCATACCTCATTCGGATTCTTAAAGTCAATTGTCGATGCTGGAGATCGATTAACAATATGAGCAGCCGTGTGAACTGCTTCAGCCCAAAATACTTTGGATATTTTGGCTTGTATGAGCATACAACGAGCCTTTTCAAGAAGATTTCTGTTCATTCTCTTGGCAACTCCATTCTGGATATGCCTGACAGTCGTATGTCTTGAGATCCCATGAACCTTGCATAATTCATTAAACTCTTCATTGCAAAACTCCAAGCCATTGTCTAGCGAAAATACTTTATTTTCCACTCCATTTGATTTTCAACCAAAATCTTCCACTATTTAAATGCTTCAAAAGCATCACTTTTTGCCTTCAAAAAATGCACCCAACCCTTTTGTGAGAAATTATCAATAAAAGTGAGAAGCTATTCTTTCCGCCCTTCGATGGAAGTTTAGAGGGACCCACAAATCTGAATGGATGTAGTCTAGCACTCCTCTTGTCTTGTGTTTAGCAGTGTTGAAGTTGACCTTCTTCTGCTTCCCTAGAACGCAGTGCTTACAGAAGTCAAGTGTGCTGATCATTTCACCTTCCAAAAGGTTACGATTGCTCAACATCTCCGATCCACGTGCGCTCATATGACCCAGTCTCATGTGTCATAGTCTTGCCTTGTCATCATTAGATAACTGCACGGTAGATGCATTTGTAGAGCCAACAATGGCGCTTCCGGCCAATATGTAAAGGTCGTTCTCCAGCTTGCCTTTCAGCATGACTAAAGAACCTTTAGTCACCTTCATAGTTCCTGCTTCGCTCATGTACCTGTAGCCTTGTTCATCAAGAGTACCCAAGGAGATCAAATTCTTCTTCAGATCAGGAACATGACGGACATGTGTAATAGTCCTCACGACTCCATCAGGGCAGCGAACTCGAACTGAGCCAACGCCAACTATTGCACAAGTTGCATTATTGCCCATTACTACGGTTCCTCCAGTTTTCTCATAGCTACTAAACCAGTCTTTTCGGAACGTCATATGCAGAGTGCAAGCAGAGTCTTTAACACCCATTTGTTTCCATAATTACTATTATTACACGATGTTGTTAGTACATAACTAGTAGTCGTATCCGTGCGATGCGCGGTTAATATTAAAAAATAATAATTAAATTAAATTATGATCAGACTTGTTTGATCCTATTAGATCGTATTGCTTTAATAAAATGCAATTGTTATCTTGTTTGTCAATACGATATACTCAATAATGAAATCTCTATTAAATCAAAGGTACTTATATAGTCAATGAATAACTTTTTTGTTTTGTTTTTCTTTATTATATTAAATAATATTTAGTGTTCGCTTTCTTTTTGTAATATATGAGAAGATATATAATTTATTACTACTGAAATATTTTTTTATTTTAAAGTTTATTTTGTTTTTCTTAATAATATTATCTAAATTTTAGTGAATAAAATCTATGTTAAACTAATGGTACTTATACAGGCAGCGCAACATTTTTGTTATGTAATTTTCTTTATTATATCTTCCAATATTTAATACTATTACATTGTTAATAGAAAGTTTCATTAGCAGATTACGTTATTAAAAAAAAATCTGAAGTTTTTTATTTCTTTATTTTTGTTTTTTTTATTTTCAAATAATTTAGAACTCCAACTTAAAACTACTCCCCAATTTGAATAGGTAATTTACTATTTTTTTAATTTTTTTTATATTAAAATTATTTTAAACTCCAACTTGAAACTACTCCCCGATTTGAATGGGTAGTTTTTCTTCTCCTTTATTTTTTTGTTTTTATTAGTTTTTTTTGTTTTTTTATTTTAAAATTTTAAAAACTACAACTTGAAACTACTCACACCTAATTTGAACGGGCAGTTATTTTTGTATATATTTTTATTTTTTTATTATAGTTAATTATAAGATAACTATTTTTATTTTAAAACTCCAACTTGAAAATACTCCCCGATTTTAATGGGTAATTTTTCATCTCTTTTTTTTGTTTTTTATAAATTATTTTTTTGCTTTTTTTCTTTTTAAAATAATTTTAAAACTCCAACTTGAAACTACTGTCACCCAATTTGAATGGGTAGTTATTTTATTATATATTTATATTTTCGTTTTTGATATAGTTTTTTATTTTAGTTAATTAATTATAAGATATTTATATTCATTAATGTAATTAAAGTCACCAATTAATATATATATATATATATATATATATATGGTAGTTTTTTACTTTTTTTATTTTTTTAAATTCAAAAAGAATAACCAACAACTAATTATTAACTAAATAACTAATTTAATAACTAACTATACCACGTGTCTTTTTCTAAAGCTGTCACTTGGCTTAAGGAGAGAGCTTTTTCCTCTCCTTTTAATAATATATAGATTATTATCAAAATCATGTACCTATTCAACTGGATGCACTCGCCCTTTCCTTGGACTTTGACATTGGGCAATCTCGTTCGAAGTGCCCCTTCTTGCCACAACCCCAACACTCTGTATTCTTCTTGTTCACACGAGACTTTGATCCGTACTTTGATTTGCTCTTTCCTTATTGGCTAGTCCGGCCTCTCACAAAGAGCCCACTTGCCTGGTCATCTCTGTCTCATTCGATGTGTCTCCGCACATCACTAGAGTTAAGTGCTTGCCGCACTTGCTCAAGCTTGATAGGATCCTTGCTATACATCATTGAATTCTCAATATCACGATATCCTGAAGTCAATGAAAATAGCAAAGCACATGCAAGCGTCTCCTCCTCCCTTTTAATTCCTGCAATCTGTAAGTCCATGACAAGTTTATTGAACGCATCTAAATGATCTTGTAACGAAGTATTTGACCTCATCTTAAATGTGTGAAGACGCCGTTGTAACAACATCCTTGTTGTCACTGATCGGTCTTGGTATAGCCCTTCTAGCCTTTCCCATAACTGTTTCGCAGTCTCTTCGATACTTGTACTCACTTCACAAAGCACGTTAGGTGCAAGGGATAGTTGGATTACACTCAATGCATCCCCTTCAATCTTCTCCTTATCGGGAGCTGATATATCCTTAGGATACTTTCCGTCAATAGCATGAATTGAACCTTCCAACCGCAGTAACGCCATCATCTGGATTTTCCAGATATTGAAGTTGTTGCGTCCACTGAATCTATCAATTTCAAACTTCATGGAACTCGTCTTTGCTTGTTCTTCCTCCTTGGATTGTTATGAATGATGTCGCTCTGATACCAATTGTTAGCGGAAACGTAAAAGATAGAAACACAAAATTTAACGTGGTTCGGATCAAAATAATCCTACGTCCACCAGAGAACAGTTGTCTTTCTATTATTTACAAAGAAAGGGGAGATTTCCCAATTACACTTAAAAGAATTTCTCTCTTAACTCTCTACTCACTACAATATATTGTATTGTTTTTGGATGGTTTCTACAAATGAAAGAGTGCATCTATTTATAGGGGTAAGGAGCTCCCCTTGATGTCATTGATGACATCAAACTACCTCCTCTTGATGTCATGGGTGACATCAAAGGAGGAAGCTTCCTCCTAGCATTCATGCCAACTCTTTCCACCAACTCTTCCAATTGGCATGCCATTGTTGACTAAACATAAATCAACATTTTCAGCATGCCATTGTTGACTAAACATAAACCAACATTTTCAGTTTAGTTTGAATATTTTTTTAAAAACTGCACTTTACTTCTCGTTTCGCACTTTAAGTGAAACGAGCCCTTGTCCCTTTTTGGTCCCTTCACGCTCTAACAATTACTGCCTCCACAAATCCCTTTGAAATATGCTATGATAGCATAGAACTTTGTTAATATGTCCACCTCCCAATCATTCAACAACCTTCTGAAGCTCATATTCCACGCTTGAACTGACCATACCTCACCCGCATCAGCTCTTTATTGCTGACACGGGTTGAAGATGTAAGGATATAACTGTCTTACGATGCTTGAACTAACCAATTTTTTTTTCAAATGATCCTTTCTTGCCATTACCAATATTGAAGTATGTAATCATCTCATCAAAAAGCTTAGGTTGTTAGAGAGAACACACTTGTATTTACTCACGTGCGGGCATGAATTTTGTTATGAGCCAAGCACGTGGAATTTTTTTTTTTATATTGGGTGGCGATGAGACTCAAACCCAGGATCTCAACCTCCTCTAACAGTGTGTGACCATCTCATCTAAAAGCTTAAGCTGTTAGAGAGGACATACACTTATTTATTTAATTATGTCTTCAACAACCATTTAAAGCGTATGACAAGGTTCCTAGAGAAGTTCTATGGAGATTCTGGCGTGTCGGCTGCCTATATTTGGGCAATTAAGGACAAGTATGATGGGGATAAGTTCTCTTGTGGTAGTCATTTCTGGTAGTTACTGTTTCAATATCATTGCATGCATACCTGCTTATTTATGGTATTTATGTCTCTTATGTTTAGATCATTTTTGCGATGTATGCTGGTATAACTAATGCAGTTTTTGTTTTTGTTTGCCTTTCTTTTCCCTGCGTCGAGGGTCGAAAACAGCCTCTCTGCCCTCTCGGGTAGAGGTAAGGCCTGTCTACATATTACCCTCCCCAGACCCTACCTTGTGGGAATATACTGGGTTGTTGTTGTTGTTATGATAGGGATAAAACTCGGGTTAGGATTGTAGGAGGCGAGTCTGAGCAGTTTCTGGTTGTTATGGGGTTACACCAAGGTTCTGCGCTCAGCCCATTCTTATTTGCTTTGGTGATGGAGGCGTTAACACATCATATTCAAGGGGAGGTGCCATGGTGTATAATATTTGCCGATGACATAGTTTTGATTGATGAGTAGCGAACCCATGTTAACGAGAGGTTGGAGGTTTGGAGACAATCTTTTGAGTCTGAGTGGGACGAACACGGAATACCTGGAGCGTAAGTTCAACACTGAGCCGAGAGAGATGGGCGTAGAAGTGACACTTGAATCACAGGTCATCCAAGTAGTGGCAATTTAAAGAACCTTGGGTCAGTTATCCAAAAGGGAGGGAAGATCGACGAGGATGTCACACATCGTATTAGGTGGGATGGATGAAGTCGAGGTTAGCATCTGGAGTCCAGTGTGACGAGAATGCCACCGATACTCAAAGGTAAGTTTTACAAAGCAGTGTTTAGACCGGCCATGATGTATGGGACTGAGTGTTGGCCTGTTAAGAACTCACATATCCAAAAGACGAAAATAGCAGAAATGAGGATATTGAGGTATTGAGGGAAGATCGACGAGGATGTCACACATCGTATTAGGTGGGATCGATGAAGTCGAGGTTAGCATCTGGAGTCCAGTGTGACGAGAATGCCACCGATACTCAAAGGTAAGTTTTACAAAGCAGTGTTTAGACCGGCCATGATGTATGGGACTGAGTGTTGGCCTGTTAAGAACTCACATATCCAAAAGACGAAAATAACAGAAACTAGGATGGATAAGATTAGGAATGAAGATATTCGGGAAAAGGTCGGCGCGACTCCCGTTGATGACAAGATGCAGAAAGCGAGGCTCAGATGATTCGAGCACGTATAAAAGAGAAGCCCAAATGCTCCGATAAGGAGGTGTGAGCGGCTGGCTTTGAAGGGCACGAAAAGATATAGAGGACGGCCTAAGAAGTATTGGGGAGAGGTGATCAGGCAGAACATGGCGAGGCTTCAGATTTTCGACTTGATAGGAAGTTGTGGAGATCGAGTAATAGGGTCGTAAGTTAGAAGGTAGTTGAGTGTTTCCTTACTTCGTACCTTCGTAAGGCTAGTCTGGTAGGGTTTTTGTCGAAGTCAGCTAGAGGCAATGTTGTGTCTTACTACTCTTCCATTTTTCATAGTGCCGGGTCTATGTATTGTCTATTGCTTTTGCTTTGCATCTACTTTCTCATTTTCACGATGTTATTTTTCCTATGGTTTCTATTGGTGGTGCTGATATTATCTTTTTTCGTCTAAGTCGAGGGTCTTTCGGAGATAACCTCTCTACTCCCTCGGGGTAGGGGTAAGATCAGGGTACACACTACCCTCCCCAGACCACACTAGAGGGATTGTACTGGGTCGTCGTTGTTGTCTTCAACAACTAACTTTGACACTGGATTTCCTTTTGATAACTGGCCATAAATTATTTATGGATCTCTACACTCAAAACGTATAAGGTGTATTTCTTGGTTTTGTTGTCCAATTGCCTTCAATCCCATCTTTAGTTCTAAACTCCTAATAACATCCTTCCACAAGGATTTTTTCTTCAGATGCAAACATTTCAACAAGTAGCTTTGCTTATGAGTCTTTAGGTTTCTAATTCCCAACCCCCCCCCCTCCCCCCTCCTTTTTGCTTACATATAAGGAAATCCAGTTGACTAAGTGAATTTTTTTCTTCTCGCTATTGCCTTGCCAAAAAGCAAAACTTCTTCCAAGGGCATCCAACCTTTTAGTTACACTTGTTGATGCAGTAAAAAGAGACATCATGTACAAAGGTATTGTATCCAGTACCATGTTAATCAGAATTGACCTCCCTCCCAAAGACGAATATTGACTTTTCCAGTTTGTCAACTATTATCACATCTTTCCAGCACTCCATTCCATATTACTTTGGAATTATTCTTAGCACCCAGTGGCACACCCAAGTATGCTATAGTAAGATTTCCAATAACCCCCCCCCCCAACCAAAAAAAGTGTCTGCCAATGATTGTATCCCCACTATTTCATTCACTGGGTAAATATGACACTAACCCCAGTTAATATGTAATACTGAGGTAGCTTCAACCAGGATAAAAATCACCCTCAGCATTCTAAATTGATCTTCCTCAGTATCACGAAAAAAAAAAGTATCATCAGCATATTGAAGGTGAGATCTATCCAGGCTATTGTCTACCCCGGAGTTCACTTAAATCCGTTGAAATCAATCATTTACCTTGGCCGTTTTTAACATGTTATTATATCCCTCTAAGATCCCCCATCTTAAGCCTCTTTGGGATGAGAAAAACCTAAAGGAGGCCCATTAATCAGGACCGAGAACTTCACCGCACTAATGCAGAAATTGATCCAATTGATCCATCTATGACCAAACCTCATCTTTTGTAGAATCCCCGACAGAAAGCTCCAATTTACATTATCATAAGCCTTTTCAGTATCTAACTTATGGAATTGTGCAGGAGTAACTCACTTGTAGAGGAGAAGTATGGAATTATGGAAGGGGGTGGAGAACTAATAACATCACAACCTGTGTGGATGCGGTCTTTGGAGGGGCATTATGAAGGGGTAGGAAGATTTAGGGTAGGGGATGGCAACAGGATTAGTTTTTTGGGGCATAGGTGGTATAGAGAAAGTAAGCTAAGATTTTCTTTTCCCAATCTATATAGACTGTCGTGCCAAAGAGAGTTGATTGTCCAACAAATCTGTGGAACACATGGGGGAGTTCACTGGGGCTTAAGGTTTAGGAGGACATCCAAAACTGAGAGATGGACGAATTTCAAAACCTGGTTGATCTACTGTATTGGCAAAATCTACCGAATGACACTGCTGGCTTGTGGAGATGGAGAAAGAGAAGGGACGTTTGTTCATTGTTAGATCATACTACCAGAGTTTTCTAGTGAGAGAGGAATCAACCTTTCCACAGCCTACCCATTTGGATTCCCAGGGCACCCAAGAAGGTGTGCTTCTTCACGTGGTTGGCAGTGAGGGAAGTGATACTGACAGCAGAGAATCTGAGGAAGTGAAGGATCACTTATCTTAGTTGATGTTTTATGTGCAGATGTTCGAGGAGAGGATGTCGACCATCTCCTGCTACACTGCCAAGTGGCTATGCAGTTGTCGTCAGTGATCTTAAGTTGGTTTGGAATTTAATAGGTGATGAGGTGTGGCATAGTTGGGCTTTCCGAGGACGGAAAAAAAGACCGAGAGCATGGGACGTTGCACCATTAGCCATTATCCGGGTTTCATGGAAAGAGGGAAACATGAGAGTTTTTGAAGGAGTTGTTAGCGAATTCATTAAATTACAGAGTAGTCTCTTGTTTCTAATTTTGTTTTGGGGTATCCATGAGGCTCTTTCATGTAGCTGATTGGGTTTCTTTTGCAGAGAACCATATTCTGGTGTACCCATGAGGCTCCTTCATGTAAAGATGATGGGTTTCTTCTGTAGAGACCCTTATTTTGGTGTATCCATGAGGTTCCTTTATGTATAGATGATTTGGGTTTCTTTATGAATACAGGAATGTCTTTCTTATAGACAGCAGGGGTAAATGGACCAGTAGATGAGAAATAAAGCAATTTGGTATATAACAAAATTTGGAGAAAAGGCAACCTGCAATGTTCACTAATTCAAAGAGGAATGGACAAGGATCAACCACCTTCAGTATAAAATACATACCCAACAAGTATAGCAGGATACGGTACTGCAGACAATGTTGGCCTAAGCCTTGAGCCTGGTAGCTGCTCTGACTCTGATAGGCAAGTGTCTTGGCTTAATCTGCGTTCACTTGCCTCATCCACCCTAATTCCATCTGGAACAAAAAAGAATTTTATCAAAACCCATGGCAGGATAATTGATAGTATGACCATGATAATTCACACCTTTCAAACTAGATCCACCAGCGGAGGACTGAGATGGACTTATAGGTTCTCCAACAGAAAACGATATGGTACTTGAAGAATCTCGACATTCACTTGCACTTGCAGTGGACTCTGCAGAAAAACCATCACCAGATATTCCCCCATCATTTGATTGACTGCGACCTTTGCACCAATCAACAACAGATAAAGGACCTTCCATAGTACCAAAAGCAGATTTCATAGCTGTTTTTATATCATTCTGCAGCAGAGTGAGGGTAAATGATGCTTGAACCTGAATGAAGATGTTCACATATTAAGTTGTGAAAGGAGAGAAACCCAAAGCTACATAATGTACGAAATTTAGCAACAAGTAATTATGCATCTTCTCACCATTCAAACTAAAAATTTGTTTCAGGTGCTTGCTTACCCATGGAATCTATAATGAGAGTAGTCGCATGCTAACAAATGTTTTGAAGAAGAAAATAAAGAAACGAAAAAAAATCACAACTGAGAAAGAACTTTCCTCCAACTCAGATGCTAACCATGTGACACCAGTGAGAAAGAACTTTCCTCCAACTCAGATGCTAACCAGGTGACGCCTAAATGGACATAAAGGAAAACTATATACCGGGGAGATAAAACTAATAAATAAAGTAACAAATTCTACAAAATCTCATCGATAAAGATAATGATCAAGAGAAAAACTCTGAGCTGAAAATACACAGATAGAATGCAATTTAACATCTCCATGCAGCTACACTCATGGATGTTTATAAAAATCTTGTTTAAATATTCTTTTCCTCGAGACTATCAGATAGCACTTCCCAATCTGTCCACAGAATCATAATCATGAGTAATAGGTCAACTGTGGTATCATTCTTACGAGACTTCACCACCGGCATAAACAAGCCACTGTAGCCTAGGGTAGTAGACAAAGCAGGCTAAGATTATGCCAGAGGTGCCTCTGCTGGAAGGGGAGAGGAGGGCTACATTCTATCAACTGTGAACCCATACAAAAAGCATTTACTTAAAAACAAAAGGCTTACATCAGCCGAAAGTGGATCAATAAGCTCCACGCCAGCAATATCCAGTGAATGACAGGAAGCCAATACTCCCCCACAACCTGCATGAACCATGGATGGTCCACATGAAAAGCCACGCCTCCACTGCTCCTGCAGTGCGAGCCAACCATAAGGACCATCATTATTATCAGCATCTAGTGCAACATCAACAAGAGATGTAGCTTGCTGCACAAGTAAAGCCATCCCATCAAGGAGTTCCTGAAGCGGTTGCCGTAGCCCATAAGCTAGCATACTTTCCTCAATGAAAGAATTATGCTGAACAGAGTGGCAAGCCTCTAAAGCAGATGATGGTTGTTTCATGCCCTTGGAAACTCCAACAGAGCGCCACACACCAACTGGTGCATTAAGGGTCCCATCCAGTAATCCTCCATCAATATCACCCGCTATCCTGACTGGTATTATTTCTTTCTTTTTCATCTCGGATTTGCATGACATATTGTCGACTGTAACCACTGCTTCACCTTGTGGCTGGTTTATAATGGTACTCCCTGACATCCTGCTCGCGCCAACAGGAAGGAAGCTGCTTGAAGATAATAGTGTATGCCGTATCTTACACATAAATGTCTGGCACATAAGGCATTCAACTTCTGTTGCTAGCACAGTTTTCATTGATTGACCAAAGATGTCTGCTTTTAGTAACATTTCATTGGCTTTCTCAGTTTTATTGTGGATAGATTTAACAGAATTTGTCGAATTGAAACCATAAAATGGAGACTGTGCTACTTGAGCCTCACGTGTAGCGCAACTATGGTCAGAACCACACAACTTGCCATCGTTTTTCTGTTTTCCACTTTCAATATGTGTGTAATATTTCTTTGATTGAATAATGGAGCTTGCATCACGCCTTCCAGCACCTGTTTTGAGGTTTACAGTAACACCAGACTTCTCCTCACATGCGCCAAAGCAAGGCGATAAAGGTGGGGTTGCAGAGTAGACATAGCTATTTGAGCTAGAATTTGAAGTATCCACTTCCCGGGACTTCGGGAGATAGGGATTCCTGAAAATCGAATGGGACTTCTCACCTTTAGGGGTTTCAACTGCTCCATACTCAGGAGCAAATGTCATCAGAGCTTCAGCTTTAATTAAGTGATCGAATTCACCAGCAATAGCTGCTGAAGAATTGTTTACTTGATTAACAACTGCAGTGCTTTTTATAACTTCTTGCTGTTTGCTCAGTGAATCATCCAGACTTGCTGGCGGTGGTGGTTGATTAAAGCTATCAAATGATGGAAAACCTACTGGCAAAAGCATCTGATCTTGCACATCCATCATCGAAGGACAGGGGCTGCTACCAACATCCGCACTATCTGCTGCGGGAAACATAAGAGCCTGAGACTCTGCAGTTCCTGGAGGCTTCAAGAATAAAAAGGAGAAATTAGCTCATTTACTGGTTAGGGAAGCAAAAGAAGAAGAATATGTACACAACAAGGTGACTCGCATTCATCTGGCCAGAAGCAGGCATCTATTAGCTACCAATGATGTCCTGTTATGTCCAATTTATTCATAGTTCCATGTCATCCAGTAAAACAGCAGATCCATCTCTTATGTGCATTGAGCTAACTTTGCAAATTAATAACTTACACATAAACAGCAGTGCATTCAAATATCTTGAAGCAATTAAACTTTACGGCAAATCTGTATACAAGTCGTAGAATTCCTATCACCCATGGGGACATGATTAATGTACACACTCTACTCCAAGTCCAAGAAAACAAAAACAAAAATGAATCATATTTAGGTTGTGTTTCACACAACGGAATTACTGGATCATCTGTTCCCTTGAGATGATTTGGTTTGCTTAGTTTCATACATTAGCAAAGGCTTCCATATGATACAAGAAGGCTAACTGGTTTGGCAAAAATCAGCTACTCAACTGTAATACACATTTATATTTTACTAGCTTTAAAGTATAAGCGTGTTGTGTGTTCTTCATATCAATGAATATAAAATTTAGAAAAAATTGCACAAATATTATTAAACTACATGATGAGTTATAAAATAAAAATTTAAAAAGTACAAGCTCTTGAAAAATACTCAATATTCATCCTATTTAGCCAACTTAATAAATAAAAAAACTATGTCATGCAAAAGTATTCTAACACCTTGACATAACTTCGATATAGAAGTTGTGCATTTGCTTTAATAGCTCAAATAGAATCGAATAATACATTGACTTGTATTACTATACTATGTTATCATAGCCTTAAGAAATAAATTCTATTTGCTCAAAGTACCTAATATAAATTTCATATTATTCATATTGAACTCAAATTGAAAAATACGACAAACAATAAGACACTCCATATTGTTGGTTAAAACTGTCATACTAAGAATTTTATCAGATTAGTAATATTTAAATCCAACAAAAAAAATTCCTAGAAAGAAATAAAATGATATAAATTAAATCATTATATCATTATGATATAAGTTAAAATTTGCTGAGGTTGATGTACTCAAAATAAGTTAAATTATTTACATTGTTAGAGTATTATTTAGCTGCTAAATCCTAATGAAGGATTTATTGCTGGGGTGCAAACACCATACTCAGACATCAATAGACAACTCATGAATAGAGAATTATAATTTGAGATTCTAATTAACATAAAAAATATGCTTGCACATTTCTCTTTTGGCGATATATACCAAATTTATAAAAAGTGTATTTTTGTATGTCACACATGTAAAAATTCCCAAAACAATTTAAATGTCTTTAACGCTTTATTAGGAATTTTCCTTAGAAATGTTTATGTGTGTACACTTGTATAAGTGGTAAAACTTTGGTTTTTAAAGTCCTAAATGTTATGACCTTTTACATAGTTTATGTAAGGAAAATTTAGTTAAAAAAAACTTAGTTGATTTCAAAATCCTAAATTTTAGGAAAATAATTAAATGACTATTTTGTCTAATGTGAACTCTATTTTTAAAGGGTAAAAAAAGCGAACAACATTTCGCTAAGGCCTTCGTGCTTTTAATATAGTATAGATAACTCTCAGATTTTCAAATTTAACTTCTAAGTTCCAGGTCGAGGAATAATCAGGGTCTTAACAAGACTCTAGCACATACAGTTTAGATGATGCAACCGCACTTTGGCATCCATGGAAAATATAACTACCTCTCCAAATGGCAAAACATCATTCTCAAAGAAGTCACCAAAATCTCCAAACTCTGAGAGAAGTGCCTGAATATCCATGCCTACACCTCTATCATCATCATCCCAACCCCACTGAAGCCCAGTCTGGTCATTTCCTCCAGTTATTGCAGAATTATTAACTTCCATTGAGGCATAGTCACTTGTTGATGGATTTATCACTGCTCCCGCCTGACTAAAAGACTCTGAAATCCCAGTTCGTGACCTCTTAAAGCCCTGCATAGAAACACAAAATGCCATTTCAGCCAATTCCTGTAAACACATGCTAAACATATGCACACCATAAGAATTGAGTGGAGAAAAGAAAAGAGCACTTGGAACATGCTAACAATATGGATAACAGGAACTGTGCACATTATAGTAACATTTATGCAAACATTTCAGAGAAATAGGGTAATAATCAATAGTTAAACAAAGGTGGGAGCAAATAATGTAAGAGAGTTCCCCTTCAACACCCAAAAAAAGGGGGGAAGAATCTCTATGCCAAAGAAATTGATCATCATCGACCTCACAAAGAAAAGATCAATTATACCAACGTCATAATTATGCTACAGAATCTATGCAATTCCATATTTCTGATACGCATGCTGTGCCAATTTAATACGTAAATCAAAGGCGGATCCAGGATTTAAAATCTATGGGCTCAACCTTTAAGATTCTTAGCATTGATGCCCTTGTATTTTTGAAATAAGGATTCATACCTACCGTTTGCTGCAAATTTAGTGAACTTTTACAAATAAATTTATGTTCCACTATAAAAGCACTGGATTTAGATGAACCCAGCACCGCAACTCAACATCCGCCCCCAACTTATACTACAAAGAGAAGCCTTTATGCTGGGGGACGGGGCCTCCTAATCTTTTCTAGCCTTTATTAGCTTCCAAATTCAGCTAGAATACTATGTGCATCTGCATCCAGTTGAAAATACATCTTATCCACCCTCCACAAACTAGCTTCATTCAGATACTATTATCTCTTAAAGCTCTTCTCAGATCCTTCCTCTTGGTTACAACATTCCAGATCCTTCTTGTTCCCTTTAGCAAAAGAGGTATAATGAAATGGACAAACAGTTGTGCGTCTCTCTTCTATAATCATAAATTATCATATTTATCAATACTTATTATGCCACTGTTACAGAGATAACATAAGCAACAAAAAGTTCTGAGGAAGTCCATCCATACTAATCTTTTCCATTAGCATCATTGCCTGCTGATCAGAGCAAAAAGTTCGCAGCCACAGTAACATTTTTAGGTTTAAGAATTTGACAGATATCTTTTTCCATGACCAAACAATCAAGTGAAAGAAGTAGAAGCAGCCAAAACAGAAATTGCAGAAGTGCAATGAACCAAAAATATTTATCTTTAAAGCAGAATTCCTAAACATGAACTCAAATTTTGAAACTCCAGATAAGTTGCTGATTATCTTCATTTTGAATGTCAAACTTAACAAATTCTCGTAGTGGACTCACAATTTCTATGTTTCTTACTACTCTGACCTTTTTCTTTCTCTATTAGGAGCAGAACAATGAAACAATCGAGAAGCCGGTATGTGGACCTGAGACCTCAAGTTTTGATTTTAGAAGATACAAAGAGAAGAAAAGACCAACAGTATCGTCGTCAGCATGGTTGTCAGTTTTGCTGCAACAAAGTCCTGAGATAGAATAAGCTTTCTATTTGTGCACTATGCCAGAGAATAAACACAGATGTGCAAGACTTCATGCTTCAACAATTCATAGCTTCCAAGTCATGTTATACTTTCTTTAGTAGATTCCTCCTTGGATGGATATGGAGTGAGGCACATAGAAGGTTGCAACTCAATTCTAAGAAGGTACTATGAGCCTTTTTGGATTAGCTGATTTGAAGTAGCTGATAAGCATTAGGTGCTGAAAAGCACTTTTAAGTGTTGAAACTAATTTAATAAATAAGCAATTACATGCTTGTGTACAAGTGCTGAAATTGATAATAAGTTAATGCAATATTTGATAAAAAATTGTCGATAAGCTCTTTTTCTGTTAAAATGACTTAAATAACCTTAAAACTGTTTACACTTATAAGAGCGTAATTTCTTCAAAATTTTAGATTCCAGATCGTTTCAAATACAAAATATTCTATTTGTCATTTTATTTTAAATATAATTGTGCTTACATAAGATAATATTTATGAAAAATATAATTTATTTTATGATAAGCATATAATCATAAGTTATAATAATTAATAAATTGACAAAAGTTTCTTGGTAAAAAACAAACCTAAATAAGACAAATTATTTGAAGAGAACAAACATTGTCTTCATCGCCACAACACTTACAAAACAATACACACAAATTTTGTATTTCCTCATTTATTCAAAGATTAATATCACAATCATATAGATATAAGTATACAAAGGAATAGAAAATTTGCTTATTTTAAATAGTTGGAGTATTGGGTTGGGGGTAGGTTGAATTCTTGAGGCAATTGATATAAGAGTTCTGTTCTAAAAAGAAATATTTTAAGGATAAAATAGTAAAAATCTTGGTCAAACTTAAAGTGCTAATAAGCTAAAAATTCATAAGCCGGGGGTGACCAGCTTATGACTTTTGGCTTATTTTTTACTTATAAGCACTTTTCACTTTACCAAACGCGTAGATAAACCGAAAAGTGTTTATAAGCTAGTTTGACCGGCTTATAAGCTTAGCCAAACACCCTCTATGTACCTCTTTCAATTTTAACAAAAAAATTAGATAGCAAGACAGTAATAAGAATAGTCTCCAGTTCACTAGTTATAGTAGGATAAAGAAAGTTAAGATCGAATCAGGACTACATATTTAAATATAAGATAGTGAATACAGTCTAGAGGATACAAAGTAGAGAGAACTCAAAATAATGTACAGGAAGCATACCGCTTTAAGATTGTCATTTTGAGACTGATCCACAGAAGATAATCCAGATGGTCTACACATCAAAGAATCGGCATCTGCTTCAAGATCGCCAGCTCCTGAGATCTTGTAGTCACTATCACTGGAAGAGGTACTTACGCTGCTAACACTACTACTATTGCTATTACTACTACTGTTATAATGCCGATTTGAGTGCATGATGTTTGCGTCAAGCCAAGATCCATCTGTCGAATTGACTTTAGCATCACTATTAAAATCAAAACTGCAAATATTGTGGATTAGATGTATGAGATAGAACAACAACAACAACTTATGGAATGAACTGCCAATATGAACAAGCTGAGAGTACCAATGCATAAAGGAGGATGTAAAGGACAATGAGGGCCCAATCCAGTTCTGCAGCCAGAATCTGCAAACAGAATGTTTGAATGTTAATTTATTCTCTTTTTCATCAATGGAAAAAGAAACTTGAATGGTTTCTAATTGTGCATGTCATCCTTGCATGGAACCATCTTAATAATCTCCTCTAATTCATTCTAATTTTATCAAATGTCCATGGAGGAACTCTTCATGATTCTCAAGCAAGATTCTGGAGTGAAAAAAATTCAGAATCATTCTAAATCATTCAATTTTTTTTTAGAATCACAATTCTCAAGTAATAGAAAAGGCAAAGCCGAGGTCTATGGAGATCTTTGGAGGCTAGACTCTAGAGGTGTTCCGGTAGCTTACATTAGGGCAATCAAGGACATTGTATAATAAAGCTAAGACCCAGATTACATCGGTGGGACGATACTCAGAACACTTTCCAGTAGTGATGGGTTTTTACCCGTGATCGCTCTTAGCCCGTTTTTATTTGCCTTGGTGATGGATGTATGATGCATCACATTTAAGGGAAGGTGTCATGGTGCATGACGACATGGTACTGATTGAAGAGACATGCGGCAGCGTTAACACCAGATTGAAGGTTTGGAGACAACCCTTAGAGTCTAAATGTTTCAGGTTGAGTAGCACTAAGACAGAGTACTTGGAGTACAATTTCAGTGTTGAATCTCGTGAATTTGACATGGAAACAAGGCGGGATTCACAAGTCATTCCCACAAGAGAGTTTCAAGTACCTTGGGGCTATAATCCAAGGTACGTGGGAGATTGACGAGGATTTCACACATCGGATTGGAAAGGGATGGATGAAATGGACACTCGCATCTAGTGTCTTGTATGATAACAATGTGCCACCAACACTCAAAGGTAAGTTCTACATAGTGGTGGTTAGACCGACATACTGCATGGGGCAGAGTATTGACCAGTCAAAAACTCTCATGTCTAGAAGATGAAAGTTGCGGAAATGAGGATGTTAAAACGGATTCAAGAATGAAGATATTCGGGACAGGGTACGCGTGACCTCCATGGCATACAAGATGCAAGAAGCAAGGCTGACATGGCTCAGGCATGCCAAGAAGAAATGTACGGACGCCTCCGTGAGAAGGTGTGAGAGGTTGGCGATTGCGGGCCTGAGAAAAAGTAGAGGTAGGTCGAAGAAGTATTGGGAAGAGGTGATCGGGCGGGATATGGCGAGTCTGCAACTTGACGAGGACATAACCCTTAATGGGAGGGGATATGGAGGTCGAGGATTAGGATAAAAGGCTAGTAGGTAATTGCGCGTTTTGCTTTTCCTACCGGTAGTATCATTAGTATTTTCGTATTTCCTTATTCTTAGTTCTCTGGTACTCTTCTGCTTCAATTTTCGTATCATCTTGTTGTTGTTACTGTTTATTTTACATCATTATTGTGTTCATGCTTTTCTTGAATCGAGGGTCAATTCGAAACAATCTCTTTACCTGCACAAAGTACTCATACGGTCCGCGTACACACTACCCTCTTAGGCTCCACTTGTGGGATTACACTCGGTCTATCTGCGTTGTTGTTTAATTCTCAAGTAAATTTGAACTGGAAGGCTACCTAGTCACACACAAACAGCACTAATATGCACTTTTGAGTAAATACTCGCACACATGGATGTTAAGCAAGAATATATTGATTTGTCGGGTTGATTCTCGGTAAGGGTAAAGGTTAAAGCAACTAAGCAAGAAACACTAAAGTTAGCATCTAAGTATGAGATGTCAGTATAGAAACTCTGCTTGGAGTGGAAACCACATATATAGACTTCCCAGAGAGAACTTATTCACCATAATCTACCAGCCACTCACATCGACTCTCTGATAAATTTTTAAGAGATGGAATCTATTACAGCAAAACCTCAAACATGGAAGACCATAATATTTCTACAACCTAGTTGGGGATGGATGGTTATCTGGCCATTACTGTGGTGAAAAGGCCAGATATTTAAAAGAGTAGTTTTCTGTCATTAATGTGGAAGGTCACAGATTTGTCTTCCAGCATTCCATTGAAAACCTTCTACGAGACTGAAAGGACACTAGTTAAATGTTGACTGACACTAGTTTAATGTATCTCCTTTTTTATCAGCAACTACTTTAATGTAATCTTCTTCCACATCAGCTACATGCAAACTTATGCTCCTTCCCAAGTGCGCTATCTCTCTCCCTCTCTCATCAATGAAACTTCTGTTCCTACTCCAAAAAGGAATGAAGAGAAAAAAGCTTGTCAGAAAATATACCTTTTTAGAGAAGATCTAGCACATGCTGTTTGCACCACTGGAACAAGAATAGCCTCAGGAGGGTAAATAAGCATTCTTGAACTTTCTTTTATATTGTTGTTTCCTGGTGTAGTGCAGCCAAGGCTAACTTCAACATAGCAATTCTGTCCCTTAAGCTGATAACCAGATCGAGAAACACTGCATGGTAGCCCAACAATACTGTTTGAAGCACTAAACTTGTAGGAACTGTTTGAGCAAGTCAAATAAGAACCACAGTAAGGCAACAACATTAAGATGAGCTCTATCACTTTGAAAGAATGATGTTCACAAACAAGAAAAGGAGGGATTGAGAAGGAAAAAATTTAAAATAACCCAAAAAGAGGCAAATTTGACCTAAGATACACTTGCTTCACAAGATCAGCGGGGCAACATCCAGTGAGCCTCCCACGCATTCCATGAGGTGAGACAATAACTGGAAAAGAGGAAAAAAGGGAGAAATGAAAATACGAGCATACCTAACCATTCAGGAGCATAGTGATGGTGCCAAGGTTTTTTATTGGTTGAAAACCAAGTTCATCAACAACAACAAACCAGTAAGTTCCTACAAGTGAGGTATGGGGAGGGTAGTATATACACCTTAAAGGCTTACCCTACCATGGGAAGGTAGAAAAGTTATTTACGGTTGACCCTCGGCTAAAGACGAGATGAAAAGAATCAATGGCAATAAGTGGTAACAAGAAGAAGATATTAAGAAACAATAATAACAACAACAACAACAAACCCAGTGTATTTCGATAAGCGGCGTCTGGGGAGGGTAGTGTGTACGCAGGCCTTACCCCTACCATTAAGAAGGCAGAGATATTTCTGGCAAACCCTCCAAGGTATTAAGAAAAACGAAACGAAAAAAAAGTAATCAAATAGTAGGTAGTACCAATCCAAGAATGCAGAAATACCATGCTAACACTAATGTTACCAACACGTTTCTTTAGCTCGCTTAGATTCCATTAGGTTGTAATTAGTGTAATGATAGCAAGAATCGCACAGGTTCTGGAAGAACCTATTGGATACAAGGGCAGTCCGGTGAACTAAACTACTACTATGCGCGGGTCCGGGAAAGGGCCGGGCCACAAGGGTATTATACGCAGGCTTACACTGCATTTGTGCGAGAGGTTGTTCCCACGGCTTAACTAAACTACTACTATGCGCGGGGTCCGGGAAAGGGCCGGGCCACAAGGGTATTATACGCAGGCTTATACTGCATTTCTGCAAGAGGTTCCCGCGGCTTGAACCCATGATCTCCTGGTCATATAGCAACAACTTTACTAGTTACGCCAAGGCTCCCCTTCGAAGAACCTATTGGATGATAAATTCAGCATCTGAATGTACATCCAAGCCTTTAATTGTTTGTAAAAGCTTGCAGAGAAACCAACCTGGAAGCCTCTCACCAGAGACATTAGATGTATCCTCTGATATTTTATCAATGTCACCGCTTGAAAGTGCTCGTATATGCCTAGAAGAAGGTATGAAGAGCAATAACTTATTACAGGACCAAATAACAGATAACCAAAAGGATAGATTGCAATTCCTCCCTCAAATTAATAATGTAAACAAGGGTTCTGATAAGCCACTTATTTTTAGAAGAAGCAAAGAAATTTAGGAGAAAGATAATTCCTGGAGCTTTCGGTTATTAGAAGTTTATTAGAAGTTATCTGTTTAGCAGTTCTATTATGGTTATTAGAAGTTACTTATTATGGTTATTAGAAGTTATTTATCTTATCCTAATAGGTTATGCAGTAACTTCTAATAACCATAATATGCTGACCATAACTACTGCATAACCTATTAGGATAAGATAAGTAACTTCTAATAACCATAATAAAATTGTAAAACAGATAACTTCTAATAAACTTACTTTTAATAACTGAAAGCTCCAGGAATTATCTTTCTCCTAAATTTCCAATAATATTAACTTCTTTGTTCTATTTATTTTGTTATCTATTTCTGGTTTCTATCAGGTTCATTAAACTTACTTTGTAGATATTATAACGTGGACAAAGATAGCCTCTTCCGTAGCAGAAAATATGAACTCAACCACTGGCTGTCCCTTCCTTTAAGAAAGCAGCAATTACAAATCAGCATATATAAGGGTTAATTACAATGAAATCATGATTAGAATGACAGAAGAATAACTCGGGAACTAGCATACATCAAGGAGAACAGTAATACAAAAAACACTTAGACCATGATTAGTATCCAATTCAAAAAATGAAAATGCAAATTCCAGGCACTAGGGAAGGGAAGCTATGAACATTTAGCAGGCAAATAAAAAAGATATCGCTACTACAAGTGCCACACCCAGAAAAGATTAAAAAGATATACATTTTCTCAAACTTCTAACTGTACATAAAAACAGAATGACTCCACAGATTGAGGTTGTAACTGAAAAATCCAAAAGTATACTAGATTAGAATCAGCACCACAGTCCCTTTATCTCCATAACATCTTCTAAGTCGAGGAGCGCACAATTTCATGACAACATAAGGAAGATAGTACGGTAACAAAGGAGGTTATAAACCATAGTAAAATCATAATTTTTTATCTCCGTGGTGTCAAACCACTTGGGCCAACAAAACAATGCAATTAATGAACATACCTGAACAACTCTTCATTCTGTGAAAATGGATGGTGTCTAGTAAATACATCTCCATATCTCACATATGAAAGTCCTCTTAGTTTTCTGCCATTTCATGTTAACAAGTAAATAAATAATAGATCACGGAAACCTCTAACATGTGAGAATAATAAACCTTACCTTTCCATGCAATTCCTTAATGCCTGAGATAGCGCAGCAGCAACCTCTTCTGAATCTCCAGGAGCCACCCAGAGACCAGATGCCAAAACTGCAAAGATATGATAAAGATTGTTAAGCAAAGCAAAACGAAAAACAAAAACGGGTATCAGGATAAGTTCAAGAGTTGAAGTGCAAATCAATTAAAAAAACAATGACAATTGGTCAATCAGTCCATCAACAACGCCTCAATCCCAAACTAGTTGGGACCAGTGATATAAGTCCTCTACATATTCCGCTCTATTCAGGCCCGTCAATATTGGTAAGTAACTTGTCATTTAACACAGATCCCTAGTTCTCTAAGATTGGAGGTTTTCAAAATTTCACACTTGTCCTCGCCCGACCTAACTCAAGTGTAAAAACAACTAAACCCTTAATCTCAACTAGTTGGTACTGCCTACATGGATCATTTGGTTCCATTGTATTCTACTCTTGGCTAAACCTGCTTTGATTCCTAGAGATTGTAGGCATTTTCAGACAATTTTCTTCATGTAACTTTAGGTCTACCTCATCCTCTTTTAGCACCTTCAATCATCATAGTGTCGTCTAATATAACATACCTCTTAATTTGGATACAGCTGACTGTGCCTTTTCAACAACAGATGAATGCTGCCCAGGGAGAAAAAGCCAGAGCTTGATCTTCTCATCTGAAAACTAAAAGCAAGCAGAAGTTAGACAACTAAGAAATTTACAGTTTAACTACTTTGCTGACCATCCATACCAGGGTTATGAAGACCCTGAGATGGGTCCCAAGGTCCAACAAAGGAATTGGTCCACGTGCTGAGAAATCCTTCCTTCTGCAATTGCAGATGCGATGAGAGCACGAGCCATGTAGCAGCGTCTTTCTTATCCAGCTTCACACTTTAAAACAGATGGAGAACACGAAGAATTAAATATATTTTACCGGTAGTTTATTCAAAGGAGACAGCACTATGCATTAAATGGACTTTAGACTGCTCAAATATCAAACCTCTTGTCCACCAGAGAGCTGACATCCGATTCATGAGGAAGAAACTGAAACCAAGATATCTGATGTAAACCACCCTACAAAACCAGAAAATAATAGATGAGTTCAAGGCACATATATGCAATCATAATAAGCATCACAACATCAGGGACAGTTCAAGTGTACCATATTAGAAGAAACTATATCTCTTTCTCAGTAATTCTAGAAAATCAGTGCAAATGGCATGAAAAAGATGCACACGAGCCACATATCTATTAGGATATACCATCAAAGCAGCTGGGTCTTCCTCAAAAGAAAGAAAGCTGGAGGCCTGATAAAATCCCCGAGCAGGAAAGGGAATTACCATTGGTACTACATTATATGTGAACCAGTTTTTGGATGATCAATCTGTGTGGTCAAACTTTTGGGAGCACCTTATGAAAGCTACAAATATCTGGAATGGTGTAATTGAGAAGTTTGAGAAAAGACTAGCTACAAGGCAGATGCAATACCTTTCAATGGTTGGCAGACATACTAATAGTTAGTGCCCTCGACAGTATACCAACTTACTACATGCCATCTATCCCATGCGAAATAAGGTTCTTAAACAGCTTGACAAGATCAGAAGAACCGTCTTACGGGAAGCTAACGGCAAGAGCCACAAATTCCACCTACTGAAATGGTCCAAAGTCACAGTTCCAAAGCACCATGGTGACCCGGTATAAAGAATCTGACCATGCACAACAAATGATTGCTCATGAAGTGATTGTAGAGGTCTACACAGGAGGATCAAGCTCTATGGAAGAAGGGTGTCAATGCAAAATATGAAGTTCAGAATCATTGGTGTAAAAGCTGCTTAGATTCCACATGGAATATGCGAAACTTCGAGGTCAGTTCTCTCAGAATACTCACTTTGCAGTGGGCAATGGTTTACATATCAAATTTTGGAAGGACAATGGTTGGGCAGTTGTACTCCTAATGGATGATTACCAAACCTCTTTTCAAATTTCACGTGTTCCAGATGCAACCATATTCCAGGACAGATAAAACAGCACCTGTAACCTATACAAGACTGCATATTTGAGGAATTACTTGACCTTCACTCTAGACTGGATAATTGCATAGTTAATAACCAGGCAGTTGACAACATAAAGTGGGGCCAATTCCAATGACGGCAGAGTGGAGACACTCAGTCAAAGCAGGCTACAGTTTCTACTGTTCACAGAATGAACGGTTGATTATTAGCCATAGAAGCTAATATGGAAAAACTAAAGTACCAACAACTGTTATATGTTTCAGCTGGAAAACACTGTGTGAAGCATGTCTTACCAGGGATAACCTCGGTAAAAGGAACATTCAAATTGTGAATAGATGTTATACGTGCCTTCAAATACAAAAACCAACAACCACATGCCACAAAGTACTAAGCACGCCTTTGAATGTTGGAGCACTTGGAAAGTTGGTAAAGCCATCAGAAAAATTTGGAAGATGATCCCTTCTAGCATTTTCTTATAATGGTAGTGTCAGGGACAATTTGCACGCAATTCGACTAATTTTATTGGGTACCTCCTACCAGCACTAGTACTGGATAATTCGCCCGCCATGACTTAGGCAGATCGGGAAGAAATTACCTAGTGTCTTTTGCCTCCGGGGTTTGAACCTGATTTTTTCATGATTCTTTCCACTTCATTGACCACTAGACCACTCCCTTGGGTGCGATCCCTACTAGCATTTGTTGGTGTGCACGGACATAATGGAACTGAAGATGTTTTGATTGTTTATCAACCCCAAATCATTTTCTTAAGGCTAGAAGTCTAGTGTATCTCTTTAGTTGGCATAATGTGTCCCATGTAGATCCCCAAATAACTCTTTTGAACTTTGTTAGCTCCCAGGACTTAGCATAGCCATTGCAGCAGATCTATGGAGTATGTTTATATCACTCTTTGGGTTTAGATGGGTCATGCCACATAATAACAGGGATGCTTTTGATTCTTGGAGTTACTGGAAAGTTGAAAGCACCATCAGGAAAGTCTAAAAGATGATACATGCAGCTATTTTTTGGAGCATTTGGAATGAGAGAAACAGCAAATGTTTTGATGGAGTATCAACTTCTCCCCAAAAACTCAAGGCTAGATATCTCATGTATCTGTATAGTTGGGCTTATCTATCCCCTATAGACTCCTCTGATACTTTTTTAATGTTGTTAGCTCCCTCGTATAAACATCTGTAAGGAGCTAGCAATCCCCCTTTTTTTTTGCTATACTCTTTTGTAATTTCAGCATCTTCTTGATGCCAGCAATGAAACCAATTACTTCATCAAAGAAAGGACTTAGCATAGCCACGATGTAATGGAGCTAACATCCTATATTATGCAATCTTACATTTTGTGCTCTTTTGCATCTTCTTGGCGGGAAGCTACTTCATCAAAAAGACATTAGAAGATGGAATAGGAATGTATATGCAAGGAAGAAGATCACGTTGAGGGTATTGATGACAAGTTTTGGGACTCAAAGAGGGTAGGAGGAGAAGAATTTTACTAGAGGAGAAAATGAGAAAAGGGGTGATAAAGGAACTAGTGGTTGTGGCAAGTTGCTAAGGAAATTAGCTGAAAGCAAACGAGAGTGTTAATTAAAGAAACTGTCTGCATGTTCTGCTGGTTGGGGAAAAGTATTTGAGGAAGAAGAAGAGGTTAGGAAGGCAATTGAGGGCCTCACTGCGCTCCTTTTTTGTGGGGGAACGGAGGCTAAGCTATGTCGATCAAACTCTTCAAAATCCATGTACATCTGTGTCGACACGACATGGGTTGGGTGTGGGTATGAATCCACATCGGATCTGGACAACTTGGGTGCTTTGACTATATCTATGACCGAGAAGTGTAGATTGATTAGTATGATTCAGGGTTTATGTTATATAAAGTATGAGAATGCTTTGCTATTACGCATATCTTATGAATACAATATTAGGTGTTTATAAGGAATTAAATTTTATTTATTACAGTTCAATAACTTTAAGTCGCTGAAATATAAGTCGTAATATATATATATATATATATATATATATATATATATATATATATATATTATTATATATACGAACTGGGATCCATGCACCCAAATCCTAAAATTTATGTGATTGAAGAATACGTCCTCTAGATCTGCACCCTTATTGGATACCCAAACCCGAGCCCGAGCAACATAGAGGAAGTACAATTGAGGACTTGTACCAAAAAAAAACATACTCTAGAAGGACTAGAAATAAGAAAACGCGTGTTAAGTTACCTAATTGAATTCCATAGAAAAGGGATAATAGAACGGACACAATTTCATTACTAGGGTTTTTGAACTTACAAAATTAAGCAAGTAAAAAAAACAAATCAACAATAAAAACTTGCAATTTAACCCTCAAAAATAGCAGTCCTAATACCACAGCAAAGGCAAGGGTAATGAGTCATAAAAGGATATAAGGCAAGAAACATACAATCTTGAACACATTTGTCCACATTATTAGATAATTTTGAAGCCCGCTGAAGTAAACGCGTGTAGTTCTCTGGAATTTGGATCTTAGGGTGTATGACGTGTATCGAAGGCATGAAGCATTTCCTTGCACAACAAAGGGGCTGCAGTTCCTTCTAACAAAAACATGGAAAAACGAAAAATAACAAAGGATTAGTGTTTGTAAGAAAAAGATAAAGGGACTCAATAATCTCACCCCAACAAGAGTAAGCTTCTGTTTTTTCTAGGACAACTAGAGAGCAAAACTACTTGTATGTTACTTGGAGAGATCCTTTAAGCTAATGGCAAAGCAATCAATAGATTAAGCGTAGAACATAATTCAAAACTTTAACTCCAGATCTCTTCAGTATGCAATAACTTTTCCATCTAAAAATATGGCATCTCTCTCTCTCTCTTCCAGCTTCAAATCATACAAAATTCCATCAATCAAATAAGAACAACAGAACACAAACAGTAAGGCACAAGATCAGAATCCAAAATCATTGCTCCGCATTATAATAACACCAAGGAAGGCGATATTCATTTCAGAATTAGAATTCTACATAGCAAACAAATTTGAGATCAACAAATAACAACGCAAAAGTATTATTAATTCACATTTTAAATGAAAATTCAGTTGAGTGCAACTAGACGACAAGAGAAAAACTGCAGACGGGAGCTATGTACTAGTAACCATTTAAGGCTCCGAGTGAATCAACCCCGTTTGTAACAAGGAGAGGAGAGTGAAAAGGTTTAAAAAATTCAGTAAGCCAAAACTCACAAATCCGAACAGATTAACTTAAAAGATTTTCTTCTAGAATAATAAACATTAAATTGAAAATTTGGTTGCAACATGAAAACTTTCAACTGGAGAATTGGAAGATAGCACCGTCGATGAAGATTTTAGCCATAGAGATTTTGAACTTTTTAATAAATAATCGAATATTCTCTTCGTAATTCGAGAGAACACTTCTCTACCTTCTTTCTTAGGGTAAGGTCAACTTACCCTCGACCACCCCAGATCCCAACTAGTGGGATTACACTAGGCTTGTTATTGTTGTCGTTGTAATTAGAGAGACATTTCAATTGGAGTTGTCTTCGATGAACATGGAGAAATGCTCGGGCATAGCTTATTTCAAGCGTTAAAGATACGGAAGTCTGAAGAATTTAAAGGATTTGGGGCAAGAATTTTGGACGCTTAGGGGTTTGATGCAAAGGATAGAAAAACACAATGCCTATAAATAGCAGGGTGTCTATAACTTGCTTTTATTTCCTCTTAGATTAAACCCTAAAACCTCAAAAATGTTTTGAATTTGTACATGGTATTATACATTGGATGTTACATTATATATTATATTGGATGTCGTTGAAAGATTAATTTTTTTATTTTATATTAATTTTCTTTGTTTTATATGCCTATAAAATGTCATGTAATTGTAATGGAAAAATAAACCAAAGTGAAAGAACAAAAATTCTTCTCCCTTTTTTCTATCTCTTCTTATTTACATTTCACTGCATTACTTTTATTTTATAATATGTTATAAGCACGAAACTCTAATTTTATTCTTAACTCCAGCTAGGATGAGCCATATTTTATTAAGGTATGAATCATTTTAATCATTTTTTTTATTGCAGTACATATCATATGTTTAATTCTTACAACCTAAATTTTTCTTTACAATATTTGATAATTTACATAATTCATGTTGTTGTTCCCTTTTTTTCGCTGTTTCACATTTTTGTTTATCATATATGCATATGTATGTTGTGTATACATTATATAGTCACTACAACTAATAACACGTTCAAAGTAAAGTATTTATTTTAGTACTTCACTTATTTGTTGTCAACATTACTTTGATATTTAAATTTTTGGTTAAATTCATGCACATAACTAATAATTACATTTTCATTTGTTTAAATATTCTAACAGTGAGAAATGAACTCATAAGTAATAATTTTATAGTTTAATTACTTTATATTTATTGGGACATAAATAATGTTAGTCACGTTCAATTCTATTAACACACATATATCAATAATATAAAGTGAAATGAAACACTATGTAGCTTCTACTTTATGGTAAAAATAAAATAAAATAGTAGATTGTTAACATGATATAGTTCTATTTTTATTTCTTTTATCTAAATCATTTTGTTGTCATTAATTGTTTATTATTATAATTATTTCTCTAACTTATTCATCTTTTATGATAGTTTTCACTGTCAAACTTATCAAAATTTGAATTTGTTGCACTTGACATCACCGGGAGGAACTATTTATCATGGGTTCTTGATGCTGAAATTCACCTTGACACTAAAGGTCTTGGAAATACTATTATACAAGGAAGTGAAACATTAAATCAGGATAAAGCGAAGATCATGATTTTCTTTAGTCATCATCTACATAAAGGGTTAAAAACTGAATATTTAACCGTAAAAGATTCACTTGAATTGTGGATTAATTTGAAGGATCGATATGACTACCTAAAATTTATGGTATTACCGAAAGCTCGGTATGAGTGGATACATTTAAGGTTGCAAGACTTTAAAACCGTAAGTGAGTATAACTCTGTTATCTTTAAAGTAAGTTTTCTATTAAAATTATGTGGAGACACTATCACAGATGAGGACTTATTGGAAAAAATATTTTCTACTTTTTATGCTTCAAATGTGGTGCTACAACGGCAATACCGTGAAAAAGGTTTTAAGAAATATTATGATTTAATCACATGCCTACTTGTGGCTGAGCAGAATAATACTCTGTTAATGAAAAATCATGAAGCCCGCCCCACTGGGTCAGCTCCATTTTCGGAAGTGAATGTTGTAGCAACATATGATAAGTTTGAAAGAAAATAAAATAATTACTGTGGTCGTGGACATGGTCGTAAACGTGGACGCGGCAGGGGCGAAACAATTATCGCCATTATGGTGGAAATAAATTGGAGAACAATAAGGGTTCCCGAATTAATCATTCAAAAGGTAAAGCTAGTATGTGTCACTGATGTGGTATGAGAAGTCATTGGGCACGCATCCAGAGCATTTTATTAAACTTTATCAAGCCTCTCTCAAGAAAAAGGAAAATAATGTGGAGGCACACTTGACCTTTCAAAATAATGATGATGAAGCAGGTCCCTCAAATAAATATGATTCTAAGGCACATCTTGCATATAAAGATGATGATTTTGAAGGCCTAGCAAATATTACTCATTTAGAAGTTGGAGACTTCTTTGAGAATATTGACTAAAGAACTAATCATCTTACTGGGGAATGAAGCTATAAAAGTTGTTATTTTTATGTTTGCAACTAGTTTATTTTTCTTGAGTGTATTTTCCTAATGCATCATGTGTTGCTAGTTTCTACATCTATATACATATAAATCTGGGAATAGACAAAGTGACGTGGCATGCCTCTATAGCTAGCATTCCTATTTATCTATTTTGTCAATTTTTTGCCTTTTATTCTTTTTAAAATTGTTTTAAAAAATGTTTCATTATAGAAAAAATCAACAGTCACTTCTTCTCCCAAAAAAAACTGTTGCGTCTAATGCTCTTAATTAGGCTTCCATTAATTATCTTCCTCCATTTCTTTCCCAGGTGAATTTCCTTTTTCCTTATCACTTTCCCTCTTCTTCCTCCTTTCTCCACAGGTAATCATCAAACTAAATATCCTCTTTTTGTCTTTTTTGTCTTTTGGTATTTCTTGTATATTTAATTTTTGTTGGATTTTACATCCGTTTGGATTATTACCAATGTGCTTCATTTTCTTTGGTATGTTTAATAGTAAGTATTTTATTATCATTATACTCAAATTAATTTTCTGATGATTAATTGTGTACCCGTTGCATCTTCGCCCTTTCGCCCTTTTCCATCTATTCTCTTCGTCATTTTCGACTTTGGTCTATTTCCATGTTAGTTTGTTCTTTGTGCGACGCTTCTATTTATATTTGGTCTATGTTTTTTTTTACTGTACGGTCCGACATATTGATCGATTTTTTGTATTTTTCTGTAGCTTATGAGAGTTACTTGACTATCAATTCGTACTGTAGCTATGGCATGATTGACTTTTGGGACATTTTAGCTCTTGCAAGGTTTGGTTACATTCGTTTATCATATTTTAGAAAAGTAAATTTAACTGTTACAATAAGAGTAAAACTAGCTAGCTATATCTTTATACGTGTTCTTAATATACATAGGAAAAAACAAATGTATAAAATTTGTTAAAGATATTATTCATAGATAGAAAATTAAACGTGAATAAGCTTTCATTAGCTTTGATATGAACGCAAGAAGCAGTGATGACTTTTTTGGCAAGAATGCACACTTGCATTAGAAGCCAAACTACTTTGAAATGAAAGATTGAAAATATAATGTCTTAGGTTTTTTTTAATCATACAACTTCACGAGTTCTATATTTGACGTAAAAAGTTGCTTGGAAATCGAATATGACATGAAGCTATTATTCAAGACATGTAGTCCTTTGGCTATGTAACTTATTTCTTTTGTGGTAAGGCATAGATAATTATTGTATATAGAAATTGTGAAAGGCTCTATATTTGACATGATCGACTAAAAAGAGACGCCATAACAATCTTACTCTTGGTTAATTTAGTTACTAACCTAATACAACTTTAGTTGGAATTAATTTTTCCTATATTAATGGTTATTTTTTCTACACTGCATGCCACATGATACCAGAACTTTCAACAATGTAGGTTATTTATTGTTTCTTGTGAGCTTTTGTTTGATATTGTTATATTTTATTTACATGATAAAGGTTGTATTAATGTACGTGGATATCTTTTGGTGATTAGGTCATGCCATTTATTAGGAATTAGTCAAGAGAAGTCAATTGGTGTAGAAGAAGTTACTATTCATTGTCTCTCCCTTCTTCACCTACATTCCCATGGAAGCAGTACAATGCTGCTACAAATGGATGTTTTTGTTATTGTGATGCTGAAATAAAGCTGCAAATTATATATTGTAAAGAAGTCGGGGGTTTATGCAGGAGTTCGTTGCGAATAAGAAAAGAGAATGTTATTTCTACTCTATTATTTCACATATTTGAATTGTTTTTTTTGTTGTTGAATAAATCTACAATAATATTTTCTTCTATTGTATTTATTTTCTTCTCTTTTTTGCTCTTTTTTTGTTTACTTACTATTACTAATCAAATATATAGGAGTAATAATGTAATATTCAAAATAATAAATACTACAAGTCTTTAATTATGATCAACATTTACTTCAAATTATTATAGTAATAAATATTATAATTTACAATAATGAATGTTATTTATGAACAAGATTTAACTAGGAAGGAAAGGCAAGAGTTTGCATAAAATATTATTTTTCTAAGTGAAATGTCTTGATCAGAACTTTGTCTTATAAAACTATAGAAATAGGTAGTGCTTTTTTGTTTGGTTTATATTCTTTGTGCTTTTTATTTTTTTCCTTAGGCATTTGATTTGTAATTTTTGTTTGTATCTTTCTTCGACTTGCTTAAAATTGACATAATTGCTATGTGACTTATATCAAGTAATTTATTTCATTTTACAAACTCTCTTATACTTAAATTTATAAAAAAAGACGTTTCACCGCGCGAAGCGCGGATTGATTAACTAGTTCCTAATATATTTCTTAATATATTTTTTTTGCTTGTCTTTCATATTTCTTATAATGTATTATTTGTCCTTTTTTATGAAGAATATGAACATTCTCCAATCTTCAGTTGGACTCAAGATTAATAAAGATGATATATGTCTTTTGGATAGTGCTACAACACACACTATTTTAAAAGATAAGAGATATTTCTCTTATTTGGTAATGAAAGAAGCGGATGTTAATACAATATCCGGTAGTACAAGATTAATTGAAGGTTCTGGAAGAGCCAATTTATTACTACCGGGAGGAACAAATTTGGCTATTGATGAAGCACTATATTGTAGTAAATCTCAAAGAAACTTATTAAGTTTCAAAGATATTCGCCAAAATGGCTATCATATTGAGACTACCAATAATGAAAAGATTGAATATCTTTATATTACTACAATAATGTCCGGTAAGAAATATGTGCTTGAAATGTTACCCGCTCTTTCCTCCGGCTTGTACTATACAAGTATTAGCAGGATTGAAACACATGCCATTGTAAATGAGAAGTTTACTAATCAAGATAATTTTATTATTTGGCATGACTGGTTGGGCCATCCTGGTTCTAATATGATGCGTAAAATAATTGAGAATTCACATGGACATGCAATGAAGAATCAGAAGATTCTTCAATTTAAGGAATTCCCCTGCATGTTCTCAAGAAAAATTAGTTATTAGACCATCAACTATTAAAGTTAAGATGGAATCCCCTGCATTTCTGGAACTTATACATGGTGATATATATGGGCCCATTCGCCCTCCATGTGGACCATTCAAATATTATATGGTTTTGGTATATGCATCTACAAGATGATCACATGTATGTTTACTATCAACTTGCAATATGGCATTTGCGAGATTGTTGGCTCAAATAATAAAGCTAAGAGCACAATGTCTAGATTATGCAATTAAGACAGTTCGTCTTGACAATACTGGTGAATTTACATCCCAAGCCTTTAATGATTATTGTATTTCAACTAGGATAACAATTGAGCATCAGGTTTCTTATGTTCATACACAAAATGGTCTAGCAGAATCATTGATCAAACGCCTCCAATTAATTGCTATACAAATGCTTATGAGAACAAAACTTCCCATTTCAGTATGGGGTCATGCTATTTTGAACGCAGCAGCACTTGTGCCGATAAGGCCCACAAGTTATCATAAAGTCTCCCCATTGCAGTTGGTTTTTGGTCAGGAGTCAAATATTTCCCATCTTAGGATCTTTGGTTGTGCGACATATGTTCCAATTGCTCCACCACAACGCACAAAGATGGGTCCCCAAAGAAGATTGGGGATATATGTTGGATATGAATCTCCTTCTATTATAAAGTATCTAGAGCCAATGACTGGAGATTTATTTATGGCAAGATTTTCTGATTGTCATTTTGATGAACCAGTATATCCAACATTAGGGGGAGAAAATAAGCAGCTAAAAATGAAGATACATTGGAATGCATTATCACTGTCTCATTTAGATCCTCGAACAAATCAATGTGAACAAGAGGTTCAAAAGATTATTCATTTGCAAAATATTGTAAATCAATTGCCAGATGCATTCACTAACCTACTAAGGGTGACTAAGTCACATATTCCAGCTTCTAATGCTCCAATTCGATTTGATATCCCGGAAGGACAATTAATTAAAGCAAATAAGCCTAAGCCTTGCTTGAAACGTGGTAGACCAATCGGTTCTAAAGACAAAAATCCTCGAAGAAGAAAAGGAGCAAGTGATCAAAGTAAACATAACACAGAGGTAGTGGCTCAAGAAGAGCCCCAAGACATAACAAATGATAAGACCTTGGGGGAGGTCCAGGTACCTGAAAATAATGAAAATGAAGAGATATCAATAAGTTACATCTCAACCGGGAAAAGATGGAACCGAAATAATAATGTTATCGATAACATTTTTGCTTATAATGTTGTTGTTGAAATAATGCAACAAGATGAGGATCTTGAACCAAAATCTGTCAATGAATGTAGACAGAGAAATGATTGGCCAAAATGGAAAAACGCTATCCAGGCAAAGTTAACTTCACTTGGAAAACATGAGGTCTTCGAACCCATAGTTCGAACGCCTAAAGGCATAAAGCCAGTAGGGTATAAATGGGTTTTTGTGCGAAAACGAAATGATAAAAATAAAGTCGTTAGATATAAAGCACGACTTGTGGCACAAGGGTTTTCCCAAAGGCGTGGAATTGATTATATGGAAACATATTCTCCTGTAGTGGATGCTATCACCTTCAGGTATCTCATAAATATGGCAGTGCAAGAAAAACTTGATATGCATCTAATGGATGTTGTTACAGCCTATTTTTATGGATAATTAGATAACAAACTTTTTATGAAAGTACCTGAGGGATTTAAAGTGCCAGAAGTATATAAAGGTTTTCGAGAAACTTGTTCAATAAAGCTTCAAACATCTTTGTACGGATTGAAACAATCAGGTCGTATGTGGTACAATCGTCTGAGTGAATACCTGTTGAAAGAAGGGTACAAGAATGATCCAATTTGTCCTTGTGTCTTTATAAAAAAGTCTGGATATGAATTTGTTATAATCGTCATATATGTTGATGATTTAAATATCATTGGAACTCCTGGGGAGCTTCCAAAAACAATAGACTGTTTGAAGAAAGAATTTGAAATGAAAGATTTTGGAAAGACAAAATTTTGTCTTGGTCTAGAAATTGAGTTTACGAAAGATGGAATATTTGTCCATCAATCAACATACACCGAAAAGATTTTAAAGTGATTCTATATGGATAAAGAACATTCTTTCAGTACCTTGATGGTTGTGAGATCACTTGATATAAAGAAATATCCATTCCGACCTCATGAAAATAACGAAGAGCTTCTTGGTGCCGAAGTACTATATCTCAGTGCAATTGGGACATTAATGTATCTTGCTAATAATTCCCAACCAGATATAGCTTTCTCACTAAGCTTATTGGCAAGATTTAGTACTTCGCCAACACAAAGACACTAGAATTGTATTAAACATATATTTAGATATCTCCAAGGGACCATTGATATGGGTTTATTTTATTCAAATAAATCCAAGCCATCATTGATTGGTTATGCAGATGCATGATATTTTGTCTGATCCACACAAAGGTCAATCTTAGACAGGCTATTTATTTACAAGTGGAGGTACAACCATATCATGGTGTTCGACAAAACAGACTATGGTTGCTACTTCTTCAAATCATGCAGAGATAATAGCCATTCACGAAGCAAGTCGAGAATGCGTTTGGCTAAGATCTATAACTCAACACATTCAGCAAACAGTGGTCTTTCTTCGAAAGAGAATATTCCAACAATATTGTATAAATACAATGCTGCATGCAAAGCTCAATTGAAAGGAGGATATATCAAAGGAGATTGAACAAAACACATTTCACCAAAATTCTTTTTTCACTCATGATCTTCAGAAGAGTGGTGAAATAGATGTACAACAAGTTCGTTCAAGTGATAATTTGGCTGATATGTTCACTACGGCATTACCAACCTCAATATTTGAAAAGCTGATATATAAGATTGGAATGCGTCGTCTTCGAGATATTAAGTGATTTTTCATCAGGAGGAGTTAGTACATGTTGCACTCTTTTCCTTAACCAAGATTTTGTCCCACTGGATTTTCCTTAGTAAGATTTTTAATGAGGCAGCAAGCAATGTATATTATAAATAACTATGTACATCCCAATATTTTTTTTGTAAGTTCTTAGTGAGGCACATTATCATATGGACATCCAAGGGGGAGTGTTATGAATAATTTGTACATTGCATGCTATATTGGATGCCCATGTTGTGAATAGTTGAAAGATTAAATCTCCTATTTTATATCAATCTTCTTTGCTTTTTATACCTATAAAAAGTCATGTAATTGCAATGGAAAAATACACTAAAGTGAAAGAATAAAAACTCTTCTCCCTTCTTTCTATCTCTTCATATTTACATTTTACTGCATTGCTTTTATTTTATAACAAAAAATTCATATTTCAAGTCCCTAATACATACTAATACCAAATTATGGGGTTTCGTTGATCGGTATGGTATATTATTTAAACATTTCGATTCGATATTTTGATATTTAATTTTTTAAAATATTATATCCATGTCGTACCTAATTTTGGGTATGGTTCGATTTTTTTCTTTCGAATTCAATTTATTCAACTTGGTAATTTCAGTTTATTCGATGAATACTAATTAGTGTGTAGAGTCAGACTATAAAACTCTTAATTAAAGTACTCAAAAGTACAAATCTAAAAATATTTCCAGCAAACGTATAAAGAGAAAAATGTATATAAAGGAATAAATTTGATCAATTAGAAATATCTTGTTACTTGCGTAAAGTTAATTGATGAACTTAGAGAATAAATAAAAGCAAAATTTTAGATTTATTATATTTATATTATAATTAATAATATGTGTATTATGCAATATAATATATATTTCGGTACGATATTGGTATTTTATTTTAAAATACCAAATACCATACTTAATAACAATTTTTTATAAATTTTTTTTTAACTAAATACCATACAGAATACCAAATTATTGAATACCAAATACCAAGAGTTTTGATTTGCGGTACGGTAATTCCGTATTTACTAAATTATACACAACCCTATACAAAATTTCCTAGATTCCCAAGCATTTTTTCCTATGTTCTCTAAAGATAACTCTAATTGAAATGTTCTTGAATTATGAAGAGATTCGTGTTGTAAAACGATAGATTGGTATTGAAAGGCAATATACTAAGAACGTTATACCCTATTAGACCTTTATGTGGAAAAAGCTGGAAGAAAGGTGTGACGACCCAAAGGGTCATCACCGTATTTCTTCCTTTTTCCGCGCTTTCGAGGCCTTGGAAACCTCGCTTATGGTTACCTCGATTTACATGCGTAGTCCAGACACGATGCCGAAAAGCTTTTATGTTAAAATATGTGAGTTATGTGAAAAATTTGAAAAATTTTGATATTAATATTGATATAGTTGACTTTGGTCAATATTTTTAGTAACAAACTCCGACCAGAGATGTGACGGTCCCGGGAGGTCCGTAAAAAATATAGGACTCGGGCATGTGCCCAAAGTCGAAATCTGAGGTCCAGAACCCGAGTAAAAGAATTTTTTTGTTAAATTATTTTTTTGAAAATGATATGAAAATTTGAAATGAAAATGAGTTAGAAAATATAGGTATCAGGCTTGTATTTTGGTTCCGACGCCTGGTACAAGTCTTAAATATATGTTAAGCACTATCTGTAAAGTTTGGTTGAAAAAGGATGTCGTTTGACGTGTTTCCGACTAAAAATGGGATGTTGGAAGTTTATGAAATTTGAAATGAAAATTATGAGTTTTGGGTTGATTCATTGATTTTTATGTTATTTTAGCGATTTGATCACTCGGGTAAGTTCGTAGAATGTTGTTGAGTTAGTGTAGATGTTTGGTTAGGAGCCCCGAGGGCTCGGGAGTGTTTCGGATGTAGTTCGGGGTGTTTTTGGACTTAGAGCTGTTGCAGAATTTCTGCTTCTAGTGTTTAGAGAATTTGCTCTCTGCGATTACAATTCCATTCCTGCGATCTCATAGAGTCTTCTTCAGGCATTCCAAATTTCTTCTGCGATCGCACAAGTTGTCCCGCGATCACATAGTTTGACCAGTCTCTTCAATGCAATCGCATTCATCTCTTCGCGATCGCACATCTTTAAACTTCACCCAAAAATCCTGGCTTCCCTTCTTCTATGTGAACACATGACTTGTTCTGCGATTGCAGAAGCCAAGTTCCCACTCCTATATGTGATCGTATCAGCTGCCCCGCGATTGCATAGACCAAAAATGCCCAGTGATTTTAAAAGCTTAAAAACAGAATGGTTGCAGGATTTTTCCTCACCTTTCACACGAGCTCTCCTCTTAAACCCTCCATAGACGAAATTCAAGCTCTCCTTCCATCCATAACTCTTTGGGTAAGTAATCTTAACATCATTCCCTCATTATTTCTTCATCTAATTACTAAAATTCTAGCCTAAAAATATGAAATCAAAGTAGAAATTAGGGCTCTTGGGTAGAGTTATATTTTTGGAAATTTTGGGTGATTCAACCCCAATTTGGGGTCTAATCTTGAAACAAATTACATATTTGAACTCGTGGGGTTATGGGCGATCGGAATTTGGTCCGAGCCTCGAGTTTGGACCATGTGGGCTCGATGTCAGATTTTTCTATTTTTGGAAGAATGATAGGAATTTTATTTCTAGAATTGGGATTATGTTTTTGAGCTCTTATTGATACTATTGAACCAAATTGTGCCTAGATATCGTTGTTTCGGAGTCGCATTCTAAAGAAAAAGTGGTTTTAGAGCCTTGATTGCTATTTCCGGATCGAGGCAAGTGATTGGTCTAACTTTGGCTTGAGGGATTATGATTAGGATATTATTTGCGATTTGCTAAATATGGAGTATGGTGTATAGGTATGGTGACGGTTATCTATACACCGGAGTCTAGCATGACCATGGCTCTTATATGTGTTGGATTCAGATTTAATGTTACATCTTTATTGCTTGGGTTGATGAGTATAATATAATGTGAATAGTTGAGGAAGGTTTGTGATTGGTTTTGGATTTTGGAGCATTGGCTCGGACTAGAAATTGTACACGAGGGATATGTGATTAAAAAAAATGGATCGCGTAGCGATTAGTCCCTTGCCGGGATGTAAGTATTTATTGTATTCTCCCTTGCCGGGATGTTTGGATTGATAATTGTATTCCCTTGCCGGGATTTTTTATTTATTATTGTTACTCCCCTCGCACTTGAGTTGCGGTCGTTGTTTGGGTGAGTTTTTGGTATTAAATATTGAGGATCGGGTTGCACGTCACAACGGTATTTATTATTGATAAATATTGAAGATGTGGTTACGCACCGCAACAATATTGATTATTGAGGATCGGGTTGCACGCCGCAACGGTGATAACTATTGAGGATCGCGTTGTGCGCCGCAACGGAGTATAGACTGGGTGTATTGTGTTCATATGTAGAGATTTCCTGTGTTTTTCCTTATTAGTTGTTATTGTTCAGCTTTACTTCTTTAGCGATGATTTTTGTATTTAGATTGTAGTACCCCACAACATGTTTTCCCCCCTTTTACTGCTTCAATTAGTGTACTTTACTGTTATTGCACATATATGTGTACATGTTATTTGTGGTAGTGTGACGACCCAAAGAGTCATCACCTGCTTTCCTCATCGTGCTTCCAAGGCCTTGAAAACCTCATTTTATATTGCCTTGATTTGCATGCGCAGTCCAGACGCATAGCCCAAAATTCTTTATGTTGAAATATGTGAATTCTATGAAAAAATTGAAGAATTTTGATATTAATATGATTTATAGTTGACTTTGGTAAATATTTTTGGTAAATAGACCCGGACCTGAGATCGCACTGTCCCAGAAGGTCTATAGAAAAATATGGGACTCGGGCATGTGTGTGGAGTCGAAATGTCAGGTCTGGAACCCGAGTAAAAGAATTTTTCTGTTAAATTATTTTTCTGAAATTATTTTGGAAAATTAAAATGAAAATTTATTACAAGACTATGGTATCAAGCTCATATTTTGGTTTCGATGCACGGTACAAGTCTTATATATTGTTTAGGCACTTCCTGTAAAGTTTGATTTAAAACGGACGTCGTTTGACGCGTTTCGGACCTAAAAAAGCTAAAGTTAAGGTTTATGAACTTTGAATTGAAAAGTGGTGATCTTGGGGTTTAATTCGTTGAATCTGACATTATTTTAGCGATTTGATCGCTCGAGCAAGTTCGTATTATGTTCTTGAGTTAGTGTGTGCGATTGGTTAGGAACCCCGAGGGCTCATGAGTGTTTCGGAGGCATGTCGGGGTATTTTTCCCTTAGAAATGTTGCAGATTTTGCTTCAGCTGTGCAGGTCCCTTTTACTCATCGCGACGCCTCCTATGTGTTCGCATAGCTATAGGTTCTCCCTTCATCGCGTTCGCATTCATTGACCTGCGTTTGCGTAAAGTCATTTGACCCTGAGGACTCAGTCCCCTTTTACTCTTCGCGTTCGCATAGTGAGTCACGTGTTCGCATAGTTATGGCCCCTTCCCCACGCGTTCGCAAACCTGTCCACATGTTCGCGTATAAGCCAGTCCCAGACCCCCCAGCTCTTTCCTTTACGCGTTCGTAATCAGCCCCACGCGAACACAATGCTTTGCCCAGCGTACCCTTCGCAAACACGGTCCCTCTCACGTGAACACGAAGGGCAGTTTTGCCCAGTTAAATTTTTTAAAAACGGGACAGAACTAGTGCACTCAGATTTTTCACTCTTTTATCACGAGCCCTCTTCTCTCCCAAGCTCTAGGAAGCCATTACCGCCCCCAAGCTTCAAGACCCTTTGACTAAGTAATTTCTCGCTTATTTCCTTCACTTTTCTTATATTAATTAACTAGTTTTTAAGACTAAATCATGGAATCAAGGTAGAAATCATGGGGTTTGAGCAAAGTTATATTTTTGAGATTTTTGGGTAATTCAACCCCAATTTGGGGTCGAATTTTACAACAAATTATATCTTTGGATTTGTGAGGTTATGGGTGAATTTATTTTGGTTCGAACCCTGTGTTTTGGCCTAGCGAGACCGGGGTTGGTTTTGCAATTTTTGGACAGCATGTTAGAAGGACTTTAATTAGGTAATTGGATTGGATTGTTGAGTAGTATTGATGATATTAAATAAATTATGTATAGATACGATTGAATTGGAGCGAAATTCGGAAGGAAAAGCATTGCTTGAGGACTGAGTTGGCCATGAACCTTCGAGGTAAGTGTTTGGTCTAACCCTGGCTTGAAGGAATAGGAGTTTGAGTCTTGTTGCTAATTGCTATGTGATCGAGTATGATGTATAGGCATGGTGACAAGTATCTATACATTTGTGTGTAGCATGACTGTAAGTCTTATAATGTAATTATCGTGAACTGATTATGAAATCCATGTTTATTGGAGTATTTCCATATGTTGTGAATAACATGTGAATGATAATATGATAATTTGATTTCTATGAGCATTGGTTCAAATTGTGATACGAAATTGAAAGTATATGAAATGACTTGTGTCACTGAGGAGCGTTGGCTCCAGTTGTAAACGAATTGTGAAAGTACAAGTGATAATTGAACCTCTAGAGCAATTACTTGAAAAGAATTGTGAAGTTAAAGTGAGAAAGAGGAGAGATCACTATGTTGCCCTTTTGGCGGGCTGTGGTTAAGTTATGGTTCCCTGTATGTGTTCTTAATTGATATTACGAATTCTTAGGGTGATGTTTCCCGTGTTAGGAAAAGCTTAGGGTTATAGCTGAGGTTATTAAGTATTGTAAAAAATTAGTTATAGATAGACTGGTTGGGTGTGGTAGTCGATTAGATGTAACTGAGGTGGTTAAGTATGGTAATATGACTGTTATAACTGTGGTGGTTAGATATTGGAATTAATATGGTAATTAGATGTGGGAACTAATGTGGTCTTGATTATTCCCTTGCCGGGACATTTTGTTGATTCTGTTGTTAGTCTTTCTCTCCCTTGCTGGGATGATTGAACTATTAATTGTGCTCCCGTACCAGGATGATTGAACTATTAATTGTGCTCCCTTGCCAGGATGATTGAACTATTAACTATGCTCCCTTGCCGGGATGATTGAGTTGTTAATTATGCTCCCTTGTCAGGATGTTTGCTACGTAATTGTCTGTTGTGTATCCCTTGCTTTTGACTGTTGCTTGGGGATTTAGACTGGTTAAATGATATTGAGGATTGGGTTGCACGCCGCAACGATGATAAATGATAAATAACGTGGATTGGGTTGCACGTCGCATTGGTGATATATGGATCGGGTTGCACGCCGCAATGATGTTAATTGTGGATCAGGTTGCACGCTGCAACGATGGTAATGGTGGAATGGGTTGCATGCCACAACGATGGTAATTATGGAACGGGTTGCACGCCGCAATGGTTGTTGACATCTGTGGCTATGTTTGAATATTTATCCTTGTTTCACTGTGGAATTAAGCTGTTTTGGTTGTTACTCTGGATTAAATGTTTAATTATATTTTCCCCGCAGCATGTTCCCCTCCCATGTTATTGATTTATTGGTATTCGATTTTCCTCTGTATATATGATAACTTCACAGGTTTATGTGGTATCCAATCTAGCCTCGTCACTACTTCGTCGGGGTTAGGCTAGGCACTTACCAGCACATGGGGTCGGTTGTGCTAATACTACACTTTTGTAAGTTTCTGCACAGATCCAGGTTTTGAGCAGCAGCATCAGTAGTTCAATAGAAGGATCTTATTATCACGAGACTGAGGTAGCCTTACAGGCATCCGCATGCCCGACGTCTCTTCTTATACTTTTCACTTATACCGTGGTCTCATTATTTCGGGACAGACAACTGTTATATTTCTTTCAGACCTTTATATGTAGTTTATTCTTAGTGGTTCGTGATTATGTGACACCAAATCTTGGGTAGAGGATGTTGTTGAGTATTTCAAATCTATTTCAGACTAATAAAAATTAGACTTCCGCAGTTATGATTATTATTATTGTTTATGCTATTAAATTGACAACAAGATAGTTTTACTAATGAAAACGGTGAGTAAATTGGCTTGCCTAGCTACCACGAGTAGCGCTATCACGATCCCCATAGTGGGAAATCTGGTTCATGATAGGTATGTCCTATCTAGCCCCATCACTACCTCGTCGGGGTTAGGCAAGGCGCTTACCAGCACATGGGGTCGGTTGTGCTGATGCTACACTCCGTGCATTTCTTTTGCACATATCAGGATGTAGCTTTCGGACGCTACAGTATTAGACCGGGAGCAGGCCTTCTGTTCATGGACTCTTGAGATAGCCTCGCAGACGTTCGCGGGCCCGGAGTCTCTTTCATTTTTATTCAGTTTGTTAACTTTTGTAGTGCGACAGACTATTATACTTTCTTTCAGACGGTTGTATTTAGTAATCTTACAAGTTCGTGAGTAGTGACACCATGTTCTGGGTAAAGACATGTTTCAAACTTTCGCAAATTTTTGGTTTCATTTTATTTAAGTTTAAAGTCTTCCGCACTCGTTTTAATGATTTTCATTTATTATATTATTGAGTATTATTAGAGAATGTTAATATTTGGCTGGCCTAGCTCCGTTAGTAGGCGCCATCACGACTCCTGATGGTGGGAAATCTGGGTCTTGACAAGTTGGTATCAGAGCTCTAGGTTGCATAGGTCTCGTTACTCACAGACAAACTAGGTAGAGTCTGAGGGATCGGTACGGAGATGTCTGTATTTATCCCTCAAAGGCTAAACAGTTAGGAAAAATTTCACTTTTGTTCTTTCTTGTCGTGCGATTCTGTTTTTCAAGTACTGATTGTCGTTCTACTATGTTTTTTCACATATAGCGAGAACATGTGCTTCTTTTTCTAATGCACAACAGCCCGAACCCCCAGTAGCAGCTCCTGCGAGGGGCAGAGGTCGAGGTCGTGCCAGAGGCTGAGGTAGGGGAAAAGCTCAGCCCCAGGTAGTAGTTCCAGAGGTGGAGCCTCATATTGACTATGATGAAGAGGTTCCAGCCCCAACAGCTCTAGTGGGCTCAGCTCAGGTCCTAGGAGGGGTCATGTTTACCCCGGATCTTCAGGATGCTCTAGTCCAATTGGCAGGCTTTATGGACAGTGTCACTAGAGCGGGTTTGCTGCCAGTAGCACCATCGACTTTATAGGTTGGAGGAGGGGTTCAAACTCCTGCTACACGTACTCCGGAGCAGATAGCTCCCCAGACTCAGGTTCTAGAGGTTCAGCCCGCAGTGGCAGTTCAGACAGGTGTTACAGCTCAGGCCGTCGATGGCGCGGCTATGTCTTCAGATGCTTTGTGGAGACTTGACCGGTTCTCCAAGCTTTTCACCACCACTTTCAGCGGTGCTTCACCAAAGGATCCCCGGGATTTTCTATTTAGTTGTCATGAGATTCTCAGGACCATGGGTATAATGGAGACCAACGGGGTTGATTTTTGCACCTTTAGGCTTGCATAGTCCGCCAAGACTTGGTGGAGAGATTTTTGTCTATCGACCAGCAGGGTCTCCAGCTTTGACGTGGGATCAGTTCGCGGAGTTATTCTTGGAGAAGTTTCTCCCCGTCACTCCGTGGGAGGCACTTCGTAGGCAGTTTGAGTGCCTCCAACAGGGTTCCATGATAGTTACATAGTATGAGACTAGATTTTTTGACTTGGCATGCCATGTAGTTGTGATACTCCCTACAGAGCGAGAGAGGGTCCGAAGATTTATTGATGGATTGATTCAATCGATCCATCTTCAGATAGCCATGGAAGTTGGTAGTGATATTTCCTTTTAGGAGGCACCCAATGTGGCCCGCAGAGTTGGGATGGCCTTCACACGGGGAGGTGGTCAAATGTCACACAAGAGCCCTCGTCATTTTGGTAAATTTAGTGGTACCTCATCTGGAGGTAGGGATTGCTTTGGTAGGGATCTGGCACCGAGGCCCTTTCAGTCAGCTCTTCAGGCTTCTCGTGGTATTCCAAGAAGTGGTGGTTCCCAGCAGTATCATTTAGATTAGTAGCCTATCAGTGCACCCCTACTTCAAAGTG
>JASVEL010012078.1:0-76032 GCA_032618575.1 Nicotiana noctiflora | reverse complement strand
AAAAACTAGGTTGATCAATTTTTATAGGTGGAAAAGAATAATAGAATAATTTATCATTACAAAATGACACGTATTGACTGTTGTTATCAAGAAATAATCAAACACCAAAGCTATGTTGCACGGATTATCCAAATTATAGTCGGATCCTTCAAAAATGCATTATTTTTAGAGGATCCGACACGTATCCGACCATATTTCCGGAGAGTACGAGCAACACTGCACATAACTACATATGTATTTATCCCAACAAGTTAATCAACGTTGATCACTTCATATTTATGTGTTCATATAAAACCAATAACAAAGAGAAATGAGAAAAAGATATGCTAGTGTACATACCTCCATGTTCATGGTACGAGAGGTGATGGAGGAATGGAGTGGCTAAATAAGCAAATAAATGGACAGACAAGTAACAAAGAGGAAATGATGATATTTGATCGATGACACAATGAGGAATATGTATGCTAGAAAATGGTAAAAGGAATAATAACGGATAAAAGACACATTGCATGAGACAACTTATATATATGTGTGAATAAGAAAAAAAATAGAAAAAGTTGGGGGAAGGGAATAAACATAGAGCAAAGTGAATCTTGGTGATGGGAATGATCTGCTTTAATTTCTTTGATTTGCTTTATCAAAAGGATCAGTAGTTTGCAAGTTAAAGAGGATTCAAACAAGGAAAACCAAGAAACAAGAAATGTGATATACACTTTGGTAGGAGGGGTGTACAAAGGAAACCGACAAACCACATCAACCCGATAATTCGAGTCAAACCGAGAAAAAAATACCTAATTATGATTTGGTTTGGTGTTAGACAAAAAAATCGCACCATAATTGGTTTGGTTTGGTTTTAACCAAAAAAAGTCAAACCGAAACCAAACAGCTGCTCGTTATTAAATGAATAGAAATTTTAGATATATTTAATATATAAATATACTTCTTGTGATATAATTTATAAATATTTCTTAAAAAATTTCATAATTTTATCTTTTAATATATTATTTCAAAGTTGGACTTAGAACTTTTTAATGTTCCAATAAGTTTTATAGTCATTAAGTATTAGTAAATTAAATAATGCTAACAAAAGCCCAAACCAAAATCAAATTAATATTAATGCTCACAAAAGACATTCAATTCAATACTACAAACGGGAATGTATTGAATATCTATTTTTTGTTTTGCAATAATTTAGATAAAAATGCATAACTTATTTTTATTTTTTCTTTAGCGTTTAGTCATGTTAGTAATACTCTCTTATTAATATACTTATTTTAGCATGACTTAATACTTTTAGATTATGTTTGTTTTTATTATGATTTTTTAATTAGCAATATTTATATTACATAATTTTATTGTCTTTATTGTTGAATATTTAGGATAATGCCATGACACCTATCATATTTTTTATTATTTTCTTGAAAAATATTTTATATAATTGTATCTTACTATTTTGAGCGCACATTATACATTTTGTTCGACGAAGATTTTATAGGAAAAATACCCGAAAAATCTGAATAACCCGAAAATTCAAAAAAAATCAAAATTGAAGAATCCACATTTTATTAGTTTGATTTAATTTTTAAATTTAATAATCCAACATAATTAATTTAGTTTGATAATTATAAAATTCTAACGAGACTTTAATTTCTACTGTTACCAACACTATATACGACAAATTAAATGATATGGCAGTAAAAGCTCCAAGTTCAAAGCTCCCCGCTGCCTACGCTAAAGTAATGTGGGCGTTAAGAAGCATTCCCAATGATTGCCCTTTGACGAGTCCAACTTATCTTTTCCTCTATTTACACAATCTCTCTCTCCTTTTTTTTTTTTTTCTTTAATTTGCTATAAGAATTATCGCAATATATTCAGTATATTTTCACGAGTAAGCTTTGAGAAAGTAATATATATATATAGATCTTATCTTTACCTTGTAAAAATAAAAAGATTATTTTTGATAAATTTTCAATTCAAAAAAAATATAATCACAATAGTAATGACAAATAATCCTTTGTGGGGAGAACAAAAAAGAGGAAATGAACGGTACCAAGCCGGATCTACAGAAATAAACTACTACAAGAGACAAGTTTGGTAATCCTTAGTAGCGGTGTGTTTCTTTTTATGCATATTATACACAGCTTTAGTTCAAATTTTACAATAAAATAAGACTTACGTGTATCCAATTGCTTAGACGGTATATATTCGGCTCTATTATATATTCAGATTAATATGTAAACTATATACATGTTGGCTCTTTTTACTTATTTAGCACTAGCTGAAATGACAAAGAAATACTCTTAAAACCAAATAGTCAAGACAACTCATGAGTATGCTATACTCGAATTTGGAATATCAGAGGTATTCATGTTCACATATAGTCTAAAGAAAAACTGGTTGGTTTGCTGATGGACTTTATAGATGAGTCTGAAATAATAAATAGTGAGAAAGATGTTCTGTCTAAAGAATGTGTTATCCTAGAAGAGAAATGTAAAAAACTAGAGTTTAGGGCTTATGAGGGTGACAACACAAATACTGAGTTGAAGAATTAGGTTCATCAACTTGAAAATAAGATTCTAGAACTCAGATCTGAAAACATTAAACTGAAATTAGGGATAGGTAAGAAAAATTTCGAACAAGCTCAATCTAATTTAATTTAAAGGCGAAACATATAAATGGTCTTTCTAAATTGTCCACAACGATCAAATGAACATCTTAACTTGCTTATTACCAATTAGGCATTTTTCTGCAAAAATATAACCTCGTAAACCCCTCACGCTGACATGGAAAAGTGCGTACTTTTATTTCATATTTGAGCCCATGAAACCCTCAAAAGTAATTTTTTTTTCCTTTTTAAATTTACCTTACTTTGTTCAACTGGAGCAATCTTAGTGGATGATGGAGTCATTGCCTACAAACTGAGTGTCGTCGCTGGAGAGTATGCTGGCGAAGTGGACGGTCTCCTTTTAGGAGATGCAAACTTTATCACTTCAATTCCAAAATTCATTCAATTAGGGCAAATCACAAAGATGTTGAGGCAGTCAGAAATCGAATTTTGGGGCTAGGGCAACAATCATCAGTGAGTCGAGGCATGTTGCGGCGCTTATATCATGAAGAGTGGTGGACCATTTGTATTGGTGAAAATTAGATTCGCCATGTGGATTTATTAAATGGCGACACATGTCAACAAAGTTTGAAGAAAAGTGAAGAATGACATGTAAAGATGATATGTGAAACACCCCCGTGACCGAACATACCGTGCTTGTTAGCCTCAGAACTGATCATCATGAAATAGCCCAGATCAGGTGCGGGAGAATATCTCATAATTACAAATGAGGAAGAAATCAATTACTCCTAGATTATATGGGATTTACCATCACTACAATATCAGTTACAAATCAATTATTAATAAATGCAATAAATGATTGTAAAGGTGAGAACAAGGCAATCAATTACAAGATTGACTCAACTAGCACGGGATTACTCAACATGCACGAGATTAACTCATCAGTTACGGAATTAATTCATCAGTTACAAAATTACGTTACGGAATTCCAGAATTTACACATTTGTTACAAGTCTTCCAAAATTAATGGATGAATTGAGTAAATGCTTATAATGGACACATAATTCAAGGAGAATGGTTAATTATATTTTATCTTATAAATAGACATATTTTTACCACCATGAGGGGGATATAATTTTCTTCTTTAGAATTCTATACATGATCATTTACAGCATATTGCTCTCAAGTTAGCAATAATTTGGCCCTTCAAGCTCTGTTCGACTCATTATCCTATCAAGGATCATTCAATAAGAATTCTTTCTTCTCTGCTTTATTTTTATTATATTAGCTGTCACTGAATTTATATTCCCCTTCTCTATCATGTTGTATTAATAAAAAAATTTACCTTTCGAATTGGATCAGTTGTTTGTGGCCCGTCATATAAAATTGTTGCTTTGGACTTGAAAACTATTTTTTGGGTTAAACAGTTTGGTTCCGCTACCGGGAACTCAAGCAAATTTGCTATTCATCCAAAAATAGTAATAATTTTTGTTAATATTCGCTTGTTTTTTCAGTTTAAACCTTCATTATGGCCGAAATTTGCCTATCAATACAGTTGAGGACAACCAAGTTGGAGATGGCTTTACCATGCAAAATAAAAAGGGGAAGAATTGCCATGATGTTATATGTAAGCAGCAAGCAGAGAAAAATAGAGAATATACATTGAAATATTGGTACCGCAACTATCAGTACCAGAACTGATTATAACGAATCTGTTTGAAATATTTCTGGAACAGGAGGTTCAGATACACCTGGATCAAAAACCAAATCGAGGTGATTTCAGATCCAATTGAATGAGTTAGAAGAAAAATGCCGGACCTTCCCGGAACTGAGGAGCAAAATTTAAATTCGATATATACAAAGCTCTGAATAAAGGAAGACACATTCATTCAATTAAAGGTCAAAAACAGGTCCGGAGATCAAACATATGTCATTCTTGGGTGATCCGAATTTAAATGCAAAAATTTTAAAAACAGGTCCGAGCAAAGAGATACGAGATTTTCTTCATAGGCTGGAAAAGATTCGGATCTACCCGAACAAGTAAGGAATTACCTTGCTAAATTGTAAAATTTCATAGTTGAAGAATGAAGATTAAGAGGAACATGGGTAAAACACCCATGGGATTGCTTACAAAGATACCACACCTAACAACTGAAAAAGAAGAGATAGTTGCGGGAATAGAATAGAGCACTAGGAAGGAAGGTTCATTAATAACCTTGGCAATTATAGGTCCTCAAGTACTAAACTTTCTGGGTTAGGGACAATGCTTAATGCCTATCAGAAAAAGTAGTTAGATAATTCATAAAAGTTATTTTATTACTAACAACAAAGCCAAGTTTAAAGCATATGATACAAGGCTTAAATTAACGTAGGGACTCAGAGCAAAAGTATTAATTGAACGATTGATCAAATCCAAAACAAAACTATGCAGCCCAAGAAAATTGAGCCAGATGTACTTGTCTCGGATCTATTGCCGATATCACTGACTCCGAAAGCAACGCCGGATACTTATTGAGAAATATCGTTTCCGAATCGAACAATCTAAGGATTGATCCTTCTCTTATTTAGGCGATCCCTGATCAATCATCAATTAGAATGAAATGGAGGTAAGCCTGACTAATTAATTTGAATTGGCATAATAAATTTATTTATTACTTGCAGAATTGGACTTTACCCAAAGACAAGCATGCTCTCGATAACTCTGAGTGCATCTCATCCCGTATTGTCTTCCTTGTTGAAGGATAATTATATTTGAGAATATTCAAGGCTCCAAATGATAAAATTCCACATGGGCCAAACAAACAAAATATATGATGGGAAAAATTTATAAAGAAAGCAGTGAAAATTACTCTGGTAATAAGTCTTTAAATCAAAACTCATCAAAGTTAGTATGAATAGCTCAAATCAAGATATTGCATGATTCTCGACAATATTTTGGAACCTCCGTAGTTCCCGATCAAAGTACAAAATTTTTGATAAAAAAAGCTTCAGTACTGTCCCAACGTTGGAACTGGACCATTTGAAAGTCCATGAATATCGAAACTAACTATCCTATTGGGGACTTTTAAACTGCAAACTATCAAATTATGATTCAAGTGTTTGAGTTCTCATACCTCAAAACTCAAACACTAGGATGATTACTTATACTTGAAAATTAGTCAATTTGACATAACATTATAAGAAGTGATACAAGCAATTGATTGCCTTGGGAGATAGAATTCCTAAGAATATTCCGACATTAATTACCAGCTCAACTCAGTTAGTTATAATACTCATATCAAGCATAAACACTTCAAACACTGTTGAATGAGTTCTTCAAAAATACAAGCCTGACTCGAAAACCTTTGAAAGCATATTCATAAATATAAAAGAATGCTTCAAAAAAGGTTAAAGGCAGAATATTAGTTACGGATAAAACTGCATATTTTTGTATTTAGTCAAAAACTGTAGTAACTGAAAATAGTTACGGATGAAAAAGCATTACCCTTGTATTCATTTGAAAACTGTCATCAATAAAAATAGTTATGGGTAAAAATTCATACACCCTTGTATTCATTTGAAAATTGTTATTAATAAAAATAGTTATGGGTAAAAATTCATACACTTATATTTAAAATTGTTCTAAACAAAAATAGCTATCCCCTTGTACTAATTCAAAAAAAAATTATTGCAAAAGAAAAACGGTTACGAGTGCAAGCTTATATCGAATTTGTTAAAAGAAAAAACAGTTGCAAAATGAGTTATAGATGATACACAAACAGATGTGAAATGTTATGAAAGTTCAATGTAAACACTTTCTCTAAAACATTGTTAAAGAAAAACATGTGAAAATTCCTATCCCTCTTTTGTATATTTACACCATTATGAAGTTGAAACGTCTTCTTCATTAAATGTCGTTCATAAAAGGGCCCTCTTTTATAATTCATGCTTATTCAAAAAAGTCACGGAGCATTAAAGTATTTTTAATACAAAGTTGAAGGGTAAAATAAAAACCCAAACATTAAAATAGGCAGAAAATAAATTAGAAATATATATATATATATATATATATATATATATATATATATATATATATATATATATATATATATATATATATATATATATATATATATATATATATATATATCAAACTTTGCAAACATAAGGCAAAGATTTATCTTCAAACATCGATGGGAGATTATTGACGAAAGGAACATAAGTGGTGGAGTTATCATATGAATCTCTAAGTTCTGCACTCTATTTTCCTTCGTGCGATTTTTGTCTGTATTGAATTTTTTCAGCAAGGTTTTTGATGAGGCAGAGGCAAGGATGAAAAGGATAAAATCTTCCACGTCTCGATCACTGTGAGCACGTGACTTTTACCCTGTATATGAGTTATTCCCATAAAATTCAAAATAAATAATTTTTTCTTTTTTTTACAATTTTGCGTATTAATTAGTTGCATGAAAATTCATATAAAAAAATACAAAAATATGCATTTGCATTTAGGAATTTAATTTCACATTTTTAAGTATCAATTTGTTTTAGAACAAAATGTAAAGAAAATAACAAAAATGGTCCATCTTGCATTTTTAGTTTAAATATGTTTTATTTTGCATTTTTACTAATGGATAGAAAATAGATTTTAGTGTCAAGCATTTTAATAAAATTAGAAAAAATAACTAAAAAACAATTATAAAATAAATAAAACAAGTGGGCTATCTTAGTAAAAGACCTGAATTGGGCTATTTTTCCTTAATTTTCCTTGGCCCAAATACCCAAAACCCACCTAATTGAGTCCAACCCACACCTAAATCTCCCATACCCTTCCCATTAAAACCTAGACTTAGACCTATAAAAGACCTAGACCTAACAAAAGAAAAATAGGGGTAACATCTGGGGGGAACAAGAAGAAAAACGGCAGCTTGGGCAAAAACAGAGAAGAGCAGCGGCAATACACACACAAGCAGACTTTTTGATTAATTCACAATCCAATCAAAACGTGCAATAGCAGACATTGGCATGTGTTGGGAATTTTTGAGTAGTGATTCGAATTCGTTTGGCAATTACTAATATTTCCTTTCGTCGTGGCTTCTTCATCAATCCGTCACTTGATCCCAACAAGCTCAAGGTTATTACTCATTTTCCAATTTCCTCATATGCATTATCTTGTACCGAGCTTCCACAATAAGATATAATGATAGTTGTTGTCAAGTTGTTGGGATTTCCGTTTCACTTAAGCTAGAGAATTCGTGCTCTTAAAATCGAGTGAACAATAGCTATTGATTTGGGTGTCAAGCTGTCCGGTGCCGATTCGAGGTTCCGGCGAGGTCGCCTTTAATAGTTCCCCTCTCGTTGTTCAATTGTTTTGGCCAACATTGCGATTCTGCGCTTGATTCATTAATGCAAAGGGTTTTAAATATCGAGGCTGATCGAGTTGAAGTGATGTTCGAATTTTGTTTCGTTTGAGTTTCGCCCATTTCAGATTTCGGCTTTAGCAATTGGCTCACCTTGCTCGTGTAATTGATGAAAATCCCAGTCAATCGAAGCTCTAATTTTTAGGTCCATTTTCTATTTCCCTTCTACTTGTTTTAATATTGAATTTCAATGTGATTAAGTATCGTATTTGCTAGGTAGAGAATGTTTTGAATCGTTGATTTGTTTTCTCGGTTAGTTTCATTGTTGATTTTTTTTTCGTCTATGCTTAGTTTCGTTAATCTCAATTAGTGTGACGACCCAAAGGGTCATCACTTATTTTATTAATAATTTCGAGCTTCTGAGGCCTTGAAAACCTCATTCTATGTTGCCTCGATTTACGTGCACGATTCGAGCATGTAGCCGGAAAGATTTTTGTGATAGAAAATATGAATTCTATGAGAAATTTGGATAAAATGATATTAATATTGATATGGTTGACTTCGGTCAACATTTTTGGTAAACGGATCCGGACCCGAGATTTGATGGTTCCGAGACGTCCGTAGGAAAATATGGGACTTGGACATGCGTCCGGAGTCGAATTCTGAGGCCTAGAGCCCAAGTTATGAATTTTTATGTGAAATTGTTTTTGATACAATTATTAAAGGAAATAAATTAATTGACCTTGGTATCGGGCTCGTATTTTGGTTCCGACGCCCAGTACAAGTCTTAAATATTATATATGTGATTTCTGTAAAGTTTGATGACATTTGGATGTCGTTTGAGAGGTTTTGGACCTGGAGTCCCAAGTTTGAAAGTTTTGAAAACTAAAGGTATGAAAATCATGCATTTGAGGCTTGATTTGATGAAAACGAGGTGATATTGGCGACGTGATCGCACGAACAAGTTCATAATGTGTTTTTGAGGTTATGTGCATATTTGGTTTGGAGCCCCGAGGGCTCGGGTGAACTTTGGATAGGCCACGAGGTCAATTTTTCATGTTAGAAGTTGCTGTTTGCAACTGGTCTGCAGAGTTCGCAAATGCGAACTCCCCACTATTCTGCAGAGTTCGCAAATGCGAACAATAGTTCGCAAATGCGAACTCCCTCGCAAATGCGAACTCCCCCCTACTGTGCCTAGGTTCGCAAATGCGAACAATAGTTCGCAAATGCGAACTTGACCCTTCTGTGCCTGTGTTCGCAAATGCGAGCTATAGTTCGCAAATGCGAACCGGCCACTATTCCGCCTGGGTTCGCAAATGCGAACAATAGTTCGCAAATGCGAACCTCCCCATATTTCGCAAATGCGAACTTCCCAGTTTTGCCTTGGCTTCGCAAATGCGAAGAAAAGTTCGCAAATGCGAGTTTCCCACCCTTAGCTTATTTTTCAAACTCCAGAAATTGGTCGGGGTTCGCAATTGCGAACCCATGTTCGCAAATGCGAACACAGAGACCTGAAAAACACGGATTTCAATCATTTCTTCACATTTTTACAAAACCAAAACACCCATTTGCGATTCTTCAAGGATTTCTTCTTCATCAAATCGATTGTAAGTCACTTTTTACTTAATTCTTTCAATTCCTAACATCATTAAACATGTTTTTCATTAGAAATCAAATGTTTTCATGGTAAAATTCTTGTTTTTGTTAGAAAATAGGGTTTTTCATAAATTAGGGAATTGGACCTCGAATTGAGGTCCGATTTTGAAACAAATTATATACATGAACTCGTGGGGGGATGGGTAACCGGATTTTGGTCCTAACCCCGAATTCCGACCATGTGGGCCCGGGTTGAAATTTACTATTCATGGCAGAATGTTGAAAAAGTGTTATTTGGTGTTAAGAATTAGTTGTTGAGTAGAATTGATGATATTAAATCAATTGTGTATAGATACGGTTGAATTGGAGCCAAATTGAAAGAAAAGACATATCCACGGATTGAATTGTTCATAAGCACTCGAGGTAAGTGTTTGTTCTATCCTAGTTTGTAGGAATATGAATTTAGTTATGAATAAATTGTTGAATAAGGATTATTGGTGTTATACCGGTAATGAAGGTAAATTGTTGAAGCTATTATAAATTATTGGTTTAAAAACCGGTAATTACAAATATTGTTGATATAGAGATTATTGGCTAAAGGCCGGTAATATATATATATATATTTATGAAATGGGATCGTGTGGTACGCCGACCACTTATATAATAAGAAATGGGATCGTGTGGTACGCCGACCACGAAGTGATTTAAATCTTGGCATTGGCCATAGTTGCCGGTAGCCTATTGATATATTTGGGAGCGGGTGGTACGCCTACCACGAGATATAATTATTGATATATTTGGGAGCGGGTGGTACGCCTACCACGAGATATAATTATTGATATATTTGGGAGCGGGTGGTACGCCTACCACGAGATATAATTATTGATATATTTAGGAGCGGGTGGTACGCCTACCACGAGATATAATTATTGATATTTGGGAGCGGGTGGTACGCCTACCACGATATATAATTATTGATAATTGGGAGCGGGTGGTACGCCTACCACAAGAGATAATTACTGTAATAGTTGGGAGCGGGTGGTACGCCTACCACGAGACATGAAATGAAAGAGGAAATTGAGACAAGAAAGTAAGGTTTATTCTGTTGATTAGATTATTCTGGATAACTTGAGTTATTGACTGTTATTTTAGAGCAGAGTATTTCTTTATAAATGTATTGTATATATATATATATATATATATATCTATATTGCAACTGTACAGGTTTAGGTGGGTGACCTGGCCTTAGCCTTCTTACTAGTTCGCTGGGATAGGCCAGGCACTTACCAGCACATAGGGTCGGTTGTGCTGATACTACACTCGCTCTTTTTGCGCAGATACAGGTTACGGACAGCAGTAGCGGCGGTAGCGACTTGTGGATTTTCCGACTATTGAGATTACGAGGTAGCCTTGCAGGCGTCCGCAGGACCCGTTGTCTCTTCTATCTATGCTTTTCATTCTGTTATCTCATGTAATCGAGATAAACAGCTTGTATTTTCTTTCAGACAGTTATGTGTATTATTCTTAGAAGTTCGTGAGTATTGTGACACCAATCTTGGGTAGTATATCAGATTTGGATTTTCTTTATCACATTTGACTAAGTCTTCCGCTGTAATTTTTATGTTGTTAATAAGAAATTAGTAATTAATGGAGATGTAATTAATATTTGGCTTGCCTAGCTTCCATTTAGTAGGCGCCATCATGACCCCGATGGTGGGAAATCCGGGTCGTGACAAGTTGGTATCAGAGCACTAGGTTGCATAGGTCTCACAACTCACGAACAAGCTTAGTAGAGTTTGAGAGGTAGGTACGGAGACGTCTGTACTTGTCCTCCAGAGTCTATTGAGTTAGGAAAGAGTCTCTCAATTGTTCTTTCTTATCGTGCGAAATTGTTCTTCAAAGTGTTAAGTTAAATTTCCACTCTTGTCTTCCCACGAATGGCGTAGTCACGTACCGCTTATCCAGCCGAACAATGGCACAGGCTGGTGATAGATCAACTATGCCTTCAAAAGTTTTACAGAGGACAAGTTTCACCAAAGTCTTCGCCGCCACCTTCAGCGGTGCATCTTTTGAGAACCCACGAGATTGTGCTTGACAGTTCTTATGAGGAATTACATAACGTGGGAATAGTCGAATGCGAGGAGTTCATTTTACTGTGCTACGGAAGGCACACAGAAGTAGTGGGAAGATAATGTATTTACCACACAAGTTATGGTCCCAACGGAAGACGCAATTATATCAGGAGATCACCTAATAAATCGTGTTGGGTTTCAACGGACCTTGACGTCCGGTCGATGTGTTGGAGTTGTGAAGGACAAATATGATGAGTTATTGGAATGTATATATATATGGTATGGAAATGTCCTCCAAATAATTTATACATATTTAAGGTTGGTTCTTTTCATGGGGTAAGGATCGCCCCCGGAGAATGACGAAGAGTATATGAGTAAACGGGGTAGCTCAACAGTGTAAGCCAACATAGCAAAAGAGGAAATTGGCCATCAATGTTTGTGACAAGATTACCAAGAGGGCAAGCCGGCCAATGCAACGCTATCTTCTAAACTCTATTTTTAGAAAATGTTATGAAGACGTCACCCCGAGATTCTCTGCAATATGTAGTATATGCGATCTGAACGGTTGTACCAGGTCACAATGACTGTGTCCGAATATATATTGCCATGAGCAATAAGTTAACTGATCCTTAAAGGAATTGCTGTGAATGTGGAATATTGGAGAAATACAATTTTAGGAAAGCACTCAGGCTACACGCTCCATTGCAGTTAATAATTATCCTACCTGGCCAGCCAGATGTAGAGGTTATGATGTTAGAGGTGGAGGTGAAAATCCTAGAGGTGGAGACCCGACCATTGATATAATTTTTATGATATGAGGGAGGTCACTACACCAAATGTGGTCATCACACGTATAATTCAGATTGTTATAGACAGAATAATTTTTCCCTTAATTTAATTTGGTTTTTGAAAGAAAATTTAGGCGAGTCCTTTTAACATGCTCCATTCATGAGCGAGCATCGTAATCATCAAACCTACTTAGGGAAATACTCACGTTGAGATATTACACGAGGATAGACATCCCTATTATTAGGTGTTAGTCACTAAAATATCCATGAGGCTAAGAGTGACTTTATATTACTTATTACAGTGGGTTTTGATATAATTTTCGGGATAACTAATTTTAATCGTTAATTGTGCTCCCTATCAGTATGAGGGCTTATTTTATGTCGCGATTATCCTTGACGGACAATTATTGAAAGGAAGAAAGAAAGGAAATGAAAAATTTCAGATGATATGATGTGCAAGCACTGTGATTCAGAGTTGAGGATGAGATCCTCCAATTTTTGGCATAATGTGAAATATTTCTAAGCCGAGCTTCAAGCTGCGGTGGATATCATATGAGGACTGGGTCCTGCTAGTAAGAGTTTATGTGTTTAAAATTCTTCTTTTATGAAATTAATATTTTCGTATTGCATTCGTAAATAAGAGTCATGCCCGTTAGGACTATTTCACAATTCTTGTATAGTTTCTATTCATATTAGCCATTTCTATTTTGAAACCGTTGAGCTTAGCCTTTGAGACGAGCACCAGGTAAGGATAAATATGACGCATTAATTCGGGAAAATAATCACGAGGTCACCATACCTCATTCTGAGTAAAGTGGGATTTGTAGAATAAGGTATTTGATAACAGGGAAAATTGAGGCAGTCAAGAGCTGGCCTAGACCGACATCAGCCACGGATATTCGGAGTTTCTTGGGGTTAGCGGGTTATTACCGCCGATTCGTAGAAGGATTTTCTTCTATTGCAACCCCACTGACCAGATTGACCCAGAAGGGTGTTCAATTTGAATGGTCCGATGAATGTGAGGCGAGCTTTCAAAAGCTCAAGACAACTTTGACCACAACACCAGTATTGGTTTTACCCACAGGTACGGGACCTTATACCGTTTATTGTGATGCTTCCCGTATTGGGCTTGGTGCAGTGTTAATGCAGGATGGCAAGGTTATTGCCTATGCTTCGAGGCAGTTGAAGATGCATGAAAAGAATTACCCAGTGCATGATCTAGAATTTGCGGCGATTATTCACGCATTGAAGATCTGGAGGCATTAATTGTATGGTGTAGTATGTGAAGTATACACCGATCATAAGAGTCTTCAGTATTTGTTTAAACAAAAGAGTTGAATTTGAGGCAGAGAAGGTGGCTAGAGTTGCTAAAAGACTATGATGTTACTATTTTATATCACCCAGGTAAGGCCAATGTGGTGGCCGACGCATTGAGTAGGAAGTCTGCCAGCATGGGTAGTCTTGCATATATTCCGGTCAGTCAGAGACCATTTGCTCTAGACGTCCAGGCATTAGCCAACCGGTTCGTGAGATTAGACATTTCTGAACCTAGCAGGGTGTTAGCCTGCACGGTCGCTCGTTCTTCTTTATTTGAGCGTATCCGTGAGAGGCAATTTGATGATCCTCATTTGCGTGAGTTGAGAGATACAGTACAGCGGGGAGGTGCCACACAAGTAAATCTAGATGATGATGGGATATTGAAATTGCAGGGTCGAGTTTGTGTGCCCAATGTCGAAGGAATTCGAGAGTTAATCTTAGCGGAGGCCTACAGCTCACGGTATTCTATTCACCCAGGTGCCGCGAAGATGTACCAGGACTTACGGCAACACTATTGGTGGCGCAGAATGAAGAAAGATATCGTTGCGTATGTCGCTCGGTGTCTAAATTGTCGGCAGGTGAAATATGAGCACCAGAGACCTGGTGGTGTATTCCAGAGGATTGAAATTCCCGAATGGAAATGGGAGCGGATCACTATGGACTTCGTTACTGGACTTCCTTTGACTCGGAGGAAATTTGATGCTATTTGGGTCATTGTTGATAGGTTGACCAAGTCAGCACACTTTATTCCAGTATCTGTCTCCTACTCGTCGGAGAGGTTAGCGGAGGTTTACATTAGGGAGATTGTTCGTCTCCACGGGGTGCCAGTATCTATTATCTCTGATCGGGGTACGCAGTTTACCTCGCGGTTCTGGAGAGCGGTCCAGCGGGAGTTAGGCACTCAGGTTCAGTTGAGTACAACATTTCATCCTCAGACGGATGGCCAGTCCGAGAGGACTATTCAGATTCTTGAGGACATGCTTCGAGCCCGTGTTATTGATTTCGGAGGCTCGTGGGATCAGTTTCTACCATTAGCAGAGTTCGCCTACAATAACAGTTACCAATCTAGCATCCAGATGGCTCCGTATGAGGCGTTGTATGGTAGGCGATGTCGATCACCGGTTGGATGGTTTGAACCGGGAGAGGCTCGGTTGTTGGGTACAGACTTAGTTCAGGAGGCCTTAGATAAGGTCAAGACTATTCAGGAGAGATTGCGTTTAGCTCAGCCCAGGCAAAAGACTTATGCGGATCGTAAGGTTCGAGATGTAGATTTCATGGTTGGTGAACGAGTATTGCTCCGAGTGTCGCCTATGAAGGGCGTAATGAGGTTCGGGAAGAAGGGCAAGCTCAGCCCTAGGTATATTGGCCCATTTGAGATTCTAGACAGAGTGGGAGGGGTGGCTTACAGATTAGCTTTGCCGCCTAGCTTATCAGCCGTGCATCCAGCTTTTCATGTATCTATGCTTCGGAGATACCACGGCGATCCCACACATGTGTTAGACTTCAGTACTGTCCAATTGGACAATGATCTATCTTACGAGGAGGAGCCGGTGGCTATTCTAGACCGGCGGGTTCGACAGCTGAGGTCGAAGAGTTATCCTTCTGTGCGTGTTCAGTGGAGAGGTCAGCCTCCTGAGGCATCGACCTGGGAGTCCGAGTCTGATATGCGGAGCCGTTACCCACACTTGTTTCCTGACTCGGTACTTCTTTCTTTTGTCCGTTCGAGGACGAACGGTTGTTTTAGAGGTGGAGATTGTGACGACCCAAAGGGTCATCACTTATTTTATTAATAATTTCGAGCTTCTGAGGCCTTGAAAACCTCATTCTATGTTGCCTCGATTTACGTGCATGATTCGAGCATGTAGCCGGAAAGATTTTTGTGATAGAAAATATGAATTCTATGAGAAATTTGGATAAAATGATATTAATATTGATATGGTTGACTTCGGTCAACATTTTTGGTAAACGGATCCGGACCCGAGATTTGATGGTTCCGAGACGTCCGTAGGAAAATATGGGACTTGGACATGCGTCCGGAGTCGAATTCTGAGGCCTAGAGCCCAAGTTATGAATTTTTATGTGAAATTGTTTTTGATACAATTATTAAAGGAAATAAATTAATTGACCTTGGTATCGGGCTCGTATTTTGGTTCCGACGCCCGGTACAAGTCTTCAATATTATATATGTGATTTCTGTAAAGTTTGATGACATTTGGATGTCGTTTGAGAGGTTTTGGACCTTGAGTCCCAAGTTTGAATGTTTTGAAAACTAAAGGTATGAAAATCATGCATTTGAGGCTTGATTTGATGAAAACGAGGTGATATTGGCGATGTGATCGCACGAACAAGTTCATAATGTGTTTTTGAGGTTATGTGCATATTTGGTTTGGAGCCCCGAGGGCTCGGGTGAACTTTGGATAGGCCACGAGGTCAATTTTTCATGTTAGAAGTTGCTGTCTGCAACTGGTCTGCAGAGTTCGCAAATGCGAACAATAGTTCACAAATGCGAACTCCCCACTATTCTGCAGAGTTCGCAAATGCGAACAATAGTTCGCAAATGCGAACTCCCCCTATTGTGCTTGTGTTCGCAAATGCGAACAATAGTTCGCAAATGCGCACTTGACCCTTCTGTGCTTGTGTTCGCAAATGCGAGCTACAGTTCGCAAATGCGAACTGGCCACTATTCTGCCTGGGTTCGCAAATGCGAACAATAGTTCGCAAATGCGAACCTCCCCATATTTAGCCTCTGTTCGCAATTGCGAACAATAGTTCGCAAATGCGAACTTCCCAGTTTTGCCTTGGCTTCGCAAATGCGAAGAAAAGTTCGCAAATGCGAGTTTCCCACCCTTAGCTTATTTTTCAAACTCCAGAAATTGGTCGGGGTTCGCAATTGCGAACCCATGTTCGCAAATGCGAACACAGAGACCTGAAAAACACGGATTTCAGTCATTTCTTCACATTTTTACAAAACCAAAACACCCATTTGCGATTCTTCAAGGATTTCTTCTTCATCAAATCGATTGTAAGTCACTTTTTACTTAATTCTTTCAATTCCTAACATCATTAAACATGTTTTTCATTAGAAATCAAATGTTTTCATGGTAAAATTCTTGTTTTTGTTAGAAAATAGGGTTTTTCATAAATTAGGGAATTGGACCTCGAATTGAGGTCCGATTTTGAAACAAATTATATACATGAACTCGTGGGGGGATGGGTAACCGGACTTTGGTCCTAACCCCGAATTCCGACCATGTGGGCCCGGGGTTGAAATTTACTATTCATGGCAGAATGTTGAAAAAGTGTTATTTGGTGTTAAGAATTAGTTGTTGAGTAGAATTGATGATATTAAATCAATTGTGTATAGATACGGTTGAATTGGAGCCAAATTGAAAGAAAAGACATATCCACGGATTGAATTGTTCATAAGCACTCGAGGTAAGTGTTTGTTCTATCCTAGTTTGTAGGAATATGAATTTAGTTATGAATAAATTGTTGAATAAGGATTATTGGTGTTATACCGGTAATGAAGGTAAATTGTTGAAGCTATTATAAATTATTGGTTTAAAAACCGGTAATTACAAATATTGTTGATATAGAGATTATTGGCTAAAGGCCGGTAATATATATATATATATTTATGAAATGGGATCGTGTGGTACGCCGACCACTTATATAATAAGAAATGGGATCGTGTGGTACGCCGACCACGAAGTGATTTAAATCTTGGCATTGGCCATAGTTGCCGGTAGCCTATTGATATATTTGGGAGCGGGTGGTACGCCTACCACGAGATATAATTATTGATATATTTGGGAGCGGGTGGTACGCCTACCACGAGATATAATTATTGATATATTTGGGAGCGGGTGGTACGCCTACCACGAGATATAATTATTGATATATTTGGGAGCGGGTGGTACGCCTACCACGAGATATAATTATTGATATTTGGGAGCGGGTGGTACGCCTACCACGATATATAATTATTGATAATTGGGAGCGGGTGGTACGCCTACCACAAGAGATAATTACTGTAATAGTTGGGAGCGGGTGGTACGCCTACCACGAGACATGAAATGAAAGAGGAAATTGAGACAAGAAAGTAAGGTTTATTCTGTTGATTAGATTATTCTGGATAACTTGAGTTATTGACTGTTATTTTAGAGCAGAGTATTTCTTTATAAATGTATTGTATATATATATATATATATATATCTATATTGCAACTGTACAGGTTTAGGTGGGTGACTGGCCTTAGCCTTGTCACTAGTTCGCTGGGATAGGCCAGGCACTTACCAGCACATGGGGTCGGTTGTGCTGATACTACACTCTGCGCTCTTTTTGCGCAGATACAGGTTACGGATAGCAGCAGCGACAGTAGAGACTTGTGGATTTTTTTGACTACTGAGACTACGAGGTAGCCTTGCAGGCGTCCGCAGGACCCGTTGTCTCTTCTATCTATGCTTTTCATTCTGTTATCTCATGTAATCGAGATAAACAGATTGTATTTTCTTTCAGACAGTTATGTGTATTATTCTTAGAAGTTCGTGAGTATTGTGACACCAATCTTGGGTAGTATATCAGATTTGGATTTTCTTTATCACATTTGACTAAGTCTTCCGCTGTAATTTTTATGTTGTTAATAAGAAATTAGTAATTAATGGAGATGTAATTAATATTTGGCTTGCCTAGCTTCCATTTAGTAGGCGCCATCATGACCCCGATGGTGGGAAATCCGGGTCGTGACAATTAGCTTCATGTGAAGTCATGACTGAATTTCCGAAGTTCATTTAGTTGAATGTTTTTCCTTTGGAATTCGAGGCGTGCCATTTAGCAAATTTTCATGGCCCTCGCAAAGTACAAACGCGAAATTACTTTAGGCGCGTTAGTTAATAATAATACCTTCCTAATCACGGGTGCGCATTTATGTGACCCAAATCTTACTCTCGGCGAAACTGAAATGCATTAAAGTCACAGGCGTACTGGTTGCGGTGTGACTCGAAATGTGTTTTCATGACGACGCAATTCTTCTAAAATTAAAAAAGCAAAACATTAAAAGCACATAGTTAAAATATATAAAGAAATCAGATAAAAGCAAAAATCGTAGTTGAGCGACCGTGCTAAAACCACGGAATCCGGGAGTGCCTAACACCTTCTCCCGGGTTAACGAAATTCCTTATCCAGGTTTCTAGTTTCGCAGACTGTAATATAGAGTCATAAATTTCCTTGGTTCGGGATTAAAACCAGTAACTTGGGACACCATTAATTTTCCCAAGTGGCGACTCTGAAAAAATTAAATAAATTGATCCCGTTCCGACTGTCCTTTAAGTGGAAAAACTCCTTCACTGATTATTATTATATCCCTTCTCGGGGTGTAGTATTAAACAGTGGCACATTACGTTTATACGTACGTGTGTGCGGTGCGGAAAAAGGAGGTGTGACAGCTCTGGCGACTCTGCTGGGGACTAATAACCCAGAACTTCGGTTCAGGGTTTAAGAATTCGAGCTCAGTTAAATTGCTATTTTTGCTTATATCCGATTTCATTATATATTTTGATTAATGTGCTACATGTTTACCGCTTTGATATTGCGTGAACTATATATATAAAACTGTGCCGAAAACCCTTCTCTTCTTACCTCCGGGGATGTGCTTACTGATTGAGACTCCCCTTTCTGTTAGTGTCATTCCAAAAATAAGAGAAAAAAAAGGTCGGATAAGTTACAAAACCGATTGATCCCGCGGGTCACCGGTACGTAGCCCCCTCCTCGATCCGAGTTGTCCACTCGGGTACACGGTCTAGCACCATATGAAAATTTCAGGATATTGAGCCTAGATTTAGGACGTTTATTTGCATCATATCTGACTTAGGGGACTCAACACAGGGGTTGGGTCCGTCTAGGACAGGTGACCCGGTAATCAAAAGACCGAGCATGTTATATGTTGCATTTATTTGTTCTAGATTATTATTGGCTAAATTCCTGAAAAATAATAAGAGAGAAAATTTAAGAATAGAAAAAAAAAATCAAAATGTCGACGAAACGCTGTCGAAAGTTTGCAAAGAAAATTTGAAAAATAGGTAGAACAATTTTGTTGAAATAATTGGTCAAGTAATCTGACCGAACTACGCATGTTTGATTCTCACCGTTAGGTGGGATACGTAGGCAACCCTCATCGGGTCCAACCACCCCTTTCAAAAAAAAATGTCGAATTTTGGTTTTCAATAAATCGTAGTGACGCTGTTTTTAAAAATAGCCGAATGTTCCTAAAGGACGCCGGAAGACTGTTTTTGCAAAAATAGCCACTTTGAAACATTTTTAATAATTTACGGACACAGCCTTGAAATACTCCTTGTGGAAATGTTGCAAGGCCATAGCCGCAAAATCAAGTCCGGGTTCACACCCCTTTTGCAAAAATAACCAAAAAATGTCAAATTTTTTATTTTGTTATAAATAAGTCGGGTGATGCTATTCTTGCTTAAAATAAGCCGAATGTCCCTCAAAAGAACGCCGGAAGGCCGTTTTTGCAATAATAGCCACTTTGAGTCATTTTAAACAATTTTGGACACAGCCTTGAAATATTCCCTCGCGAAAATGTCGAAAGGCTGTATCCGCAAAAATCAAGTTTGAGTCATCGCTCAACTTTTCAAAAAATATCCACTCTGTCAAATAGGCCATTACATGGCCGGAATTTTGCTGAAATAGCCACATTTTTGCATTTTAACTTCCTCAGTCTTGTGTTAGCCTGTGTCGGTGCTGAACGATGCCCCATGATAAAAATTTTGAATTTGCATCTTCTTAAGTAAAATTTTGCAAAAAGAGCCACTTTGTCTAAATAAGCCATTACATGGCCAATTTATGAAAAATAGTCTTGTGTTGGTTTATGGTGATGCTGAACGATGTCCCATGAGCCACAGGATTAAAAAAAATTCAAGTTTATCTTTCTTAAATAAATTTTGCAAAAATAGTCATTTTGTCAAATAAGCCATTATGTGGCCAATTTTATAGAAATAGTCATAATTGACTCCAAAAATATTCTTATTCTCGTAGAATTCTCTTACACAAGTTTGAAGTTGGAGTCGGCTTCTTTCATTTTCCTTCAAAGAAAAAGAAAAAAAAATCAAAAAAAAATCGAATAAACATATCTTTATTTCTTGCATTAATTTGCAAGAACTACGCTCGGTCTGATTCATGCGGGGTCATGATACGTAGGCAATCCACATAGGATTCGACCATTTCCATAACCAAAAAGAAAAAAAATGAAAAAACCACAAAAAGAAAAAAAAAAGAAGAGAAAATAGCAGAAAAAAACAAAGGAAATCAATAAGCGGAATACCTTAACGCTAACATCGTGGTTTCGTTTTGTTAATCCAGAAGGTTGAGGTGGTTGGTTGTGGTAAATTGGAAAGCAAGATTCAAGGAAAATGATAACCGACATCGAAGCTGTTACGAGTGCTCAAGAGACTCAGGGTCAGAAAGTTCAACAAGGGCCTACTGTGGTTGAGGAAAACAGAACATTGAAACAACAAATGACCAAAATGCGTCAAGCATGGGCCAATGGCCAAGGACAGCCTTCTCATGAGTCACAATCTGCTATACAGCAAGAATAGTACCACTCTCCTGAGTACCACTCGTACTCATTTGACCTTCCTGCAAACATTGAGAAGCCTACCCAAAAGAAGGTACAGGAAGAAATGGCCCAAAGATTGAAGAGATTAGAACAACGGCTGAAAAACACGCAAGAAATGGCAGGTCAAAAGAGTGTTGCCTTCAGAGATCTATGTATGTTCCCCGATGCTCACTTGCCGCCTGGTTTCAAGATTCCCAAATTTTAAAAGTATGATGGACGGGGAAACCCCACAGCCCACCTGAAAAGGTATTGCAACCAATTGAGAGGTGTGGGAAAAAATGAAGAATTGCTTATGGCTTATTTTGGGGAAAGCCTCTCGGGAGTAGCATCTGAATGGTTTTGCGATCAAGACGCATCTGGTTGGCACGTCTGGGATGATTTGGCACGGGCCTTTATCAAACAGTTTCAATACAATATTGACGTCATCCCAAACCGCATTTCCCTTTCTAAACTAAAAAAGAAACCAACTGAAAGTTTCAGGGAATATGCCATCAAATGGAGAGAGCAGGCAGCGAGAGCTAAGCCACCCATGAATGATCACGAGTTGGCCACTGTTTTTCTTCAGGTTCAAGAGCCGGATTACTTTCAAAACATGATATCTACAGTTGGTCAATCATTTGAAGAAATACTCAAAATGGGAGAAATGGTGGAAGACGATCTTAAGACCGGCAAAATTATAGGTCAAGCAGCTCTCAAAGATGCGGCTCAGGATGTCCAAAGTGAATTTAGTGATGTGAATGGGAGGGATGAAGAAATCATGATGATATTAGGGCAGAGAAGAGGTCCTATGAGAACATCTCGAAGGTATATGCAACCTCATCAAGTTTTCTATGACCCTCTTAAGCATTACTACCCGCCTCAGAACCCTCAATATTCTGTTGATCCAGTCCAATATGTTGCTCGATTCTCAAAACACCCAAGAAAGCGAGCCCGAACATCACAAAATCTTTACCAGCCTCCGCAAAATTTTCAAATACCTTATAATCCACATCCAAGCCAGGGGTATGGAAAGGAACAGAAGTTGAAAGATAATTTTACACCAATAGGAGAGTCCTATGCAAGCTTGTTTGAGAAGTTAAAACGATATGGCATGATTGCACCCGTCCCTCCAAATCGGGTGGACCGACGTGCGAGAAGTTTTGACTCATCCAAAAGGTGTGAATACCACTCCAATGCCTTGGGGCACGATGTTGAAAGTTGTCGGGATTTGAAAAGAGAGATAGAAAGAATGATTCAGGAAGGAATAATTGCGGTCCAAGGTAGTGGTATCCAGAACATTGCACAGAATCCTTTACTTGCACATAACGGAGCATATTTTGTGGGAATGATGCCCGGTGATGTGGGTGATGAAAATCTTCTTAGGAAGTCAACTGAAGTTGAAGATATTGAAACAGAAAGTGATCTTGGCAACATTAATACATAATTCAGTGGCTAGGATGCCATGCTTGTCAATTGGGAAGGCGCTCCGTCTCTTGGAGTTTTGGGTGGTATATTTTGGTGTCGTTTCTATTACCCGGGTTATTTTAGGGTTGTAATCCGGACGTTGTCTTGAGAGTCAAAACCCTTCTATCTTTCCACTTTACTTTGTTTAGTAATAAATTTGTTTAGTACCATCTAGGTTTGCAATTCTAGTCTAGTCTGTTCGTTTTGTTGTTCGTCTTGTTGTTTCAACCCATCAGTTTAACACAACTCTTTGTTTCCCGTCATTTCTAGTCATTCCATTTCTAATCACTTTACAATTCTTCTCATACTGATTTTAGCAACATGACATGCAGATAATTCTAAGCCTGATTTTAAAAGTCAATGAAATAATGTTGAAGATGTAATGATACTCGGAAGAAATAAAAATATATTGGAATACTGTGAAGCCGGAATCAAGTGAACACTGGGAAAAGCGTAACATAAAGAAATGCCTTGGAAATGTATCATCGGTTTAAATCTAAAGACAAAAGTACCCCAAGGCTAAAGGAACCATTTGTGGTATCGAGATTGTTGCCCAATGGCACTGAGAATCGTCAAATACAGAAGGCAAATATGTGAATCAGTCGAAAGGTGCTTAACCGTGAAGTTTGTACTTGGTAGGTCTCGAAGATTGGAATGACGAAGGCATTTTATTCGGCTATCCAAACACTTTATCCATTGCTACCCCTTTGAGCCATATTATATTTTCTTTCATATCCCTCTTTCGGAATCAACAACAAAAATTGAGGATTGAGCGGGGAAATCAAATGGAGAAACAAAAAGAAAGAAGAAAAGAAAAGAAAAAAAAAGAGAAAAGAAAAGAAGAAAAAAAAAGAGAAAGAAAAAGAAAAGAAAAAAGAAAAAAATCGGGAGAAGTCAAGATGCAACAATGAATACGGGCGTAGTCTGAACTACGTTTGACGTGATCCCGAAAGGGTACGTAGTCAGCCTCACTGAGGTTCAGTCACAATAAAGGAAAAATCCAAAAAAAATCCCCCAAGAAGGAAACTGGGGCATGAGTTATGGTTGTCGAAGAAATAAGATTCTGAAAGTTGTAATCTTTAAGCCACTTTAAAATATTTTGAGCCTTTATATCCTTTCTTCGAAACCCCATCCAAAAGCCTGCATTACGGTCCAAAGGAAGACCCTCCGATCAATCTTCAAGAAATGCCGAGTCAAACGAGTAAAGGTGAATCACATCAAGGGCAACACTCCAGTCCGAACAAAGAAGAATGAAGAATTCAAGATGATGAGAACCACCACGAGACTCCAAGATGAGAGAAATCAAAATGAGAGAGTCTTATCGGTGAAAACCCGCACGGGCACCGTAAGGCGACGGTGAGTCGAGAGAAAGAAAGAGCAAATGAGAGAGGCTTTATGGTGAAAACCTTATGGGCACTACAAGTCGACTAAGGATTTTGAGTCAAATCAAGGAAATGAAGTCTTGAAGACCGGTTTCACGGCAGAACTTGCAACAAGAGTTGAACATCAAATTTGCTATACAGAGAAGGCCAAAAATACATATCAAGGTCGCTAGCGTCGGTATTCAAAATCTGATAGGTCATTCTTCTGTAGGTTTCTTGTTAGGAATTATGTTTTCCTTTCTTTCTATTCTTCACACCTTGTTTTACCCTCCCTCATATCGAGTCGGTCGGGTCATAACAAATAAAGAAATGATTTCAAAATTTTCCACCAAGCTTTCCAATGGTACAAGATGGGATTTGGCCAACACGACAATTGTCGTAAGTCAAGAAAAGACAAGGCCAGTGCTTTAAGCCAAAAGAGCAACATGTGCAATGGAGCGGGAAACAATAAAAATGTTTGGGGTTCATGCAAGACACAAAGGTCGGCAAAGAGCCAATTCGGAACAATATAATAAATGAAAATATGGGGTTTGAACAAAGAAAGGTATATATTCTGACAAAGGGAAGAGTCAGTCAAGAAACACCCAAGATTGGCAAATAAAGTCATTGAGGGAGTCGTAGACCTCAAGATCGGATTTTGTGGGATCCGTCAAGGAACAACATACATGCCGTAAGGAAGGCGGGTTTTGAACAAAGAAAGAATGAAAAGAATAGTCGGTGAACATGCCAAACACTCAAGTGGAAAGTTCAAGGCCACAACCAACCATCGCATTTTAAACTGACAGAGTTTTCTTTGCTTTGAAACAGGAGCAAAAGATATTGTCAAACTGGGGCAGAAAATTTTTTTCTGTCATCGGATAGTCATCCGAAGAGCATGAAGGTGAATACAATTGTTTTTGAAGATGAATAAGGCAAGTTGAAAGGTAAATGAAGCAAGTATCGGAGAATGATACAATCTTAGTCTGTTGAAACTTTCTCCTAAGACAAAAGTCTTAGTCCGATGAATTTTTTACCTAAGATGAATGGATAAAATCTTAGTCTGTTGAATCTTTCTCCCAAGATAAAAGTCTTGGTCTGATGAATTTTTCACCTAAGATGAAAGGAAAGAATCTTAGTCTGTTGAAACTTTCTCCTAAGATGAAATCTTAGTCCGATGAATTTTTCACCTAAGATAAAAGTAGAAGTTGGAAAAGGAAATGAAGGCATAATTTGAAACGAAAAGGAAAGGCATAATTTGAAAGGTAAAATTAGAAGTTGGAAAAGAAAGAAAGGTAAGAGGTCGAAAAAGAAAGGAAAGATTTTTTAAATTGAAAGACTTAAGAAAGTATGAATTGCAAATGGACCCAGTCTGATGAATTATCTCCTGGAGTCATAAACTCAGTCCGATGGATATTCCTCCCGAGACCATGCAAATGAATAGACCCAGTCCGAAGAGTTATCTCCTGGAGTCATAAACTCAGTCCGATGGATAATCCTCCTGAGATTACATTGAAAGTTTGCCAATAAGTGGAGAAATTCACAGGCAAGGGATAATTGGTAAAAGAAAATACCAAAAAGAGGAAGGTAGCATCCTTGAAAATCCACTCCCCAGTCCTCAGGCTGCGGGAATATTTTCTGTATCGCATTGCACGTTTAATTTCTGTTAGCCGCCCACCTTCAAATACGGGAATACTTTTCTGCATCGCATTGCACGTTTAATTTCGTTAGGCGCCCACCTTCAAATACGGGAATACTTTTCTGTATCGCATTGCACGTTTTAATTTATGTTAGGCGCCCACCTTCTAACACGGGAATACTTTTCTGCATTGCACGTTTAATTTCTGTTAGGCGCCCACCTTCTAACACGGGAATACTTTTCCGCATTGCACGTTTAATTTCTGTTAGGCGCCCACCTTCTAACACGGGAATACTTTTCTGCATTGCACGTTTAATTTCTGTTAGGCGCCCACCTTCTAACACGTGAATATTTTTATGCATTGCACGTTTAATTTCTGTTAGGCGCCCACCTTCTAACACGGGAATACTTTTCTGCATTGCACGTTTAATTTCTGTTAGGCGCCCACCTCCTAACAAGGGAATATTTTTCTGCATTTCATTTCATACATGTCTGCATTAAAAAAAATGAAATTCTGATATTCAAAAATATGATATGCCCAATCACCATACTGGGGCAGAAAAGATCTTTCTTTGGTAGTTTATTTTTGTAACAAGCAGGGGTCCAACTGGAGAATAGGCGAATATTTCATATTGAAGAAGTTGAACAAGTTCAAGGCAATAACAAAAATGCCGTTGAAGAGAAGACGCAAGATGAAGGCAATAACAAGAATGCCGTTGGAAGAAAAAATACAAGTCCAAATAATAAAAGAAGAGGAGAAACAAAAAGAAGGCAAAAGTGAATCCAAATGCAGAAGTAAATAAAATGTGAATTGCACAAGACGTGGTTGAAATCACGGGCACTATATGTCCAGGCTTGATCCAAAAGCTAAAGAAGATTGAACCAACACATGCGGCTAACAAGCATCAAGATTTAGATCAGAGTCCGCATGAAGCACCAACCAACTCAAGATCAAGCTTTAGAAGACTCATAGATAGGAATTTTGTAACTCGTAGCTGATAGGTTTAGTTAGTCTTTCTCAATTTTGATGTAATAACGGGACAGCGGACCGGAGCCTCGGACGGAACCTCGACTCTCAACCTCGACACTCCATCACTCTCGAACTACACTGACCTGATGAAATCTTAGTCTGTTGAATCTTTCTCCCAAGATAAAAGTCTTGGTCTGATAAATTTTTCACCTAAGATGAAAGGAAAGAATCCTAGTCTGTTGAAACTTTCTCCTAAGATGAAATCTTAGTCTGATGAATCTTTCACCTAAGATAAAGTAGAAGTTGGAAAAGGAAATGAAGGCATAATTTGAAACGAAAAGGAAAGGCATAATTTGAAAGGTAAAATCATAAGTTGGAAAAGAAAGAAAGGTAAGAGGTCGAAAAAGAAAGGAAAGATTTTTTAAATTGAAAGACTTAAGAAAGTATGAATTGCAAATGGACCCAGTCTGATGAATTATCTCCTGGAGTCATAAACTCAGTCCGATGGATATTCCTCCTGAGACCATGCAAATGAATAGACCCAGTCCGAAGAGTTATCTCCTGGAGTCATAAATTCAGTCCGATGTATAATCCTCCTGAGATTGCATTGAAATGGACATAGTCCAGTGAGAATCATAATCTTAGTCTGTTGAAACTTTCTCCTAAGATTAAATGTCTTAGTCTGATGATTTTTTCACCTAAGATAACCTTCAGTCACAAGGTAACACAAAAGTTTTTAATTTCATGCATTTTTAATTTCTGTCAGGCGCCCACCTTCTAACACGGGAATACTTTTCTGTATTGCACGCTTAATTTCTGTTAGGCTCCCACCTTCTAACAAGGGAATACTTTTCTGCATTGTATGTTTAATTTCTGTTAGGCGCCCACCTTCTAACACGGGAATACTTTTCTGCATTGCACGTTTAATTTCTGTTAGGCGCCCACCTTCTAACACGGGAATACTTTTCTGCATTGCACGTTTAATTTCTGTTAGGCGCCCACCTTCTAACACGGGAATACTTTTCTGCATTGCACGTTTAATTTCTGTTAGGTGCCCACCTTCTAACACGGGAATACTTTTCTGCATTGCACGTTTAATTTCTGTTAGGCGCCCACCTTCTAACACGGGAATACTTTTCTGCATTGCACGTTTAATTTCTGTTAGGCGCACACCTCCTAACAAGGGAATATTTTTCTGCATTTCATTTCATACATGTCTGCATTAAAAAAAATGAAATTCTTATATTCAAAAACATGATATGCCCAGTCACCATACTGGGGCAGAAAAGATCTTTATTTGGTTGTTTATTTTTGTAACAAGCAGGGGTCCAACTGGAGAATGGGCGAATATTTCATATTGAAGAAGTTGAACAAGTTCAAGGCAATAACAAAAATGCTGTTGAAGAGAAGACGCAAGATGAAGGCAATAACAAGAATGCCGTTGGAAGAAAAACTACAAGTCCAAATAATAAAAGAAGAGGAGAAACAAAAAGAAGGCAAAAGTGAATCCAAATGCAGAAGTAAATAAAATGTGAATTGCACAAGACGTGGTTGAAATCACGGGCACTATATGTCCGGGCTTGATCCAAAAGCTGAAGAAGATTGAACCAACACCTGCGGCTAACAAGCATCAAGATTCAGATCAGGGTCCGCATGAAGCACCAACCAACTCAAGATCAAGCTTTAGAAGACTCATAGATAGGAATTTTGTAATTCGTAGCTGATAGGTTTAGTTAGTCTTTCTCAATTTTGATGTAATAACGGGACAGCGGACCGGAGCCTCGGACGAAACCTCGACTCTCAATCTCGATACTCCATCACTCCCGAACTACACTGACCTGATTCCTGTTTAGCCCAGGATATGTAGGCAACCTCTAAAGCAGGGTGCGGTTAAAGCTTTTCAAAATGCTTCACAACGGAATACTCGAACGGGTAAAAATCATTCATAGTTGCTCACTTATCTTTGCACGAAACCTCTTCGTGTTTCCGAGCAAAGAGGGGCAGCTGTGAGCACGTGATTTTTACCCTGTATATGAGTTATTCCCATAAAATTCAAAATAAACAATTTTTCCTTATTTTTTACAATTTTGCGTATTAATTAGTTGCATGAAAATTCATATAAAAAAATACAAAAATATGCATTTGCATTTAGGAATTTAATTTGACATTTTTTAGTATCAATTTGTTTTAGAACAAAATGTAAAGAAAATAACAAAAATGGTCCATCTTGCATTTTTAGTTTAAATATGTTTTAGTTTGCATTTTTACTAAAGGATAGAAAATAGATTTTAGTGTCAAGCATTTTAATAAAATTAGAAAAAATAACTAAAAAACAATTACAAAATAAATAAAATAAGTGGGCTATCTTAGTAAGAGACCTGAATTGGGCCATTTTTTCTTAATTTTCCTTGGCCCAAATACCCAAAACCCACCTAATTGAGTCCAACCCACACCTAAATCTCCCATACCCTTCCCATTAAAACCTAGACTTAGACCTATAAAAAGACCTAGACCTAACAAAAGAAAAAGAGGGGTAACATCTGGGGGGGAACAAGAAGAAAAACGGCAGCTTGGGTAAAAAGAGAGAAGAGCAGCGGCAATACACTCACAAGCAGACTTTTTGATTAATTCACAATCCAATCAAAATGTGCAATAGCAGACATTGGCATGTGTTGGGAATTTTTGAGTAGTGATTCGAATTCGTTTGGCAATTACTAATATTTCCTTTCGTCGTGGCTTCTTCATCAATCCGTCACTTGATCCCAACAAGCTCAAGGTTATTACTCAGTTTCCAATTTCCTCATTTGCATTATCTTGTACCGAGCTTCCACAATAAGATATAATGATAGTTGTTGTCAAGTTGTTGGGATTTCCGTTTCACTTAAGCTAGAGAATTCGTGCTCTTAAAATCGAGTGAACAGTAGCTATTGATTTGGATGTCAAGCTGTCCGGTGCCGATTCGAGGTTCCGGCGAGGTCGCCTTTAATAGTTCCCCTCTCGTTGTTCAATTGTTTTGGCCAACATCGCGTTTCTGCGCTTGATTCATTAATGCAAAGGGTTTTAAATATGGAGGCTGATCGGGTTGAAGTGCTGTTCGAATTTTGTTTCGTTTGAGTTTCGCCCATTTCAGATTTCGACTTTAGCAATTGGCTCACCTTGCTCGTGTAATTGCTGAAAATCCCAGTCAATCGAAGCTCTAATTTTTAGGTCCATTTTCTATTTCCCTTCTACTTGTTTTAATATTGAATTTCAATGTGATTAAGTGTCGTATTTGCTAGGTAGAGGATGTTTTGAATCGTTGATTTGTTTTCTCGGCTAGTTTCATTGTTGGTTTTTTTTTCCGTCTATGCTTAGTTTCGTTAATCTCAATTAGCTTCATGTGAAGTCATGACTGAATTTCCGAAGTTCATTTAGTTGAATGTTTTTCCTTTGGAATTCGAGGCGTGCCATTTAGCAAATTTTCATGGCCATCGCAAAGTACAAACGCGAAATTACTTTAGGCGCGTTAGTTAATAATAATACCTTCCTAATCACGGGTGCGCATTTATGTGACCCAAATCTTACTCTCGGTGAAACTGAAACGCATTAAAGTCACAGGCATACTGGTTGCGGTGTGACTCGAAATGTGTTTTCGTGACGACACAATTCTTCTAAAATTAAAAAAGCAAAACATTAAAAGCACATAGTTAAAATATATAAAGAAATCAGATAAAAGCAAAAATCGTAGTTGAGCGACCGTGCTAAAACCACGGAATCCGGGAGTGCCTAACACCTTCTCCCGGGTTAACAGAATTCCTTATCCAGGTTTCTAGTTTCGCAGACTATATGACAGAGTCATAAATTTCCTCGGTTCGGGATTAAACCGGTGACTTGGGACACCATTATTTTCCCAAGTGGCGACTCGAAAAAATTAAATAAATTGATCCCGTTCCGACTGTCCTTTAAGTGAAAAAACTCCTTCACTGATTATTATTGTATCCCTTCTCGGGGTGTAGTATTAAACAGTGGCACATTACGTTTATACGTTGTGTGCGGTAAAAAAAAGGAGGTGTGACAATCATATCATAGTAAGTAACCGGAAAGTGGGGGTACTATCTGTATTGGTAAAAATTAGTCTTGCCATGTGTGTCTATTAAATGGTAACACGTGTCAATAGAGTTTGAAGAAAAGTAAAGAATGACATGCAAAGATGATATGTGAAATACCCTCGGAACCGAACATACCATGCATGTTAGCCTCAGAAATGATCATCATGAAATAGTCCAGATCACGTGCGGGAGAATATCTCATAATTACAAATGAGGAAGGAATTAATTAATCCCGTATTATATGGGATTTACCATCATTACACCATCAGTTACAAATTAATTATTAATAAATACAATAAATGATTGTAACGGTCAGAACAAGGCAATCAATTACAAGATTGACTCAACATGCACGAGATTGACTCAACATGCACAATATTGACTCAACAAGTACGAGATCGACTCAACAGGCACGGGATTAACTAATCAGTTACGGAATTAACTCATCATAACTCATTAGTTATAAAAATTAACTCATTAGTTACGAAATTAACTCATTAGTTACGGAATTCCAGCATTTACATAGCTGTTACAATTCTTCCAAAAGTAAGGATGAATTGAGTAAATGCTCATAATGGACACATAATAAAGGGGAATGGTTACTTAGATTTAGTCCTATAAATAGACATATTTTTATCACCGTGAGGGGATCTAATTTTCTTCTTTACAATTCTATACATGGTAATTTATAACATATTGCTCTCAAGTTAGCCATAGATCGGTCTTTCAAGCTTTGTTCGGCTCATTATCATATCAATGATCAATTAATAAGAATTCTTTCTTCTCTGCTTTATTTTTATTATATTATTTGCCATTGAATTTATTTTTCACTTCTCTATCACATTGTATTAACAAATTTTATATCTTTCGTATCGGATCGATTGCTTGTGGCCCGTCATATAAAATTATTGCTTTAACCTTGAAAACTATTAGAAAAAGAAGTCAGGGGTGCTTCATCAGAAACTGGGCCTAAGCCTTCACTACCAAACTCTCTAATAAAAAGCCGCTCAACGGAGTCATGAGCAATATCGGGAGCAACATCATCGTCAGGAATCACAATCAGGGCCTCAGTAGACTCAACAAGAGGAAAAGAACTGGGAGGGGATGCCTTTGCTTCATCATCATAAATAATGCCCGTGGCCTTGTTACAAGGAACCCTCGTCTTCTTCCTCTTCAGAGTTTTGGTCAACAACGGCTTTTCGCTTCGATAAAGAACCCGAGACTATTTTTTGGGCCCTTTCCAAAGAGATACGAGCAGCCGCGATCCCCTCAACAGTAACTCCTCTAACAACAAATCCTAATAGAAAGAAGGATTGAAAGAAGTTCAAGGGAAAAAATAATATGTAAAATAAAGCAAAATAAAAACTCTCACCGTGAGTTTTTACTTTCCACACAAATCGCTGAGAAAGGATTTTTCAGGATCTACCATCCATTGGTGCAATAGTCAAAACCTTTTATACCCAACCACGAAAATTGAGAACATCTTCCACAACTCCCATGATTGCTGGAAAAGAAAAACACAAAATTAAAAAACTCAATAATTGAAGGAAAAGGTACGAGAGAGATAAGAAAACTAACATGCAAAATTTATTTTTAAAAAAAATACCATATAGACAGAAAAATCCACGTGGTAGACGAGTGCACTCACACTTTTTGCAATATCGGCGTCTAGGGGTAATGGCCTTCAAAAGATTAAATTGAGGAGTAACTAAGACGGAATATAGTTCGAAAAGAATACTAATAACCTGATCAAAATTTAGTAGTGAGTTAAGATATTTTACCGTTATATAATGGAATATGATTGTGATAATAAATGTGCCTCGTAAGTGGCATCCAGAAAATGCATCTTATACACTACGATCAGTAAATGACTTATAAAACTCAAATCAGAATGCGACTTAAATCAGTAACTGCAACTTGAATCTTATTTGGACATGCGCCTTATTATTTTTTGTTCATTGCAGTCAATAATTGCGACTTATAGCTCATTTGGAAGGAAAATTTTATATTATATCTCATATAACTGCTATTAGTTACATGAGGCAATTATTTTTTCTTACAATTTTGTGGACTGAGATTTCTATGGACGCAAAAATGTAAGATTTGATCCACAAATATGTGAGATAAAAATAAGTCTTATATAACTAGTGTAAATTGTACGAGACACAAAATAAAACTTCTCCATTTGGAACATGCACCTTATGACTTTTTCTATTTTTAATTTATTTTGAAGCGCTAATATAAATTAAGAGTTCTTTACTCAAATGATCACTGAACTATCTCAAATTATCTCCTAAAACCACTTATCTTTCGTTTGTAACAACAAAGTCACTGAACTATGTCTATTGCACTCAGAAAGTCACTCAATTAGATTTTCTAAATTTTGGATTGCCAAATACCTATTTTACCCTCTAAATTATAAGCATTTATCTTCTTTTTATTGTTTTTAAACTTTTTAATATTATTTTTTTCTTTTAATTTATATTATGAACTTACCTATAGAATAAATAAATATTATTCACAAATTAAAAAATTAAGAATATATAATGCTGGAATAATAAAATAATGAGCATAGTAAAATAATTAATTAGAATAATTTGTTAGTAATAATAATTTTAGTATTAACAACAAAAAATCAAAAGATTATTTACATAATTCAGAATGAAAGAAAATAAAGGTTGTAAAATATATATTCCATATAAGTAATATAAAAATAATTATTAAATAAAGATATTTTATAATATATATTATATATTCTTGAAAAATTATGTTCAATTATGTTATATATATTCCGTGCACGACTTAACTTAATATATTTTACCATATACCAAGGGCGGATGCACATAGGGAGTTGTGAGTGCTTAATCACCCATTAACTTTTACCATATTAATACATTTATATAAAAAATTGTACAAATATTTAGATAAATATTGAGTGGGCACCTACAAATAAATTTATTTTTCCTCTCTTTTGAAGTTTTTATCGGCGAGCACCCTAACTTTAAAATCCTGGATCTGCCATTGTCCTATACAGATAGTCCCCCTACTTTCCGGTGACGTAACTTTGTGTCGTCGAAAAGTTGGTAGAAACATAATATTATAATTGAGTATAATTTTCAAGAATATATAATGTATATCGTAAAATTACCCTTATTTGAATAATTAATTTTATATTACGTGCATGGAATATATATTATACAATATTTATTTTCTTTTATTCTAAATTTTGTAAATAAATTTTTGAATTTTTGTTGTTAATACTATAATTATTATTACTAATAAATTATTTTAATTAATTTTTCTACTATGCCCAGTATTATATATACTTAAATATCTTTTAGTTTTTAATATATTAATATTATTTATTTATTTTATAGGTAACTCCGTAATATAAATTTAAAAAGTATAAAATTAGAGTATTAAAATGTTTTTTTTAAAAAAAGAAGATAAACATTTATAATTTAGAAGGTATAATAGGTATTAGACAATTTAAAATTTGAAAAATCTAGTTGAGTGATTTTGTGAGCGTAATATATATACTTACTTTGTTGTACAAAGGAAATATATGTGATTTTAGGATATAATTTGATATAGTTACTAATGAACTGTATGAATTAAGTAAATGTTAGCGGTTGCGGGCTGTTTCTCCGATTGCCACGTACCTCCTAATGTATCACCGCCTGATCTTCTCTCACATTCCATAGCTTTGAGAACATCTGAACATGAAATGTTAAAAAAGAAAAAGGGATTATGGTAAAGCGCTGAGTTTCTGAAGACTGAAGAGGAATCTAGTTCTTCTGGGTTGCTCCAATTTGCTTTGTCCTTAGGTATGTATATTATCGGTCTGAAATTGCGACAACCCAATTGGCCATTGCATCAAATTGGGTTGTAGCAGAATAAAGTAATTTGTGCTCAGTATTATTAGAGGATATTGCTCAGCCCTTGCTGTTTTTCTTAGCATTTGTTGCAACTTGGTTTATATCTTTGATTTTCTTTCTCCTCCTTTTTTTTCGACTCTAAAGATGGTCTTTTCTTCTTCTTTTTTATTATTATATATATTTCTGTAAGCAGCTCTAGTCATGCAAAATTTTGCTTGTGTTTAATTAATTTAATTAGTTGAATTCCGCTTAACTGGTTGAATGCTATTTATGTTCTTTCTCGTTTTAATATTCTCAAAAGAAGGTACAGAAGTTTAATTATCAGGTTAAACTTATTTGAAAAGCCATTGAAGCTTTTCCAAGCAGCCTGGGTGAAGGCAAATCATAATCTTCTTAACTTTTCTCTAAATGTGAATCACTTATTCATTTTGCGTTTGTAGTTGTACGTTACAAACTGAGCTAATTCTGCTAGTAATCAAGTGATGGAAATAACATGTAATGACCAACACTAGTTTGGAAAGATAGATGATAATACTACCTGTTATGATGTGAACAACAAAAGTAATGTCTTTTCTTTTTCTGCTTTTCTTCTTATAATTTTGTTATGTACATTATGTTCCCTTGAATGTGTTGAAGGTTTTTTTTTTTTTTTTTTTTTTTTTTTTTTTTTTTTTTTCCAAATTAGGAGGATCTATAGTGTTTCCACACTTCCCCTCCACGGTGACTCGAACCCAGGACCTAACGGTCGTAGGTGGAGGTGCTTACCAACCGAGCAAGCCTCACTTGTCTGTTGAAGGTTAATTAGTAAATAAATAGTGTAGTGGGGTCTACCTATGATGAGGTGGCTTTAAGTTAGTTGTTAATAAATAGTATAAATACATGTATATACACAGTAGATACACAACTGAAAAAGTAATAATAAAGACGGTTATTACACATTTCTTCTCTCTACATTTCCTTTCATTTTTTTCTTCTTTCTTCTTTCTTCACTGTAATTGCTCCTCCATTTTCATGGTATCAGAGCTCTGGTGAAGCTTCTGTTTTCAGTCAAATACAGTGAAATTCAATTCTATTTTTGAATCACTTTGTTGAGCTATTGATCGATTTATGCAATGACAATCGAAGAAACACCTTCAGCTCAGATTGACCCAGCTGCAAATACGATTGATTCTAGTGTAGATGTGGTTCATCATCATCATCCTCTCTATATTCATCCATCCGATACACAAGGTACTGTTTTGATTTCAATTCAACTTCAAGGACCTGAAAATCACTCATTGTGGAGTAGATCTATGAAGATTATTCTGCATGGCAAAAATAAACTCGGATTTGTGTTAGGAACTTGTAGATAACACATGTTTGATTCAAGTTTGCATGAGTTATGGGATAGATGTAATACTATAGTTCTAGCTTGGATAATGAATACAGTATCTCCAAATTTACTTAGCTCGGTGATATATGCTTTGGATGCTCACAAAGTGTGGGAAGATCTACGTGAGAGATTTGACAAAGTAAATGCATCTAGATCATTCTATCTACACAAGGAAATCAGTAAATAGTCTCAAGGATTATTGACTGTTTCTGAGTATTTCTCAAAATTGAGAGAACTATGAGATGAGTATGAGTCTCTAGTTCCTCCTCCTTCGTGTGGTTGTCTTGAGTCGAGGAAAAATGCAGAACATTATCAACTAGGAAAATTGTATCAATTTCTTACTGGTTTAAATGATACATTTGATAATGTGAAGGATCAAATTCTAATGACCAGACCAGTACCTAACATTAATCAGGTATATGCAATGGTTGTCAATGTAGAAAGTCAGAGGAAAAACAGTGTGATAATTGGTGTTAATGATCCTACATCTTTGTTAAGCAATAAGTCTTCCTTTGGTGGTTATAATCGAAGCTATAAATCTAGAAACAGTTCTGGTAGATTGCCCCTATAGTGTGATTATTGCCATCTTAAAGGTCACACTACTTCATGGTTATCCTATTGAGTTTAAAGGCAGAAGAGGAGAAGGAAGTAATTTTGAGTCTAAAGGAGCTTATGCTCATACTGCTCGCATAGCTTCAGACTCAGCTCAACAGGGGAATGCTGTTGATATGGTAAATTCAACACATGAGTCAAAACAGGATAATGTTTCAGCTGGTGCTGGTGTTTCCTTTTCTTTACTCAAGAGCAGTACAATCAGATTTTACAGATGTTGAACAAAGGGAAGCAAACTGAAAACCTGGCTAATTCTGCAACTTTGAGTACTGTAGGTACTATAGCAGCATTTATGTCTCATCTAGTAAATGATAACTGGATCATAGACACAGGTGCAACTAATCACATGGCTCATAATTTGAATCTGTTGAGCAATATTAGAAAGTCATCAGATGTTGATCAAAATTCTGTTCAACTTCCTAATGGTGAAAAGGTTATTATTAGTCATACTGGTGATCTTTCAGTCTTTAAGGATATATCAGTACATCATGTTCTATACATTCCAGATTTCAAGTTCAATCTAATGTCAGTTTCAAAAATCACAAAAGAGCTGAAGTTTTTGGTGGCTTTCTTTCCTGATTTCTGTATATTTCAGGAACTCTTTACTGGGAAGGTAATGGGGATTGGTAGAGAAGAGCAAGGATTATACATTCTGCAGCCAAAGGAGTCAAATATTGTCAAACAGTGTTTGAAGTCAAAACAGCCTTGCTCAAGTTCTTGTGTAAATGCTACTAGTAGTGTTTTGAATACTAATAAAGTAGTTTCTGATGAAATAGATCTATGGCATAAAAGATTGGGTCATGCACCATTACAAGTTCTCAGAAGAATAAATATATTGCCTAAGGGTTATTTGAAAGATCATTTCTGCACAGTATGTCCTATTGCTAAACAAATAAGAGTTCCCTTTCCTTCCAGCAATTCATGTTCAATGCATTTGATCTTATACATGCTGATGTGTGGGGACCTTATAAAGTTCCTACTCACAATGGTAGAATATTTTTTCTAACACTAGTGGATGACTATTCAAGATTTATCTGGTTGTTCTTGATGCATGATAAAGCAGAAACTATTGTAGTTCTTAAGAATTTCTTATTATCAGTGAAGAACCAGTTTCAGTGTAGCATAAAGATTCTGAGAACAGATAATGGTACAGAATTTCTTAATACTCAGATGACTAGACTTTTACAAGAGAATGGTATAATGCATCAAAGCTCTTGTGTATATACTCCACAACAGAATGGCAGAGTTGAGAGAAGACATAGGTCAATACTTGATATGGCTAGAGCTTTTAGATTTCAGGCCTTTATTCCTCTCAGATTTTGGGGAGAGTGTGTTACCACAGCTGTGTATATTCTTAATAGATTGCCCACTGTTATTTTGAAAGGAATATCTCCTTTTGAAAGACTGTTTCACAAGCCTCCTTCTTTACAACACTTCAAAATGTTTGGAAGTCTTTGTTATGCTGCAAATCTAAAGAAAACTGACAAGTTCTGTCCTAGAGCTATTCCAGCAGTTCATTTAGGTTATTCATCTAGTCAAAAGGGTTATATTTTGTATGATCTAATTTCAAAGTCTTTCTTTGTTAGCAGAGACACTGTGTTCAAAGAAGATGTATTTCCATTCAAACATACTCATGCTACTTCTTTCCACTTATTTCCAGTTCTAGAGTTTAGAACTACTGAATGTTCTAACACTTCTACTTCTTCTCCTACTACTATTTCTTCATCTACATCTACATCTTCTTCTGATCCTTCATCTTCTTCTACTTCTTCTACTTCACATTCTTCTTCTTCTCCTATTTCACATCCTATTTCACATTCTTCTTCTCCTATTTCTTTACCTCAGTCTATACCTTCTACTTCTGTTTCATCTGATGTAAGAAGATCTTCCAGAATAACTAAACCTCGTATTTGGATGGAGGATTATGTTGGTTTGTCTAAATCCACTTTCTGTGCTCATCCTATTTCACAATGTGTCTCTTATGACTCACTCTCTTCTGCTTATAGAACTGCACTTGCTGCTTATTCTGCAGTATCTGAACCACAATCTTATGCTGAAGCTAAGACTGATCCTAAGTGGATTGAAGCTATGAAGTCTGAAATATCTGCATTGGAAGCTAATCAAACTTGGTCTATTGTTGATCTTCCTCCTGGTAAGACTCCTATAGGGTGCAAATGGGTGTTTAAAGTTAAATACAAATCTAATGGAGAAGTGGAGAGATACAAGGCTAGGTTGGTTGCAAAGGGATATAGTCAACTTGAAGGCTTGGACTATAAGGAGACTTTTTCTCCTGTTGCTAAAGTGGTCACTGTTAGATCAGTAGTAGCTTTAGCTGCAGCATCTGGTTGGTTTATCTTTCAAATGGATGTGCATAATGCTTTTCTTCAAGGAGATCTTATTGAAGAAGTCTATATGCACATTCCAGATGGCTTTGCTAGCCAGGGGGAGTTACAGAAAGTTTGTAGACTTCATAAGTCTTTGTATGGGCTCAAACAAGCTCCCAGACAGTGGAACTTAAAGCTGACCAGTGCCTTGACTGATATGGGGTTTATACAATCACACTATGATTACTCTTTATTCACATACAAGCTAGGATGTGATCTTGTGATAATACTGGTGTATGTAGATGATCTGCTAGTGACAGGAACAAATTTGACTCTTATTCAGCAAATAAGAGAAGAATTGCAGACCAGGTTCAAGATGAAAGATTTAGGAGAATTGAAGTTCTTTCTTGGCATTGAGTTTCTGATATCAAAGAAAGGAATTCTAATGAATCAAAGAAAATATGCTCTTGAGTTAGTTTCTGAAATGGGCTTAGCAGGAAGCAAACCAGCTACAACTCCTTCGGAGTTCAATCACAAGTTATCTTCTATAGAACTTGACAGATTTCTGCATAGCAATGAAGACACAGCTGATAAAGAACTAGAAGATAAAACTAGCTACCAAAGGATAGTTGGGAGATTACTATATCTAACTATGACTAGACCTAATATTGCTTTTGTAGTTCAGGTACTTAGTCAATACATGCATGCACCTAAACAGTCTCATATGGATGCAGCTATGAGAGTAGTAAGATACATAAAAGGCACTGCAGGACTTGGACTGTTTATGCCAGCACTTGAGACTACAACACTATCAGCCTTTTGTGATTCAGATTGGGGAGCATGTATAGAAACCAGAAAATCAGTCACAGGATATGTGGTGAAGTTTGGACAGGCTTTAGTGTCTTGGAAATCAAAGAAACAAAGCACAGTTTCAAGGAGTTCTGCTGAAGCAGAGTTTAGAAGCATGGCTTCTACTGTTGCTGAAATTGTTTGGTTGATTGGTTTATTTGAAGAACTTGGTGTAAAAGTGAAACTGCCAGTGCAGTTGTTCTGTGACAGCAAAGCTGCAATTCAGATTGCAGCTCATCCAATCTTTCATGAGAGAACCAAACATTTTGATATCGATTGTCATTTTGTAAGGAAAAAATTCAGAGTGGAATGATACAAACACAGCATGTCGGAACAAAGGAGCAGTTAGCTGACATTCTTACTAAAAGTCTATGCAAACCACAGCATGACTTTCTAGTAAACAAGCTGGGAATGAAAGATGTCATCTTTCAGCTTGAGGGGGAGTGTTGAAGGTTAATTAGTAAATAAATAGTGTAGTGGGGTCTACCTATGATGAGGTGGCTTTAAGTTAGTTGTTAATACATAGTATAAATACATGTATATACACAGTATATACACAACTGAAAAAGTAATAACAAAGACAGTTATTACACATTTCTTCTCTCTACATTTCCTTTCATTTTTTCTTCTTTCTTCTTTCTTCACTGTAATTGCTCCTCCATTTTCAGAATGCCATTGAGAAGTTGGTTGATGCTTGGCTAATATGAACATAGGTTCCACAAGTGGGGGATGTTGTGCAACAGTGGCTAGTTGATGAGAGCTATTTTTGTTAACCTCACAAATCGAATGATGTAACCAGACCATCTGGTTCTCTATTTAATTCGCTACACCCGCTTTTTACCTAAGTGGTTTCTGGCGTATCTAGACTGGAGGTGGTTCCAGTTTTGGATATGTGGATTTACTGGATAAAACGTGATTTCCTATGATATTAGAGTTCTAGTAGACCTATCCTCTCCAAATATGCTGGTGGAATGTGTATAAACCAGGATATAATGGCTTGCAGGACATTTGTTGATCCTGGGGGCTGGTTAGTGCTGTACAGTATCTTGCTTAGGTTCCATTCAATTCCTGTTAAACGCGTCTTTAATCTCTCTTTTATCAACCTCTTAACTCTGGATATTAAATGTACTATAGATACTACGACCACTTCTCCTCGGTACTTGTACATTCTGCAGCAGACTTGTATAAATATGACTAATAAACTGCAGATTATGTTATTTCCCCTGAAGTATTTTTCATGCCCTAAGGTTCTTCCTTTTTCCATATCTAATTTTTTGGTAGTTCTTCCTTGCTTTTATTGTGGGCAGAATTAGTTTGGAAGGCAGATAACTGTTGAATGCCTTATGGTATGCTTCTTGTGAAGACGTTATGAACACAGAAAGTTAGTAATGTCAGACATGGAATGCTTACATCCTGAAAAGAAGGTTAAGAGAATAATTTGGAAGCGGTCCAAGGAGAAACCGAATGGGGAAAACTCTGCTGAAAATGGTATGTCATTGATGAAGATGGAAGGTAATGTGAAAAAGAGGGCCCATTCAGATCCAATGACCAGTGATTTAGACAGGCCTTACATGATGTCCCTTCTCCCTCTTCCCAACTTGGAAGAATGTAACTCGGGGATCCCTATTGTCTTGACTGGAACGGCATGCAAAGGGGCAACTGGACCACCTGTTGGAGTGGTTGATATTGGTGCAAGCAGATCTGCATACTATTTTCGTATTGCCCTACCTGGAGTCAAGAAAGACCCTGGTGTGTTATTTTACCTTTAACTTGTTGCCTTTCTATTATCTGTTTGAACGTGCTAATCTGCTTAAGACCTTAGTCTTTGAGGATCCTGGAATTAAGTTTATGTGAATCTGATATTACAAAACTTACAATGTCCAAACTGCAGAAGGTCATAAAGCATGAGTAGTTTATGAAGCTTGTTCTTTGACTAACCCCACACAGTTTCCCTTTTACTGATTTTGCTCTACTGTATGAATAAGGCCTTGCAACTTAATAGTGCCAAAGATGTTCGTGGCAGTAGCTATGTAACATCTTATATTGCTCAATCTTTTTTTCTGCCACTGATCATCGACTGTGGAACTTGTCATATTGTGTACAATGGAATACATATCTTGTCTCATGTATTGCTGAACTTTTTTGTCTGCCACCGATCATCAGCTAAGGAACTTGTCATATTGTATACAATGGAATGCACGTTAGGTTTCATTAAAATTGCTTGTTGAAATGAGGAAGTTTGCCCTCAAAATTTTTAGTGTTCGAAGCATGCCGAATACAAGGAATTTGGCTCTACTAGGGAAGTGCATTATGCTGCATGTCACTGATTGTGGCTATGGGGATACTGATGAGTCTGTTGTGAATTTAATGTTTTCACTTACAATATATTGTTTTATTGATGATAAGATACCATTTTGACAGCAAGTAAAAATTAGTATATCTGAATGGTTGTGTGTTACTTGTTTATTTTCTCTAATGTGTACTTAACTGGGATTGATTCATGGGTTGAGTCCATTTTAGACAAAAACATCTAACAATTTTATCAGTATTAAGTTTGTAATGTTCCTGCATGGTGTCTATTTGAGAAAGAAATAGTTAGGTAATAATTAGGTGGAGATGCTTCAGAATTTACTCTATCCGTATCAGCCTTCTAAGATCTTTCTATAGCTTTTTTTAACGTCCAGCAACCATGACATTATCATAATAGAAGGAAGTGTTACCTGGATAGTAATTCTTTTAATTATGTCAGACTTCTCTGCCTGTAACTCATTCTCTTAGTAGTCCATTGTCCAATAGTTAGGAAAGAATCAGTAAAAGAGAAATCAGTGTATCTCTCAGAAACTGACATTAGATGAAGTACATGGTTTCTAAGCGTACCTGACATCAGATGCCCTCTCCATTCTTGCTTTCCCTATTGACACAGCCTGTTTTCTCATTTTACTATAGAATTGTATCCATTAGTGCAAACAGTTTCAGAAACTCTCCTGAGTAAGGTGGTATCTTGTCATTTTTGCTAAATGAACTCTTTAACCCCTTGTTGCAGGTGAATTCAGCTGTGAAATTGAAAAAGATGGGAAGGTCCTTATTCGAGGGTTGACGTCAACTGGTGGAAGAACTGTCTCAAGATATTCGCGGGTCTTTGATATGAAAATTCAGCAACAATGCTCATCTGGACCTTTCACTTTGTCCTTTAGTTTGCCCGGGCTTGTCGATCCTAGGTTGTTTTCACCAAACTTCAGATCTGATGGCATTTTCGAAGCTGTGGTTGTGAAATACGAAATGTAGCTGGCAGTGTGTAGATAACCATTTTAAGACAGAATCCACCACAGAAAGCTGTTCCACCCAAGTTCCTTAATATAGATTAGTGCTGGCTAATGTGCTATATGTACTAGCTTGTAGGTTTTTGTATGGTTCAGATAAATGACATGTTTTACCATGTAAATACAGCAAACTGCAGTTCAAATGATTCCCTACTTCATATTATACCGTAATAATAGCATATTTACTGCAATGGCACTGAAATTCAAAGGTGTTATTATGTCCATGAATGGAACCTAAAAAATCACTTGAAAAAGCATTTTACAATGTCCAAGATAGCTTCAGGATTTATTCTGAGAGAGGGAGCTATCTCTCCGGGATGCTGTTAGAAGAAAATAAAATAAAAAGAGATATAACGCTCCCAGTAAAATGAATAACATGAAAAGGTTGAAACTTGAAAAATAGAAGTACAAGTTTGTTCATTGTTTAGGTTATATTCTTTAAAATTATTCTGAGTTCGTCAATGGCAGCATCATATACAAATGTATTCATGAAGTTATGTTGTACAGGAAAACAAAAATGACTCTACTCTTATCATGTTTAACATATGTTTCTTTCGACAGCGGCGGGGCGAATATGCAGTATTTGGAAAAGGAAAGATGCATTTAATGAGTACTGGTTACAAGTATTTGGTTTACCTAGAAAAGTAGTAATGGCATAAGTGGTTTCATTTCATGTCCAAACAAAGATATTCAACGGATTCAAACAGCCAAATGGCGGTAGAGAGATGTGTGTTTTATTCAAATGTGGCACTTCATGGTTGATTTGAAACGTCAGTCCTTGCTGGAACACCTGCTTTCCCATGCTTTAAGAGCAATTCTCACTTGACTCTTCCGCCCTCATTCCCTGCTGTTTTTTCTCTGAATTCTACTAAGGTAAATTCTGCTCTTCCTCCATCAACTGACTAGGTTTACTTAACTCTATCTTCTGCTTCATTCTCACCTGCATTTTTTTTTTATTTTGATTTCGTATCGGATCATGATCTGTTTCTTTGCTATCATCAGTACCAGGTGAAATGCTAATTTTTGGAGTTTTTTAGGATTTAATTTTTGTTTGCTTGTTAGTTGGCATCTGATATCTTTTGCTAAGGATTTTGGTCTAGGGTTCATTCTTTTGGATATCTGCTAGATTTCCTTGTATCTTAGCCATGGTGAAGAAGCTGAATTCTTTACTTGTCTTTGGCCATTGATCACTTAATTTCTTATCGCCTGTTTGCTTACCGTGACCTGCAACCTACAGAAGTACAAAAATTACATGAGAACTTTGTGTTTCATTCACCTGACTAGGTTTTGCTTTATTCTACCTTGTGCTTCATTCTACCTGCATTTGTTTTCTTTTTTGTTTTTTTTCCTTTTTACCTTTGCTTTCTTATACGATGATCTGTTTCTTTACAAAGATATACATGCACGATAAGCACTCCCATTGGAGAAGAGGGCTCTAGGGTAAAGCTAATTTAAACAGGAAAAAGGGTAGTGAAATCTACTTGCACTTTAGTCTTAAAATAAGGGTAACTCGAAGTTTGAATATAAGTAGGAAAAAAAGATAAATTAGTTGTGCATCACATTGTTTCTTGGATCTATATCTTTGGAAACACCATTTTATGTGTCTATAGTTGAACAGATTGCTTCATTAAGTTGTCATTATTTGACAGTCAACGCAAAATCTAAAAGAGATTACGCTGGTACATGCCATTACGATTCAATAGTACGTAAATCCACTCCGATTACAATTAGTTCCACATTTAAGTTGTCTTTAAGCATGAGATTACGATTCGTTAGTACATAAATCCACTTGGATTGATTGCGACTTAGATCTCATGCTCCTTTGGAGCGTGCGATAAATGCTGGTTAGTTAAGTTTAAGTGCTAATGTTTGCGTTCCTTTCGACAACAGTGCACGATACTGTTAACTCAAAAATATAAAAAGACAAGTCCCTTGACATAAATCTGTTACCAATTCTTTGCAAGAGAGAATCCTCACTGGATTCCCACAATCTCTAATTCATTCTTATCTCCTTTTGCTCAACAGAACCCTCTATGAATTCCTGTAAACTGATTCATTCCTTTACTAAGCTTTGTGTTTTGCCTTTTTTGCAGAGCAACAGATAAAATTCTGTAAGTATGCAAAAATGACATTTACTTCTTTACTGTAAAATTGTGTGGTTACAGTAGGTTAACAAGTACCCGGAACTTCTTTACTGTATTTATATAGATGCATTAAAAGTTGGTCTTTTGACTTCTATCTATGTTCTTGTCTTTCAGTTAGGAGTTTTCTTGCATTCATTCCATGTTCTTTATATTCTGATGAGGAGTTTGATTACAAATTTAAATGTTCATATATCCTGATTTTTATGAAAGTTTTACCTCGGCATTTTCTTTTCAATTCCATATATTCCTGTTCTTCTCGGTGCCCGACCAGAATATCTATATCATGGGTGTTCATCTGCCTTTAATCTGGATTACTGAGTTGCTACTAATCACAGAAGAGGTCCTTGATCAATGTATATGTATGCTATATCCATAAAGAGAAAGAAAGTTTTCTTCTAGTTCCGCTTCTTGCTCTTCCAATTCAAAAAGACTTGTCGGAAATTGCCGGTTGGGTTGGTCCGACCATATAGTTTCTGATATGAAAATATAGTGATTGGGCCAAAAAGAATGGACCATTGGTCCCTAAGTAGGTCCGACATTGATTCTTCTAACTGGCATGTTAACCCATAGCATGCCTAAGATATCGAGTATACTGATGTTATTTAGATGCTATGGATCATAGTGTCATGGGCCAAACCTTTTTTTTTCTTTTGACCAAATCACACAGATATGAAGTTACTCTTTCGGGTTCCTTCCTAATTTCCAGTATCGCAAGCTATGCACAGTATTAATACCCTTGAGTTTTACAATCTGCAGGAAGAAAGTCTCTAGGGAAACACTGGGAATATGTCTGAGTACTTGAATATGCATATAGAATATCCGTTTTCATACCAACCAGATGATGTTGTTCAAACTGGAGCAGCCGTAGAGGGGAGACCAGGAGTTCCTACTGATCCAGTGACTGTCAGTATTAGTGAATATTCATACAAGTTTAATGTGATCCTACCGGCTGTCACGGGAAACATTTGTAAGTTCATTTCCTTCTATACATAACACATTCTAAAAACATCTACTTTAGTATGTGCCAAGCTGAGCAATAGTTTGAGAACTTAAGTCAGCATAAACAGCTAGAAAGAAATTACTAAGAAACTGTTTTGACAGTTTTGCTTCCTTTTTCACCCCTTTTTAGTTTCAAGTCCTTTTCGGGAAGATCTGCATGTGCATGCTTATAAAACTTGGTTAGAACCCACGGCCGAAAAAGCACTTCTGCTGTTCGACAAATGCGTGCTCTGGTTGTAGTAGTGCTGAATGAACAGCTGATTTGGAACCAGATCATCCTCTCAAATCCCATTTTTTGCATTGAGAGGAATCAAAACACAAGCTTAAACTTCTGAAAAACACAAAATTAGTTCGGATTCCCTAGAGAGGAAAACCTTCTTTCTAGGGAATCTGTGCTTGCTTAGCCTAGCTTTCCCTACCACCACGGTGCAGCCAAAGCTTGTTCTTTATCAAACTACAAATAGTACAAAGAATGTTATATCAAAAACTTTATACCGACTCTTACTTGAGGAATTTTGTATGCATTTGAAAACTGATAGTCATATTGCTGAAAATCTTGTTAAAGATTGAAGAGAAACGACTAAGTGAACAATTGTATTCGTAGGTGATTTGTCAGTTGATATTCTGTTTAATGGGGAAGTGGAGATAGAGGGGAGAGTAAATGCTGGTGTAGTAACAGGCACTTCGGCACCAATTTCGTTCAATAGAAGAGCGCGAAGGGTAACTCCTCCAGGTCACTTTACTATCAATTTCACTTTGCCGGGACCTTGTGACACCAATTTTGCAAAAGCCGAGGTAAACTCAGATGGTGTTATCGAAGGAGTTGTGCTTAAAGACGGGCTTTTTAAGGCTCATTAGAATGATTATCAGCCTCCGTCCTCTGATTAATTCGACATGGTTAGCTTATAATCTTAATTAAACCCAACTTCATGCTCTGGAAATGTACCAGTTATTTTCAAACTGATCAAACTTTATCTGTATCTTTCTTTCTTCCATTGGTGAGAACTACCTGATGTTTGACTATATTTTCCTTATTTTTGCCAGTTTCTGTTGCATTTTACATAATGTAACTTAGTGCTGAACTGTTTTGATAAGTTCCTTAATATAGGTAGAAATGCAAACGGAAGGATTACTCAAGCAATATGATATCTCTGCACTAGAATTCTGGAATACAACAACAAAATAGTTGCTTATTGCATTTTCTAGACGTAATAAAAGTACGGTCAGACCTTCCTATAACAATATTTCTATATAACAGCCATTCACTAAAAAGGAAGTTTTTCTCAGAATCTATTTTTATATTATGTTATAATATTATATGTCCTCTATAACAATACTTCAGTAAAAAAATATCGGGACAAATTAAGCTGTTGCTTTTTTCTTTCTTTCTTTTGGAGAACTCTATAGAACTACATTCTAAAGCTAGCAACTGAGGTGGGCATTAAGGAAGCTCATATTTAGGATGCAGGACCAAGTCTCTTACCTTCTAATAAGTGGCGCGCTTAAAGCCCGTTTAAGTTCTGAAGCAAGGCGAAAAACATGTTAAGCGCTTCGCCTCGCTTAGCGGGCGCTTCAGTGTTGTCATCAAGGCTTTAAGATATACTTTTCCTTGCCACTGAGCGTGATCCTGAAGAGGCGCCACTAAACAATTGATATTTCACTTTATCATTAATTTTCTTTAATTACTTTGTCCATATATTTGTCATTCATGCTAATAGATGTTAGGACGCATACATATTTGTCATTTTTCTCCATTTGCGCTTTCCTTTATTAATTACAACCCATGCTTTATTTGTGCTTAAAGCCCCGATATACCTTAGAACTTTTTGCGTTTTTCGACTTTGATTACACTACTTCTAACTATGATCAATTCACTACCCTATTATTTTGAAGTTCTATATCTAAAAGTTCGCAGTTTGTCCAATAGCTAAATGCTAATTGCGAATAACGAAACTAATCTGTTAAGCAGGTGAAATAATAATTAAAAAAAAAAAGAAGAGACCAGTATAATGCTGCAGAAAACTCTTCAGAAAGATGGTCTTTAATTAATTTCTTTGATTTCTTAGGAAAAGAGAAAATGATATGTACATAAAATTAGTGATAATATAAATGAGTGTCAACCTACGTTGATTTGCATGATAGTGATAACTATAAAACACAAGATATCTTTGCATGTTGAGCCATTTCCTCAAAGGAAGAAGGAAAAGAGTAGAAATCAACAAATCTAACAAATTAAAATAACTGCCATGATTTTACCTAGCTGGATATATTCGATAGCTGCAACGTAACAAAAGGTTAAATCCTTCTTTGATAATCACCAAGACAAACATTACGGTTTGTTTTAATTAGACGTTTACAAGCGATTCATATACTCCTCCATCCATCTTAATTAAAGGACTGATTAATTTTCAAAAATAAAGATTAGTCATATTCAACTTGGTTCAAGATAATCTACATAATTTTTCATATTATATATTTAATATTGTATTCTTCTTCTACAAAATTAAGATTTTGACCCGCACTCGACTCTACTTGCACCGAGCTAGCCCGAGCGAATCTATCCCATATAATTTATCACAACCATATGCATGTAAAAACCCTATTCAAACCATTTTAAACCCCATGCATGAAACATTTTCATATAAATACTAAAAATAAAAATAGAATTAATGTTATGAAATAATAAAAGAAGAATGAAGAGTATTGCAGGGAAAAGTAGGGAGAGAGAATTCTTATTGAACTTGGGATGCATTACAATGTAATCAGAGGCGGACTCAGGATTTGAACACAACGGGTGCACTAATATTTTTTTATATGCCAAATAGTAGCGACAAAGTTCGGGTTAAACTCTTTGAAAACTTAGCAATTATGATAGCTTATAATGAAAGTACAAATTCTCAGTTGTAGATGTCAAAGTCCGACATATGTTACTACTTGGTCCAAAGTGATTGTAGAAGGGAGAATGAAGAGTTTGAATATCTACTTATTGAAAGAGAGCTACACCATCCCTTCCCCACCGTTCTCACCCTAAATAAAAATATTATTAATAGCACTTTTATTTCATGTTATCAATCAAAAAAAAGTTTTTCAACAAATAACTTTTTTTATGATATAAATTTTATTTTCCATTTTAACCAAAAAAAATACTTTCTTTTCATATAGATATTTTTTTTTCTCATTTTAATGAAAATTTTTACCATCACCAACCAAATAAGAGAAAATAAGTAATAAAATTACTCATTTTCTAGGAAACATTTTCCTTCGTACCAAACACACTCTTAAAGGGGTACTAAATTATAATTTAGGCGAAATGGCTCCTCGGCCACTCAAACTTGTAGCCGATTTTAAAGCCGATACATCAACTTACAAGTTTCTCATTTGAACACTCCAACTCAATAAAATAAATATTAATAAATACCTCTGACTGTTGACTATACTTATATGGCATTGGCATTGTCTATGTGGCAAAAATGTGTGATATTCATGCTTAAAAGGCACCTTGAAAGGAAAAATTTGATTAAAAAAATTATTGGAATATAAATAATTATAAATAAGGTAACTAAAAGAATAAAAAGAAAAGCAAATATGACAAATCAAATTCTTCCCATCTGCCCCTTTCTCCGTCCCCCCACCCCAATACCTGAGTCTCCCCGTCGTCAAGAGCCACTCCAAACAGCCCCCTCTATCCGCTATAACCAGCTTCACCAAGCTCCAAACGCACCACCTCGCGACCAGCTGCTCCGTCCGTCTACGACCACCTCCATTCCTATTCCGCTAACCAACCAAACCAGCTGACTAGCCCATGTCAAACCCACCTGAAGCAACCAAACAAACCCCTTCTGTCTCTGCTAAAACTGTCCACGCCCAGCACACCAGTCCAGTCGACCACTCTAAACCCCGTTGACCACCCAGCGAACCAGAGACGTGAACCACCCCCAAACGACCCTCCATCTCCTTCTTCTTCAACCAGCCCACCCTATAACATCACGAACAGCCCGTCAAGGTCGAGTTAGAGAGGTCGAAGTTTGAGGTTCATTGGAGAAATTGATAGAGAAATTGAAGAAGATGAGTCTATTAATGGATATAGAAATTGATAATAGGAAGAAATTGTATTGAGGATAAAGAGAAAGAAAATAATAAATAAGTAATTTAGTAAATTAGCACTATTAAAAATATGGTACCCACAAATTACATTTGTCGAATAATAAAACGTCACAGAGTGTGACTTGTCATTCTTGTTAGGCAATTCAAGCTCACGCTCTGATGGATATATTTATTGATATTCATTTTATTGAGTTGGAGTGTTCAAATGAGAAACTTGTAAGTTGGTGTATCGGCTTTAAAATCGGCTGCAAGTTTGAGTGGCCAGGAAGCCATTTCACCTATAATTTAATAGTAATAAACAGTAAGACAATTGATTATGAAGGTTTGAGCCAATAAAGTGAAGCAAAAACATGTACTTGCCTCAAATTTCGGTGATACTTGCATGTATCAGATCAGATCGGATTTGGTATATTTCTAATTCGAATTTCGGATTCTAAAAAATATAATCCAAATCCGATCAGAATTATATTGGATCGGATCGGATCGAATTTCGGTGTTATTATGCCTCAAAGTTTCAAACTAATAGGTATATTTACTTTGTATAAGAGGCAAGGCATTAAAAAAAATTTATGTCCGGTTCTTGGGCCGAACTAGCCCGCCAGCCACATTTAATTTCATATAAATAACCAAAACCCAGGAAAAAGGATATGTTTGCTGAAGCTGAACTTGCCTTGTTCAAATTCAGCTACGGGATCTCCTTAAGAAAGGGACAGTAAAAGCGATACAGTGAGGTAAATTTCCTTCATTTTTTTCTTTTCATTTTGTCTTTGCAAAGCATTCTATTGAATAACTATTGTCATTTCAAAATGCTCGCTTGCTAGGGTTTGTTTTTTGTGATTTTATAAAGCATTCAGTTTGTCTTTTCTTGAGTCGATTCTTCTCTGCAACATTTTTGGTGGAAAATGTTTGTTCCTTTGAATCAGATGTAACGTTGTTCTTGTATATTAAATCGTTTTGTGCTGGCTAAATGATCGGATATAGCATTTGGCAGGAGTATTAACACAGCTACAGCAACATATATGTTCCTACTAAAATCCGTCCTCTTACAGTGGGTGTAGTGCTATTTTGCACCTACTGTTTTAGTTAGATGATGTTAGCTTAAAAATTCCGTCTTTCATGACTGTTGTTCTGTAACATTTCGAGTTCGATCAACCGTCTTCTGATCTACAGCAGTCCTAATCATAAGTGAATGGGCAAAATGGGGAAAACTTAACCTAAATTGTTCGGGTGCAGTGTGTTTGAATGTAAAATGGTTAGAACAGTGAGTTTCCTGTCATTTTGTGTGGCCTGTTTGTATTTTCGTGACTCGTGGGAGAAATCTGATATCTTCAAGTATGGCGGAAGATGTTTTAAACTAAGCTAAATGTAAAATGTCCAGTTCCTGCCTAATATTGCTCACTCTTCATGATTATGATAGTTCAGCTGTAGGAAGTTTCTCTATGTGATTCATGTATCTTTGGTCTGAAGCACTTAACTCGAGTCTTTACGGAAAGCCAATGGACATTCGCTCATAGAGGTATAGGAACCTTTTCTGGAGTAAATAAATCAACTGACCAATTAGACTCATAGCATCCTTAGGGTGTATTTATATGTAACCCTGGACTTTTGAATTGATGTTATCTGTAAAGGGCCCGGGGCCTTGTTTCGCTGCTGACTTTGTTGATGTGTGTAGAACATTTGTAGACTGGGGAGGGCAAGGGAGGCTGTGTCCTGCAAAATTTTAGTAGAAGCCTTCATTAAATTTCGTTTGATGTTCGTCAGGAGTCTTTATTTTGGTTACTGATTTTGTATGTTCGTGTAAGATGAGTGTGACTCGAACTACTAATTTTCCTAAAATGCAAAATATTTAGCAATAGAGTGCAATGGACATGAATACAATGGAATAGATACGTAGGATTCATATAACCAACCCCAACTAATTTTTGGGTTGAGGCTTACTTGATTGATTGGGGTTATTGAATACATGCTTGGAAGCTTTCTATTTCAATAATTGCCGAAAGTTCTTTGGATGTTTAAGGCTCTACACCTTGACAATATGCATTAGAACATCAATTTGATATAACCTCTAAGTTTGGTAAAACGGGGAGCGGTGGGAAGGGTTTGTCATGCAAAACAGCTTTATGTTAAGAGAGATTTTTTTGGTGAAAACTTAGCAAATTTAGTTCTCCTTTAGTCTTTTTTTTCTTTATCTACAAATTCAATCTTACAAAATGTGGGGTTCAATAAATATGAAACTGCTTCAGCAGGCAAATTCTCTGTGCACTTATCCCTCGAGGCTAAATCTCTATCTTATAGCCTGCATGAAGATATCTTGCTTGACTCATCCGTAAGCATGAATTTAGAAATATCTGCTTACCTCACACTTTTCTCCCTGAAGCTAAATTATCTATCTTACAATCTGCAGGGAGGTAATTTTCTTGACACAACTGTAAGCATGAACTCAGAAGAATTTGCAAAGTCTCATCATTCCAAACCAACTGTCACTCTTACTGGGACTGCTGAAAAATGTGCAATTGGACCATCACTTGGTGTGGTTGACATAGGCAATAGTGAAAATGCATATCTTTTTCGTGTTGCGCTTCCTGGTGTAAGAAATAAATGTAAGTACTTTTAAATAAACCTCTGTATTGTTTATTTTCTAGAGTGGGTATAACAAATGGAGGCAACAGTGGCTGCGTTTATGCGTAGGCTTACTTAGTAATCTCGTCATTAACCTGAATTTACCTTATGACCATCAGAGTTAAGCTTCAGCATAGACAATGAGGTCGAATTCTTTGATCATAATATGTGATTCTGAAATGTGTCATTCCTTGAAATTGGAATATAAGAAGTATTATGAACAGTAGCTAATCAATTCAGGTACATCTCAGTAATTGGGGTTGTAAACTCCTGTATTGTGAACACTGGCTATGCCTAGTAAATGATTGAACATTAGGTTTGGTGCAATAAATACTGTTAAAAAAATTTGGTGTAAGAGGATCATATTTACTTAAATACCAGTAACTTTTAAGAGTTGGAATTTAATAATCAATTGATGTGTATACCATACAGGTAATATAAAATGTGACATACAGAGAGAAGGGAGAGTCTTGATAGAGGGTGTAGTTACAGAGAGTGATGTCTTGAAAAACTCACCCAAGGGTTACGAGATGAAAGTTCAGCAGCTTTCTCCTCCTGGGCCTTTTACCGTATCGTTCAATTTGCCAGGACCGGTTGATCCCAGATTATGTTCCCCACGTTTTAGATCAGATGGCATTCTGGAAGTCATTGTATTGAAATACCGGATACCTATTGTTTCAGCTGAAGGTTTGCCTGAGAATTGGTACAATGGCTCTTTCCCAGCTCCTTGAATTCTTGTTGTCCCTGTTTCTTAACATACATGGGACTTATTTGTTTTGTAACATTTGTCATGAATATAGCAGTCAACTTCGAGGGGGGCTACCGGTACAACAAGGGATTTTGCATTATATGTTTCATTGGATATTTTGGCTATGCTGACGTTGATTTTGAACCCCAAGTATGTACTGTTTCAACAAGAAAAAATACATGGAGTATGTGACATCTTTTCCATCTTTATCATTATTATTTTGAGTCAGGTGATGTTTTCATATACGGGGGTAACGGTATAAGTAATCTATGGTTATCATCAGCATGATGCGAGTTCACTATTTACCCGAGCACTGTGATAACCACGAAACAGATAAGTAGGCAAGATTTTTAAGAATTCAGCTGCAGAATATAAATAAGTCTAATGTTGCTGATGTCCTGAGTGAGCACTAGTTTATACAATGTGTTTCAACATGATTTCTGCAGTGAATGCTATTTTCTTATCATTGGCCTGATAGAGTTTATCATTGGCCTACTTCCAGCAGGAACTGATGATGTCCTATACGTACCACTGAGCACGTTAAGGCAAATGATAGACCCCTATTCATAATATAAACAAAAAGTGCCAATAATAGATCCCATTCATTGGTAATGCCTTCTATGATTGGTTCAAGACGCATAAGAGGTAACTAATGATGAGAGGCATGGGTTTGTCAACGATGATACAAGATTATTCCCATTGATTAATGTATTTACTCTGAAAGTAACAAATGTATACACTAATTCTTAACGTTGAAAACTGAAAGGCAGAGATATTCCGTGGTTGTGTGCATAATAGTCAAGGGCATAACATTATCGGGTTTCTGCGTTTCTATATTAATAATTGGACCATAGTTAGGTGTGAGGTAAGCAGTGGTGTAGCCACATAGTGGGAATGAACACCCTTTACTGAAAAATTATATTATGTTATATAAAAATATTACTGCATATATATGTAAAAATTATTTTTTTATACATTTATATATGTGAAATTTTGAATACCTTTCAGGAAAGTCCTGACTTCACCACTGGAAGTAAGCTCACTAATTTTATATATGAAGCATATACTATGGCTGCTAGCATAAGTTTGCTCTCCTATTATAAGTTGAATTTAAATGAAAGTTATGATCGATTCACATAATCAATTGTAATTCCAAACACTTGGGTGGATTTTGTACTATGACGTTTCCACGTCCCAAGATGAAGTCCAAATCACGATTGGAATTTTTGTTTTCTTTATGTATGACAGGTGATGTTGCTTGTACCAAAGCAATGACAACATTCTACCCTCTCATCACTGGCAGTTGGTTAGTTGAATGGCCCAGCTCTAACTAAGAGTTTACAGGCCTTCCACCAATTAAAGCATGAATATTTAATCCAAATTTCAAGGAGTCATTTAATTAGTATTTATACTTCAGTTCGTCCAATAAAACCAAACGTGAATATTTATAGACTTTATTAATACGATGATATAATAAAAATTCACAATTATTCGCATCTTCAACAAGTATCATCAACAAAACACACATTTCTCTAGTATTTCCTACTCCAAAGTCTTCGCTTGTCCTCTTCCACGAAATTGCTTGACATCTCCTAAGATGTTTCAATCATCTATTTTTCTTAAACAATAATACTCCATCATTGTCTACTACATATATATATCCAACTTAAACAAGAATATCATTCTGTGTGCATTTATTTCTCCTCAAACCAAGAAAATGGCACTCAAAGTCCTTACTGCCCTTGACTCAGCCAAAACACAATACTATCACTTCAAAGCGATTATCATCGCCGGTATGGGCTTATTCACTGATGCATACGACCTCTTTTGTATCCCTCCGATCATGAAACTCATCGGTCGAATCTACTATGGATCATCCAGAGACCCTGGCCAAGTGCCCCAGGCCGTCATATCCGCTATGGTTGTGACTGCCCTTTTGGGCACGGTTATCGGTCAGCTAATTTTCGGCCGATTAGGAGACCTAATCGGCCGACGCAAAGTCTACGGCTTTGCTCTTATGATCATGCTCTTGAGCTCTTTTGGATGCGGACACTCTATATGCACGTCCAGGACATGTGTTTTATTTAGTCTTGGGTTTTTTAGGTTCTTGTTAGGGATTGGGATAGGTGGAGATTACCCTCTATCAGCAACAATTATGTCTGAATTTGCTAATAAGAGGACAAGGGGTGCGTTTATTGCTGGAGTTTTCTCAATGCAGGGATTTGGAATACTTGCTAGTTCTACTGTCACAATGATTGTTTGTTCTATTTTTGATCGTGCTACTTCAGGAGGAAGTGAGACTACACCTCACAGTGCAGATTTAGCTTGGAGAATTATACTAATTATTGGTGCTGTTCCAGCAGGGTTTACTTATTACTGGCGCATGATGATGCCTGAGACTGCCAGGTAATTACTGGTTTCAAATCGTCTTGTCAGATATATTTGGTCATATTGTATTTTTTCGAGATCTCTAGGAACCATTAGGGTCTATAGTATACGGCCTTTATCTTGCATTTCTACAAGAGGCACTGTTTTCACTGTTCGAACCCATGACCTCCTGGTTACATGACAGTAACTTTCTCAGCTGACTCCTCTTCTTTTTCCGAGATCCCTTGGGATTTAAGAGGCGGACCACAAGGGTCTATTGTACGCAGCTTAATTATCATGCATTTCTGGATGTGGCTGTTTCCACATGGCAATACCAAGCCAAGGCTCCCCTTCTTTTCCGAGAACCCCATTTTCGAAATATATTTGTCTTGTGAATTGTCTCAGAAACTAAACTTGGGACGTAAATTTTCGTAGGTATACGGCTTTGGTTGAAAGAAATGTGCCACAAGCAGCTAAAGATATGGAAAAAGTACTTGATGTTTCAGCAAGTCAGATTGCTGAGGAATTTTGTGTTTATCCAAGAAATTCACCACCCTCTTATTCCCTTTTCTCCAAAACATTCGTTCAAAGCCATGGCCGTAATCTATTTGCTTGTTCAATTTCTTGGTTTCTAGTCGATATTGTTTTCTACAGCAGCAATCTTTTTCAATCCCAAATATACAAACGCTACCTAAGTAAAAAACAAGAGGTAAATGCTTTTCAAGAAGCTTTTGAAGTTGCAAGACTTCAAGCTATTATTGCAATTTGTTCAACAATTCCAGGCTATTTTGCTACTATGTATTTTATCGATCGATTTGGGAGAGTTAAAATCCAAATGATGGGATTTTTCTTCATGGCAATAAGTTTATTAGCAATGGGAATTCCATATTATTCATATTGGAATAATAACACCAATGGATGGTTCATGTTTTTATATGGACTAACATTTTTTTTCTCTAATTTTGGTCCAAATACAACTACTTTTATAGTACCCGCCGAACTTTTTCCTGCTCGTTTCAGGACAACATGTCATGGCATTTCTGGGGCTATAGGAAAAATTGGTGCAATTATTGGATCAGTAGGGTTTTTATGGGCTTCTCATAATAAAAAAGAAGATGGTTATACTAAAGGGATTGGAATGACAGCCTCGTTAATTATTCTAGCTGGAGTTTGTTTTGTGGGAATGATCATTACATATTTTTTTACCCCCGAGACAATGGGAAAATCACTAGAGGAAAATGAGAATATTATCAATGAGTTTGATTAAATAGAATTTACTGCTGTTACAGTTTAAAGATTTATATCTCTCCTCATCTTGGTTTATTAAGTTAAATGTTTGTTGCCTTGTTTTTTACTTTGATCTATCTGTACATATTAATTAGTGCTTAGACTTGAGGTGAGTCTACTTCAGCACCATATATGTACAGGGAATGAAGGTTGATTTTGAGACCAACTTTGTACTACTTAATTATGTGAAATTTCTGCTCCCTACGTCTCGTATTATGTATCCTGTTTTTCTTTTATATGCCCCTTAATAAATATTAATTAGGAAAGAGATTAGATATTGTACCTTTATTTATATCTTAAGATAAAAATTTTCTTTATTGAATATTTATTGTATTTATGTATTATTTCTATCTTCGAGAATAATTATTATTACAGGTAAAAAAAAATTAATTTTATCTTGAACTTCTAAAATTACAAACAATTTAAGATAATTATTTTTAATAACTACAACTATTAATATAAGACAGAGGAGCCTTAGTTACTTTTAAGTTGGAAGTTGGTGTACAAAGTTGCAGGCCATATATCATTTTCCAAGAAGGGACAACTTTCAATATTTGCCCTCTTAGTTTTGACTTAATTCAGCTTGTTTTTGCTTATATTTTAATCTTTTAATTTTTTATACATTTTCCTTTGTCCTTTTCTCATTGGAAATTCCTTTCCGTACAAACCAATTATCTTCATTTTTTCCAGGAGCGACAGAAATATGTAACAATAAAGTCGTAGGAGGTACAGTTAAATCATAAAGAAACATAAATAACCAAATGTTAATTCAATTAAAACGTTACGTCGTACATAGAGTGTTTTGATATATTATTACTGGATTAATCAAAAGATTAAAAAAAATGCATATTCAATCAGAAACAAACATTTAGAAATTGGAAGGTGGAAATTTCACTTCTTTTTGACTGGGAAAGAAACCATCTTGTTAATGCCACATTTGCCTTCAGCTTTGCCTGTATTTCTCTTCATTCTAATGAAACCTTTCTCTCCCCATTTTGGTCCCCAAGAATTCTTAACAATTATATAATCTGCTCCTTTTGTGGTTCCATATCCAACTGCTGCAACCCCATGATCTAACTCTGTTCCACAATGTCCATCAAATACACCCTGCCATGTTTCAATAATAGTCACTCATCACTACTATATAATTAAAAATTAAAAAATATTGTACTCAAACTTTTCTATAACAGTCTTATTGTTTTGTTACTACAGGGAACTGTTATTATAGAAAACATATATTATGCAATAACATAAATATCGATTCCAAAGAACACTGGCCATTATAATGATATATTGTTATAGAAAATGGTTGTTATAGAAAAGTCTAACAGTAATAAATTTTTAAAAATTGAATTTCTTATACAATGCTATTTAATTATAATGAGTTTATCTTAATCCCGAGATACAGTGTTAAAAATAGTTGTACAATCAAGTAATAAGATAATTATAGGTTAATCCTGTAATAGATATTAATTATTGACATGTTAAAAATGGTATATAGCAAACCACCTATACAATAACAACAACTCAGTATAAATCCACTTAGTGGGGTCTGGGGCAGTGGCGGATCCAGGAATTTAAAGTTATAGGTGCTAGTCGGAGAAAATTCCGAAACACAAAAAAAAAGAGTTTAATTATGGGTGCTCGTTCAATATTTATCTGAATATTTTTTTAATTGCCTAAGCAAATTTACTAATTCTAGTCAAAGTAATGGGTGCTTGAGCACTCATAATTACCATATAGATCCGCCACTTGTCTAGGGAAGGTAGTGTTTATGCAGACTTTACTCCTACCCTGAGGTAGAGAGACTGTTTCCAAATAGAAACTCGGCATACCCTCCAAGAAGACTATAACTCACAACCTCTTGGTTGGAAGTAAAGGTTACTTACCATCAGAGCAACCCCTCTTGTCCTTAACAAAACACCTATATACTGACAACATAAAAATGCCCCTCGGTGGAGATCTTAAGACATTGTCGCTTTCGCGGCACTGGACTATATTTCCAACGTATATAAGTTAAATTCATTAATAATAACAATCCTAAGTGTTTTGTTTAGAAGTTTTTTTACCCCACTGTAGAATTGGAAATCTCTGCCAGAAGCCTCAATAGCAACACTTAAAGGTTGGTTAGCAAGTGCTTTCAATAGACTTTGTTCATCATTGGCTGGTACATCATGATATCCATCAATTGTCACCACCTCAGATTCATCCTGAAATATTACATTAATTAATACTAATAATTAGCATTAATAAATACTCTTTTACATTATATTAGTTGTTAATTAATTAAGATGGATTTACTCTTTTTTCATCACAAGTTCCTTCTTCCATAAGGTAAGGATAATCATCTTCTTTGTGAAGACCTCCATTAGAGATGATGAATTGAAAAGCATAATCCATTAGGCCTCCATTGCAACCATTGTTGTATGTTGTGTCACAGTCTATGAGCTCTTGTTCTGACAATGATGTCAAATTCCCTGTCTTTATTTGGTTAATTCCCTCTACTGCTGCTACCGTTGAGAATGCCCAACAACTACCTGCACGCACACTCAGTATATATAAATTAAATCCTTATTGAACACATACCTATTATATGATCAAAACATGCAGAATACCACATGAATCTTGGTTCTTGTGGTGTAATATGTTATATATAAATTACATCCTTATTGAATACGTACCGACTGTTTGGTCTATATGATCAGAACATGTAGCATACCACATGAATCTTGGTTCTTGTGGTGTAACATGTTATATATAAATTACATCCTTATTGAATTCGTACCGACTGTTTGGTCTATATGATCAGAACATGTATCAAACCACATGAATCTCGGTTCTTGTGGTGTAATATGTTATATATAAATTACATCCTTATTGAATATGTACCGACTGTTTGGTCTATATGATCAGAACATGTAGCATACCACATGAATCTTGGTTCTTGTGGTGTAACATGTTATATATAAATTACATCCTTATTGAATACGTACCGACTGTTTGGTCTATATGATCAGAACATGTAGCATACCACATGAATCTTGATTCTTGTGGTGTAACATGTTATATATAAATTAAATCCATACTTTATACGTGCTGACTGTTTGGTCTATATAATCAAAACATGCAGCATACTACATGAATCTCGGTTCTTGTGGTGTAACATGTCATATAAGAATTAAATTCTTATTAAATACGTACCGACTGTTTGGTCTATATGATCAAAACATGCAGCATACCACATGAATCTTGGTTCTTGTGGTGTAAGATGTTATATATATATAAATTAAATCCTTACTCTATACGTGCTGACTGTTTGATTTATATGATCAAAATGGGCAATACACCACATGAATCTTGGTTCTTGGTGGTGCAAATGTTAGTATATTATATATACTTTTTATGTATATAAATTAAATCTATTGTATAATGTTTGGTCTATATGATTAAAATAGGTAGCTAGGTAGTGTACGTACCACATTGACCCTGGTTCTTGACAGGAGTGACAGCACCTTTCTTTCTCCAATCAACAGACTTTGGCAAATCCACAAAATCTCTGTAAGCAAATTCTTGGTGAGATTTTTCTCTTTTGTTAAGCAATTCATTATCAACTTTGAGTCCTAAATACATTTTCTTGAACTCATCATGGCTCAAATCAGCAAACTCATTTAGAGCAAGCCAATAGTTACTAACAATCTTATTCGTCTCATCAATATGCTTCAAATTATCCTTAAAAATCTCAAACCTATGCAATTTCTCTTCAATACTCTTATAAATCTTGCCATGTTTATCCATCCAATGCTCAAAAAGATTAATGAGCTTATCAATGCAAGTCAAGTCATCTGAAGAATATCCCACGATCGAATGATCGCGAGCGAATGAGGTGCAGGCCAGGAGGGAGATAGAAAAGAGGACTAGAAGTGAAAACTTGGAAATAGAGAAAACAGCCATTTCAATTGGATTAGTAGCAGTAGGATTTAATATTGTTGGTACTTAGGATGAATGAAGAATAGAGGGGGAGAGATGAGGTTTAAATAGTGTTGGAATTCTTGGGTAAGTTTGCTTCGAAGCAAAGTATGTTTGTGTTATATTAATTGTATATACTTAGTAGACTAGAAGGTGGAGTAGTAGTAGGAAATTCAGTGCACGCTGAGACTTAAAGCATGGTGCTTTTTGGCTTTGAATTGAATTGAAAGCTTGTTTCTTTTAAGATTCATAACTTCTGACGAAACATGTGATGTTATGCTCCTACTCTTATTGTTGCAATTCTTGAATGCTGCTAATGATTATGAGTCATGACTTTTATATTTAATTCTTCATATATTTAGGAAATATGATGCGGGACGGGGCCGGTTTACTTTTATGCGGGTGCAGGGCGGGGCGGCTTGAAATAGTTTTTAAAAATTATTAAAGTGGGGCGGGACGGATTGCAGGTTTAATGCGAGTTCAAGGCGAGTATGCTTTTGAACTAAGTTTCTAGCACTATGCAAGAGGAATATTATTGGGGAAAAAAAAAGAGAGAAATTAAGAAGAAAAAAAATGGAGCTATTCTCATAGAACATATTTGAATAGCATTTGCTTATGTTTAGCAGTATAGTATCCCTAAAATGTGCAAAATAAATGAAAAATTGTGATGATATTAATGGATCAGTTTTCTGCTGTAGAATCTGCTATACATATAAATATCAATTTACTCTATAAATTTCTAATAATTTCTTAGATCATGTTTAGTTATAAAAGTTGCCCAAAAGATAAGGAGAGATTAGGTTTTGAGGGGATGAAGGAGAATAAGTTAATGATCCATCCTTTAATTAGTGATCCTTAATTATGAATGTCTGAAATTTTATAATATGCCACAATCGTAAATGAATTTGCTATTTTTAGAATAAAGCAAAAGTAATATCATTTATATTAATATTTTTTTTAAAAGTCATGTAAAAACCTCAACAAAGGAACAAAAAAATTTAAACGGACGGGGGGTCCAACATAAATGATATTTAGAGATTATTTACTATTTATTTTGTGCTGAAATTTTAAACTAAAAATTTTCACTTCAGAAAAAATCAAATATTCTTGTTCTGAAAGATTATAATTCAGGACGTACAATACTCCTAAATAGCAACCATTTAGAGTAGCAACCTGATGTCATTTCTACGCTTGTAATGGCAAGGTATGACAACCATAAAGAGAATTGGTACTATTAAGTTTGACAAAGATCACTCAAAAAAATTAGTATTATATAACCAAATCCAAAATAACCTAGTTTCTTGTTTATTCTCTCTCTCAACACATTTCTTTTCCAATTTTCTTCTTCAATCTAGCAAATTTTCTTCTCAATATGAATTTGGAAAGGCATGTGTCCTTTGATAATATTTGGGAAGCGTAATGGTTGAAAATATTTTTCTATGAACTTAAAATTTTCTTATCACGATGGTAATTCTATAGAAAAATTTGTTTTTTATCTAGTTTTCTTCTTGTCTTCATCCGATTGATGCTCTGTTCAATTTGAATTGTATTTCCTTGGCAGACTCCAATTTTATTCTTCTTGTTCTTCTTCTCTATTCTTTTTTAATTGTAAAAAGAAATATGTGTGTTTGAGGTGATGTATATCTATGGATATCATCATGTGTGCTTTATGTATATCATGTTGTATATTATGTTATACATTGTTGTATAAGGCAATAAAAGGTTAATATGGAAATCGTCCTAGCTAATTTTAAGACTAAATTAGAGCAAGTTTTAAAATATATATAATTATACGAGTAAATTAAATTTTGATATGCGAAGAAAGAAAATAAAATTTTGATAAACATCGATGTGTTATACACCGTTATACACAAATATTATAATTATTTTTATTGTGATATACATTGATAAAAAAGTAACAATAAATGTTGAAATATGTTTAAAATTTCATATTTTAGATATACAAAGAAGGAAAATAAAATTTATATATATATATATATATATATATATATATATATATATATATATATATATATATATATATATATATATATATATATATATATATAAAACGAGGAAGAAAAGGTTGTGATATATACATTATTATTATTATAATATATGTATTTATTGGCTATTGGATATATTTTTATAAGTAAAGTTATTTTCTGCTAATTATGGGGTAAATTTGTCTGCCATCTCCTTGAATGTTGATATCGACCGTGCTGGTAGCTAAGAATACCATGTTAATGCTCCTCCTCTTAAAGTCTCACCGAACTCTTTCAGTAGTACGGATGGCACTCGTTCTTTTGACAAGTCGTTGCCTTTTATCGCGGTGACGTAATGGATCAGATGATCTTCTAGATATGTGGTCCCGTCGTATATTTTCAAATATGGAGGTATTTTTAAGGTTTTTGGGATGGGGTATAGAGCAGCTCCCTTATGGTTGTTCGACAAACCTTCTCACATCACATTTTGGCAGCAGCTTAGGGGTGCTAGGTACCTTGTCAACCCTTTCCTAGTGTTCTCCCATTTGATCACGAAGAGTTTTGTTCTCGTTTTCCATCTCTTCCATTTTATTTAGGATAGTCGTGAGTGCACCATCACTTGCATTAATGGTCGTGTGGGTGTTGCTTGTTCGTATAGTGCTTGGCTCGCCGGTGATAGCAACGATTTTTGCCGTCGGCAAATCTCGGTATTTTCTTGAGGGGTTCTTTCGAGCATGTTGCTTAAAGCGCTCGTCAACCACTCCTCTAGCAGCTTTTTGACTGCTGGTGGTGTTTCATTCACCGTGGACGTCGAAGCTCCTCTTTCGCGCAATATCGTCAGATCCTCGAGTGTAGATGATGAGATCTCCCCCTCCGGTGTACCTCTTGTTGTTATATTCTTGGTATTTTCTCTACCGGCTTCATTGAGGGAGTCCAAGAGGTTGCTTGAGACATTCGCGGTCGCTTTCAACCTTGCTTCTTTCTCTGCCATCACTGGTTTCTATGGAGTGCGAAGAACATAGATCATTGTTTTTTATATCCCATGTGAGAACTATAATTTTGACTATAGAAGTCCCCACAGACGGCGCTAAATTGTTTGACTCAAAAAGATATTAAACTCTTTCTAATAAAATCAATCAAGAGAGATGAAAGGTTAAATTTTAATCGGAGATAATAAACCCTAGGATCCCTTCAATAATCGGAATAGTAGTAATAATAAATGAGAGGGAGAGAGAATAATAGAGAGATAAAGATGAAAGAGAGAATGAGTTTGTATATTAAAAATTATCTGTCTATTACAAGGCTCGGAGCCCCTTTATATAAAGGGGGGATCCGAGCTTAGTTATTGGAGTGATAAAATCAGAGTACATTCTATAATAGGGCCGATGATAACGCGAGGTCGTTTCTCCTCATACCCCTGAATCTTTCACACTTAACGACTCATAGACATTTAGTAGTAAATTGTGTTGATTTTGGGACATGATTGATCAAATTCGATCCCATACAGACATAAATAGTAATATTAGTAGAAAACATAGTGAGAGCACTAAAGTGAGGCAGTTCAGTTCTAATGCTTGTAAAATGCATTTTTAAGGCTACCTTCACAATTTTTGGAAAAAGAGTTTGTATAATACTTTGTAGTTATTTCAATGAAAGAACACTGTTTTGGTTAAAGAAATGCTCAATCAAGAATACGAATACTTGGGGCTCGTTTGGTTGGGTGTATACTGAATAGGGTATATTAATAATTTTGGAACTAGTAATGCTGGGAATTGTTTGGTATGATATATTAAAAATAATATGTATTGCATAAGTTTTTTTTAAAATTATATTCTTACAAAAATATCCTTCATATTTTTTGAAAAGAAATCGAGAAAAGTTTAAAAGGGTAGTACATGTTTATCTATGTATTAAAAGTCATGGTATATAATTCCATAGTTTGCTTTACATAAGAATAGTATGAATATGATGTATAACTAATACATGTAATTAGGTATTCATAAGATGAAAAATACTACCAAATAAGTGATTAATAATATCAAAGCTAATATATATATCTTTCCTAATACATCCAATCAAATGACCCCCTTATATGAGGTCGAATCGGACACGATTGATGTAAGTCGAGCACGCCTTCCTCCACGGCCACTAAAATTAAATATACCTTTCTTCACACCCATACGACGGAAAGGAGTACGCCTCTAACTATAAAGGCGCACTGACAAACTTGCCCGTACGAGCGTTCCGTCCCCTCCGCCCATTTATATTTTTGTAACGACAATAGTTCTAGAAAAAATGATATTCTGGCGAGGGGTCCTTCCTTTTATATAAGGAAAGGCCTCCCTCATTTGTAAGACATGTGTTATTTTCATGAATAATACAGCTTCTGATTATCATTCTCTCTTTATCTCATCTCTCTATTGTTGATTAGTTTTGATACTCCAATAAGTTTTATTACAATCTCACTAGAGCAAACACCATATGAATTATAGATCTATCTTTGAGTCTATTACCGTTGATTCGATTTACCTCTTTTATAATCTTTGATTGTCCCTAACTCATAAAGTAACCGATAGATTTTGGGTCAAACACCCTTATTGTTTAAAAACTTTAACCAATTAATAGTAATTAAATTCTTTGAAGAAATTAAAAAGAAGATTTGGTTCGTTACGTACCTTTAACTGCAGAACTTGTGTGTGTAAGACTATTACTACTACATCCCCTTAATATTTATTGAACCTAACTTAGTGGCAAGAAAACAAGGTGAAAGGCTGGGGTAAGAGTACGGACGAAGATATTAGGCAGTTTGAGACATTGAATGAAGGGAAAAGAAAAAGTTACGGGGCCCATGCATGCGGAGGAGGAGTATTAAACAAAATTTAAGAGAGAGAAGTGAGAATCTATGTCTTGAAATTAGAGAGGAAACACATAATTGGACACTCTTGGATTTGGTGTCACACTAGGCACAAGTAAGCAATTGCCAAAACAGAAAGCGTGAGTAGCCTCACTGTTGAAAGTGAATAGTGATGATGGTGGCTGACGGTGGTAATATATGGTTGAGTAACCACGTAATCCACCACTATATATTTGCTACTACTTCAGCAGCAAAACCAAATAGATAGACATATGCTAGGTAGTTAATGCTAATGGTGAAGTGAGATGACTTTACTCTAGTAGCTGCTACTGTCTGTGTCTGATAACAGCCGCCCCTTACACGTACGTGTAGTCTCCTACTCACCATTCATTCTCTTTCCTTTTACTTCTTCCCCAAAAACTTCAATCTAGATTCTCTCTAAATTCACCCCCATATATATACATCATCTTTTTTTCTTTACCTTCTTGTTTGGTTTTTCCAGCAGGGGCGCTCTCGATTTCCAAGATGAGAGTCCGAAGAAAGAAAAATGCAAAAAGAAAAAAAAAAGTAAATAAAACGTCCGTAGGAAAAAAAAAAGGAGACAAACACAAGGCACGAGAACGAAAACAAAGGAAACTCACCCGCAGAGCCAACCCGGATAGGCTCAAGGACAGATCGATGTCCATGAACGACTGGAGAGGCCTATGCTCGACGCTAGAACAAAGAGGGACCAGAACATGGACCGCGCTTTATGTGCTGGTCATCAGGTTGCACTCTAAATGGATAACGAACGAGATGATCCATGAGTCCTCACCTCGACCCAGGTGAGCCCCTCATCGAACATCATCTCTTCCTCAGGGTCAACATCAGAATCGAATTCGAGGTCGTCGACAACCACGACACTCTCCCCCTCTTCGGTAGTAGAAGGAAAATCGACCGCCACATATCTCGACGGTTCGCTCTCCGGCACGACTGGACCAACCACCAGTGTGGAAATAACTCAGCGCCGAGAGAAGGAACCCCGACATCCGAGATCACGCCAGTCTCATGCATGGGCACAACAAGTTCGTGCTCACCATCCACCGAACCTTCATTTATCTCCACGTCACCGTCGGTCTCAATTCGTCGCCTTATTAAAGGAACATCTTCCCTGTCGCTCAGTGATGGCTCATCTACCAAATGAAACAAGGATGGATCTATAGTCCTCACTGACGGAGTAATCACCCGACGGAAAGGCCTACGTGGAGCTGGAGCTTTAGAGGACATAGTGGGTCGTGTAAGCTTGCATGTTGACGTAACGATCGAAACCCTATTCAAAACACCCGCCTGGCGGAAGGAAGAGGTGGGAGCATTCGCTTTCTTTGGAGCCTTTCGACCTAAAATCAAAGATAACGGCATACGCAAGAAAGAAGGGTGACATGGAATTCCAAATGACCAAGGATCAGAACAAGACTCATCGGTCGAAGAAGGTTGGTGCGGGAACTTCTTGTTGCAGGACAACCATTCACGGATCCCAACAGTGTGGGGTAAGACCTGAGCCACCCTGGCGACCAACATAGGAGGATCCCTCTCAGTTGCGCCAGACGATTAGGTAATCGAAGAGAAACAGCAAATAACCAGAGATAGAAGTACTTACGAGCAAAGTTTTACTCCTCGGGAAATCCAGTATGATCGTCACCAGGTGCTCCATTTTGAGAAAGAAGAAATCAACTTAAAACCTGCGGTTAATATTATGTCCATTCCTCCCACCAGTCCATTGGTTCTAGGGTGGCCCAAGTGTATTATCGTACCTCGGTAAAAATATGGAGCGAAGAGATATAGCAGGTAAAGGATAGAGATTCTGCGGTCGACCAGCTACACAAACTTTATTAGCATGAGAAAAGGCTTGTAAATGTAAGGAGAGAGCTGGGCCAGGAAGACGTTGTAATAACGGAAGAAATCCTTCGCTAAAGGAGGAAGGGGAAGATAATAACCCACTCGAAATGTGTACACAAAACGCGCAATACCTAGGACGGTGAATGTGGACCACATTATCCCCGATGAGAACCAGGTCAATATGAACAGGGATGTTGTATTTTTCCCTGAGCTCGAAAAGACGATCGGTTTCCATTTTAGATATTGCCGACTCAAGATCGTCAATAGTACGCTTTGAAAAATCAAGCCTGGCCTTTTCACTATGAGGAACGATCTCCTCCAATGTAGGGAAACTATCATCTTCAACAACCATAACTCCCCATCGGGAGGAACTGGCATGGCCACTGACACCCGGTCGGGCTAAGAATTTCCTTAGAGTTAGAAGATGCACTAGCCATTTGTGTAGTTATGAGTGACCGATGAGATTGAAAATGAAGAATAAGATACGATGACACGAAGTTGCAGAAAGCAGTAAAAGAAGCAAGAGAAGAAGATGAGTCGCTTTTGAAAATTCAAAAGTACAATGTTCTGAACGAGGAGGTTTTTCCCCCTTTTTATAAGAAATATATTGGGGAAAAAGTCGAGAAAAAATGGCAATCAAATACGAGGCTGAGAGGGTATGTATATTTTTTTTTTTTTAATATAACACATTAAAAGAAAAAATGCAAATTATAACTAAATCACTAATTAATTAACAAAGATCCTAAAACTCTGATTTAATCTACTAAAATACAGAAAAGGGTAGAAGAGATATAAGATTATGACCAATAATTAAACTCCTACAAAGGTAAAAAAGGTTATACCAACTAAGCCTTAGCATCTTTGAGAACAGTGACGACTCTAATTCGAACTCCGGTGAAACAAAATTTCGACAAAACGGTGAGAATTGCAACACGAATATTAGCTGAACTTTCGTTCATGGTAATGATTCATGCAGCAATCCTCAACGTGTGCCAAAAAGAAGTGAAGCAGCGGCTCGAAGAAATTTAAGCGGTTAAAAGTTATTTTCTCCAATTTGCACAAATTCATGACAAATGGCTTTTGATATTCAAACGAGACAACCTTGTTGGAAAACCGGGGAATTCATGTGGGTTCTGGTATGAATTGAGGGTTTAACCCGAACATTTTGAAAAAAAAGAGAAAAATTTGGATATTTAATTTTTGGATCTATAATTCGGAAAGATTGGGTGATCTTTTGGTCAAATCAATGGCGTGACAAGGACGAGGAGAGGGCGGAGGTTGTAGAGTGAATATTTGGAGGTGATGCGCCACAGTGAGGTGATTTTCGGGCAGCGGAGCTATGGCGGAGACGAGCGGGGATTCTAGAAGGGGAAACAAGGTTTTGGTTTAGGGACTAATTAATTTATTGAAGGTAATGGGGGAAACCTGGTTGTCTAAAGGGGACACGACATCGAAACGATGTAGTTTCGCCGTGTAACTACGTCATTTCGGGCAAAGAAAAAAGAAATGGGGCTGACCGGATTTTGTATGGGTTGGAATTAGGTCAAACAGGTTTGGACTATATTTGGGCTAGATTAGATGTATAGAAATTGTCCCAATTTCACAAAAGTAAGACCCTTTTCCAATTCTTTCTTTTATTTCAAAATTTCTTTTCTTTTTTTTTTCTTTTTTTTTCTAATTAAATATCCTAATGATTAAAAATTCTAAATTATCTAAAAATACGAAATTGAAGGAATTAACTAATTATAAATATCATTTAAATTTAAATTAAAAGAGAAAAATGAATAAACTCAAACTAAAAGACAAAACATGTAAAATGAAATATTTTTTGTGAATTTCAAGTTTTTGTAAAGCAAATAATTACTCATTAATTCTAAAAAATTCAAAAATAATCCTAAACGCAATTCATGATATTTTGGTATTTTTTCATGATTTGAATAAAAATTAAACATGCACATAAATGCAAACAAGTAGAAAAATCTACAAATATTCCTTAAAAAGGCAAATAATAAAGAAAAATATATATTTTCTTTGGATTTTATAGAAGTATTTCATATAGGAAAAAAATCACATACTCACATCCACACCTCGAGAAACTGGCCATGGCTCTAGTCATAGCTTCACGGAAGCTTAGACCGTACTTCCAGTGCCACCCCATCTTGGTTGTAACGACCTTTACCTTAAGGAGTATTCTGCACAAGCTCAAGCTGTCAGGCCGATTGGCCAATTGGGATATAGAGCTCAACGAGCACGATATAACTTACCAGCCTCGAATGGCAATAAAGTTACAAGTGCTCACTGACTTTGTCACCAACTTTAACGCAAATATAATGCATGAAGTTGAGAAGGAATCCTCCAATACTCGTGTTGAACTACATGACCTATGGGTACTGCACACAGATGGCGTGCCCAACACGCTGAAATCGGGATTAGGACTCGTGCTTGAGGCCCCGACTGGCGGAGTAATTTTCTAGTCCATTCAGTGCCTAGACATGACTAACAATGAGGCCAAGTATGAGACCATAATTGTAGGTTTATAACTAGCACTCAAGTACGAAGCAAAGTGGGTCATCATACGGGCGGTTCTCAGCTCGTTGTCAACCAAGTCACAGGGACTTCCCAAATAAAATAGCAGAGGTTACCAAAATATCAGGCCGATATCTACAAGCTATTACCCATTTCGACGAGTGCCAGCTTGACCAGATCCTTAAAGCCCAGAACGTCGAAGCAGACGGTCTCCCCAAGTTAGGCACAACCACTAAAAATACACCCAGGAAAGGCAACATGGTTATCCACCCCCACTCGTCGATTGACAACATCAAGGTGCGAACTATAAACTTAACTTCGAACTAGTGTAATCACATTATCTCATATTTGTAGGGCAAAATATACCCACTTGGAAAAAAGAAGAAGCTAAGAAGCCCTCTAGCAAAGTGCATAGGTCCAAATCAAATGCGGTGCATCCTAGAAGAGGTGCACAAGGGCCACTACGGAGCTGATATCGGTAACCGAGCTCTAGTAAGGTGCCTCATACGAATAGGCTACTATTAACCCATGATAAAAAAAAGCCGTCTGACTTCGTCAAAAGATACGAGCAGTGCAAAAAATATGCCCCCACGATTTACCAAACGAGTGAGCATCTTCACTCAGTCACTTCTCTCTGGCCGGTCATCAAATGGGGAATGGACATCATTAGACCCCTCCTAGCAGGACGAAGTAACATACAATTCCCTTTAGTTTTAACTGACTTATTTTATATGTGGGTGGAATTAGGTGCAGTCACCCAAATCCGCGAATAAGAATTAATCACATTCATATGGAGAAAAATCATATGTCACATCAGCATCCCAAAAGAAATCAATTGTGATAACGGGACCCAGTTTACCGAAAAAAGACTATCGAGTTCTTCAAAAAATATCACATCAAAAGGATACTCTCCACGCCTTATCACCTTGCGGGCAATGGTCAGGTGAAATCCTCCAACAAATAAATATTGAACATCCTGAAAAAGAAGCCCGAGAACGCCAAGGGATTATGACCGAAATTGTTGCTTGAAGTGTTATGGGCATACCACGCGATTCCAAAAACATGTACAGGAGAAATGTCGTACTCGCTAGTCTCTGGGATTGACATAGTGATACCAGTTGAGGTCGGTGAACCAAGCCTAAGATACACAAATGAGAGTGGGTCGAGCAACGATGAAAACAGAAGACAAGACCTCTATGAGCCTGAAGAACGAAGAGACATGGCCTACATTAGAATGATAGCACAAAAACAACAGGTAGAACGGTGCTACAACAAAAATGCCAAGGTCAGAAAACTCAAAGTCGGGGACTATGTACTCAAATCCAAAACTCAGGCTAGCAAGGATCCACAAGAAGGCAAACTAGGAACCTATTTGGACGGCCAGTACAAAATCACACCACAAATAAGCAAAAGGTAGTTCCATCTAGAAACAATGGAGGTAAAACTACTACCAAATAATTGGAACATTGCTTACCTCAAATACTTTAACTTCTAAAGATAGATGTCCCCCAAGTTATACAATTTTTCCCTCATCCGAGTTTTGTTCAAATTGGGTTTTCTCGGGGAGGTTTTTAACAAGGCGATGAAGAGGATATCTGGAAAGTCTTAAGATAATAATTTCATTGCTCGAACTATCAACTATTTCTCATCTTCAACCAAAGAAAGGACTAGATGGATCGGGGCTTCAATGTATGGTTGAACGGAACAAAAACATGTAAACTCCAATGAATACAAAATTTGCTTATACAAATGAGTTTCTCACTTCGTCAAGTTTATACATTTATACATCATGCCAAGCTCGACTCACATTCGATCTCGTTCGAATCAACTCACAAACTCACACTCGACCGCGTTCATATAGACTCACACTCAACCTCGTTCGAATCAACTAAAAGTCAAACATTCAACCTCGTTCGAGTCGACTCACTCTTGACCTTGTTCAAATCAACTAAGATTCAAATATTTGACCTCGTTCGAATTGACTCACACTCAATCTCGTTCGAATCAACTAAGATTCAAATATTCAACCTCATTCGAATCAACTTACACTTGAACTCATTCAAATCAACTAACATGTGAGCTTGTTTGAAGTTATTAACACAAGTCCACGTCACTCGAGTTAGTCAAAGCAAAAATGATATCAGAAGAAAAACAAAGCTCCAAAAGTCTAAGGATAAGTTCCTTCTCTATGAAAGAAAGAGAGTGCCACAGTTATTATTTCAAAAGCTCGAAAATTCCTTCTAGGAACAGCCAGAAGATAGAAAGACTAGTGCCTGGCTTGCGACTAATTCAGGAGGCTACTACCGGCGAAGGGCAAAAAACGATTATATGCGCAAACGTGATAGCTCAAAAAAGGGCCAAGAACATACAACAAAACTTCAATCATTTTACCCCAAAAATATCTTGCAAAGAGCTAGAAGAACGCCCCCACAAAAAAAAACAACACAAAAGAGATCAAAAGCTTAGTACAAAAGCATCACACCATATCATGTCCACCCATACTATCAGCGCCTCGTAAAACAATGTCTTCCCAATCATTACCCCTGCCATCAATATACTCATCATCATACCAAGGATCTGATGCAAACCCGTCCAATTCATTTTCATTATTACCGGTCCCCAACGTAGTTGGGTCATAACCATAAGCAAGTCTAGCTTAGCGTGCCTTGTCTCGAGTCTCTTCAAAGTCGACCGGGAATCTTCCCCACAATTATCAAATTCTTGTAAACGTCCAGCTGATCCTCGAAATGAATCCACATCTCATACAAATGGGGGATATCAGGAAAATCAGAAGCGCAAAAGGAGGACGCCTAGGATAATAGCCTCGCCTTCTCAGCCTCAAAGACAATGATCTGTTCCTTCAGGTCCAAATTTTCTTTCTCGAGACTGTTGATCCATCCATTAGACCTCATGTCCTTGAGCGTGGATGCTTTGGTATCATTCACCTATTTAGAGCTTAGGATGCGGATGGCATCCTCCAACTCAACCATTTGCGCCAAAGCCGCCAATCTGGCTCCTTCGGCCCTATCTAACTCCACAACCTTTTCAAACAACTCATCACTCAATCCATCGGCCCTAGCCATGTTCTGATTATGCTTGGCGCGTAAGGACGCTGATTTTGGAGGTTAACACACTCAACCATGACCCCGATGTTCATTTCAATCTCATCCTCTTTAACCTTGAGTGCCCCTCAAGTTTTTTGCATCTACCGATGACTCTCAAGGGGTTATCAACCCTTTGCTTCAAATTTTCCTTAAGGGATTGGAGGTTACCTTTGGCGACAATCCGAGTATGTATTACGCAGCACCTTTCACGGTATCGGTGATTCTTAGAAACCATTTTCATAAAATCACCTTTTTTTTCTCTGCTCGACAAGCGCTCTCAATTTTCAAGATGAGAGTCTGAAGAGAGAAAAATGCAAAAAAATGTCACTAAAAAAAGAAAAAGGAGACAAACACAAGGCACGAGAACGAAAACAAGGAAACTTACCTATAGAGCCAACTCGGATACGCTCAAGGATAGGTCGACGTCCTTGAACAACTAGAGAGTCCTATGCTCGGCGCTAGAACAAAGAGGCACCAGAGCAGGGACCACACTTTCTATGTTGGTCATCAGGTTACCATCCAAAGGTATAACTTTCTAACGAGAAGATCCATCAGTCCTTGCCTCGATCCGGGTGAGCCCCTCATCGAACATCCTCTCTTACTTGGGGTCAACAACAGAATCAAATTTGAGGTCATTGAGATCCACGATCATCTCCCCGTCTTCGGTAGAAGAAAGATATTAACTGGCACATAGCTCGACGGTTCACTCACCGGTACGTATGCAGCAACTACCGCTGAGGAAACAACTCAGTGCCGAGAGTTGGAACTCCAACATTCGAGGCTACGCCAATTCATGCACGAATAAGGCAAGTTCGGGCTCACCTCCCACCGAGTCTTCATTTGTCTCCACGTCATCGTCGTTCTCAATTCACCGCCTTTTAAAAGGAATACCTTCCCCATCTCTTGGTGATGGCTCATCAACCAAATGAAACAAGGATGAATATATACTCCTCGCCGATGGAGTAGTCACCTAACGGATAGGCCTACACAGAGCTGGAGCCTTAGAGGACGTAGTGAATTGTGTAAGCCTTCCTGTTAACGTAACGGTTTCAGCCTTGGTCAAAGAACCCACCCGGTGGACAGCAGGGGTGGGAGCCTTTGCCTTCTTCAGACCCTTTCGACCTAAAATAAAGGATAACAGCATAAGCAAGAAAGAAGGGTGATATGAAAGTCCAAATGACCAATGATTAGAATAGGACTCACCAATTGAAGAAGGTTGGTGCCCAAACTTCTTATTGAACGATGACCATTCACGGATCCCAACTGTTTGGGGTAAGACTTGAGCCACCCAGTCCCGGATGTCGACGACCAATGTAGAAGGATCCCCCTCTGTTGCGCCATAAAGGACAATTAGGTAATCAAAGAGAAATAACAAATAACCAGATATGGAAGTACTTACGAGCGATGTTCCACTCCTCGATAAATCCAACAAGATTCGCCACCACGTGATCCATTTTGACAAAGAAGAAGTCAACCAAAAACCCGTGGTTGGTTTTATGTCCATTCATACACCAGTCATTTGGTTCCACAGTAGCGTAGAGGTATCATCGTACCTCGGTAAAAATTTGGAACAAAGAGATGCAGTAGGTAGTGGATTGAGTTTCCACAGTCGGTCGACTCCGTATACTTTATTAGCATGAGAAAACAATTATAAATGTAAGGAGAGAGATGGGGCGGGAAGACGTTGTAATAATGGCAGAACTCCTTCGCTAAAGAAGGAAGGGAAAAACAATAACTCATCCGAAATGGGTACACATAAAATGTGCAATACCTAGGACGGTGAATGTGGACCACATCGTCCCCGACGAGAACCGGGTCAATATGAGCAGGGATGTTGTATTTAGACCTGAGCTCGGAAAGACGATCGGTTTCCATTTCGGATTTTGCTGGCTCAAGCTCTTCAACAGGACGCTATGAAAAATCAAGCATAGCCTTATCACCACGAGGAACAATCTCCTCCATTGTAGGGAAATTATCATCTTCAACAGCCGTGACCTCCCCCTTTGGAGGAACTGGCATGGCCACTGACACCGGGTTCGGGCTAATAATTTCCTCAGAGTTAGAAGACACACTAGCCATTTGTGTAGTTATGCGTGAGCGAGGAGCTTAAAAATAAAGAATAAGCGACGATGACAAGACAAGAAGTTGTAGAAAGTAGTAAAAGAAGCAAGAGAAGAACATGAATCGCTTTTGAAAATCCGAAAGTACAGAGTTTCCAATGAGGAGGTTTTCCCGCTTTTACAAGAAAATATTGGTGCAAAAGTTGAGAAAAATAATCACCAAATGCACGAGAATC
>JASVEL010012076.1:0-32380 GCA_032618575.1 Nicotiana noctiflora | reverse complement strand
CGTTCGCATACTAGAAGACGCGTTCGCATAGAGTAAATTAGTGGTCAATATTATTTGGTCATCGCGAACACGTGGGTCTTGGACCGCGTTCGCGTAGTGTAAGCCATCTGGGCAGAAAGGTTTTAATTCATTATTTCATCCGCGAGCCTATTCATTTTCCTCCATTGTTGATCACCTTAATAGCTTTTTGGTAGAAATTGAAGAGGATTTTGACGGGAATTAATTGGAGGTAAGTCTCGTGACCTAGAAACGTCATTTCATTGAAGAATCAATCTTTAATTCTTGAAAAATTGGGTAAAATTTTGAAGAACTAGGGCTTGGTTTTTGAAATAAAAATTTGGGATTTGAAAGGGCATTTGAACTCCTATTTTGGTGAATTTGATATATATGGACTCGTGGCAAGACGAGGAATCTGGTGATGTGAATTTTGTAATTTTTCGAGAAGTAGGCTCGGGGCTCGGATTTTGCCAACTTCGTGATTTTCGATATTTTTCGAGTCTTTTCTATTGGGTTATGTTCTATTAGCCTATTGTAACTTATTCCTTGTGGTTTTGATCAGATTCGACGCACGAGGAGTTCGATTCGAGGGGAAAAGGCATAGCGAGCTAGATTTTGGGCCGGCTTGAGGTGAGTTATAGATGTAGATTATGACCTGAGGGTTTAAAACCCCGAAATATCACATTGTGACACTACATTGAGGCGAGACACGTACTCTACGACGAGTGCATGGTCGTTTGTGATTGAGTATTGTGACTTAGTCCGTCCCGAGTGATGTTCATACTATGTTCTTGACTAGAAATTATCTGGTAATCATCCTACTTGGATTTTATGGATATATATATTAGGCTTTGTGCCGATCATTTGCATCCTTCAAGGATTATTATCACTATTTCTATATCACTTGGCATGTAAAATAATTTCTGTCCTGAGCTTAAACACCGTTTTGAAATGTTTAGCCATATTTCTAAGACTTAAAACTTAAACTATATTTTTCTAACGTTGTGAGCTGAGAGCTATTACTCTAATATTACCCGAGTAGTTTACGTGCATATTCTGGACTGAGTATGGACCGGGCTGCACGCCGCAACAATATTACACTGATATTGCGCTTGGGCTATAGGAGCCCCTCCGGAGTCTGAACCCCCACAGTGAGCGTGGCTACCCAAACAGATCGGGTTGTGCGCTGCAGCGGTCGTATGCGTTGCATAGCATTCATGTATTGATATTTATCTGATTTACCTGTCATTTATTTGCTACTATTTCACCGTTAAATGCTGATTTGCCAGTTATAGCTTCACATTGTAATGTTTCGTGATTTCTTATCTTCAGTCATTATATAAGCTTATTACTTACTGAGTTGGAGTATTCACTTTACTCCTTGCACTATGTGTGCGGATACAGGTGTCCTGGAGGCTCAATATAGTTATTGGCTGCCTACAAATTCATTCCGGAGTTGTCGAGGTAACTGCCCGGCGTCTGCAGGACCCGACTTCTCCCCCTATCCCTTTGATTTTCCTACTTTCCTAGATTCTCATCTATATAGATTTTGCTACTCAATTGTATTTGTAGGCTCTAGACTCATGACCCCAGATCTATTTGAAGTTGTATTGACATCTGCTATGGTTTCCGTACTATTTTTGTCTATTATCACTGGGTGGAACCATATTATCTAATAATTTAACTCTATTAAATAGTAACGAGATGTGTATTTGGATTTGGGAATGTTTGAATGGTCGGGCTTACCTAGACCTTGTGTTGGGCGCCATCATGATCGGGATTGGGATCGTGATATTTACCATGTCGATTTTAGCAGAAAAAATGATAATTCCACCCAAAAGCGCAACTGACTCTCTTGTATCTATATAGATCTCTCAACACTGTAATTATTTCGATTCGATAATTTTGAGGTAACTCTAAGTCTCTCTTGTTGTTTCTTAAAAGTCTCTATGATTTTGAATTTTAAAAAGGGAGATTTTAAGTGAAATATATGTATCACCGCTATTTATAGTTAATTTTATAAATCAAATCTTCTATGGCGAGGGTGGATATTATTCCTATTTGATTTACTATGAGGCTCTGTATTTTCAAATTTCATTGTCATTGTGCCGTAAGTTTCTATTAAGAAACCTATAGTCAATTAATATTTATTTTTAGTTCTTGGCTGGGTCTACATTATTTTTGTTTTTTTAAATGTATATTTTAATTGTTAACTGTGAAATTTTGCATACAAACTAACAACAAAAGTAAAGCCACCGGAGATGTTGAAGCTTCAAAGCCTGCTTTTAGGACAGAAAAGTTTGAGGCTTCAAAGTGTGCCAGCGGAAAAGAAAATCTAGAGCTTTTAAATATGCCAGCAGGAATGTCACCACCCAAAATCCCAACCAATCAGGATTATGATAGTGCCTGACATGGTTTGTTAGGCAAGCAAACACAACAAAATAATGCAAACAGTAAGGCAATAAATATTTGGTAGCTGAGCGAATAACATAACGTGAAGCAACTCTATGATAACATAATAAGTTTTAAACCATGACAAACGTAGAACACCTCAAGATTTGGTGTCAAATACATGAACGTCTAGTCGAACTAAATACAAGGTATTGAAAGAAAGTCAACACTATCAAAAATAGAGTTAGGAAAGTGCGGTCAGATTCAGAATCCCCAATGTCTTAGTCTTTACCTTCGCTTCGAGGGACAAGCACCGCATTTAGGTAAGCGGCATCTAATTGAATTAATTCACAGGATCTTCCATCTACGAAAATGAAAGAGATGTCTGTTAAGGTCGGCTTCATGAAAGCAAGAAAGGAAGCAAGTTTAGCGAACATAGAGATGGACAGATATCATATGAGTTTAGTTTAGAAATCAATAAAATTGAGTAAAATGTCATTTTTAAGCAAAGCAGAACATCTGTTAAATTAACGAATTAAATATAAAATTTGTTAAAAGAGAAACATGATAACAAATTTTAAGTAAGGTGAAATTTGTGAATCGAATTATACTAAAAGGCAATAACCATTTAAAATAATAAGGCCTCGAGTGAGATACCAAGTTCATATTAAGAGACAAATAGAATAAAACATGTCAATAATTTATTATTTAAATTATTATGTTAACAACAACTTAACAGAATATGATATAATGACTCCACGCAATTATATTCACATTGACAATCAATTTACCAAGCTATAATAGAGGCACAAATTAGTATGCTAAAGCAATACCACAAATCGCATAGAATGCATGACTCACACAAACAACAACAAGATAACAACGAATAACTAAACACAATCAAAATGTGGATGAATGATTGAAGGAAGAACAATAACCATTCAAATCAACAAGTTATCCCAACATAGAATGCAACAATCACAACTGAGGTACCGCCTCGAAATCACATTTCACAAGTTATAATCACATATTTCCTTGTATTACTGCGTGAGTCTAACATTTAATTTTGAAAATTATTTTTTCCCGATATAGTTACATGTGTTTTATCCCACCTTATCTCACCACGTGGATTTAAGTAGTTCCCTTACTAAAATACGTGTATCAAGCCTATGTTATCTCACCGCATGTGTATCAACTCCTAGCCTTATATCACCGCATGCTTATCAATATCACAACATATTTACAACTCGCACCACAAGTGCCTGTATGCTAAAACTTGCCAAAAAATCAACAACACCAATGCTACCACAACACATAGCCCATGGATCAACCACAACATGTACACGAATTTCAATAACAATAAAATAAACGAGGAATAACTCATCAAAGAAAAGGTATTTCAATAATGAACAATTTCAACCACAAATTTGTTAATAGCTCTCAATCACTACAACTTCCATAACTCAACAATGAAGACATTTCCATGAAATTGCAACTTCAAATTCAAATGCATAACATAAGCTCAATAATAAGAGAGGTAGAATAAAATAGCAATTACGAATAAATGTACGAGAATAACTCAACAATGGAAAGAATAACACGTAACAACAACTACTAATCAAAATAGTGAGACTCACCTACATATCTTATGCATATTTCTTAGATGATTGGACTGTCCCAGAAGTTGGCGGTGTTAATTGGTGATTCACATTTGCCTTGTTCTTTGAATCACAAAACTTGGAACCTGGTAAGAGCGTTAGAGGTGCTATATTGAGGTTTTGCACTTGACATGTGGATACACACACCACCTTATATTGGGAGTTGCCCAGTTCTGTTTGTGTAATAACCAATATTTATGGCTTTTTTAATTTTAGATTAGCTATTTTCATCTTTGAAATTGGACAAATTATAAATATTAGATTCCAGTTTTTGGATTATTATTTATAAATTAGCCACAAGGCAGCCAGCCTAGAGGTATATTGGCTTTAAAAAAAATATAAGAGCAACCTGGATAATGGAACCAGAACATGTAATAATAACTTCAAGTAAAGCACGTAAGAATAAACTTGACAATGAAAGATAGAACAATTAATAACAACTTCAATTAAATGCTTATAAGTAAGCTAAGAGTCTAAACTGGTCATTTTTCATTGTTCATCGCGAACGCGGTGGCCAGTCCGCGATTGCATAGGGTCAGATGCTTGAGCATCGCGTTTGCATGGTATTTCAAGCGTTCGTATAGAGTAAATTTTGGGATCTGAGGAATTGTACTTCGCGATTGCAAAGGTTGTCCCGCGATCATGATGAAGGAAATTTAATAGCTAGGCAGAATATTTTAAAAAGGCTATTCCGTGTCTTGGAACCCTTTTACACCATTTTTGAACGGGAGAAAAGCCTTGAGGCGATCTTGAAGAGAGGAAATTATTATTCTTCATTGAGGAAAGGATTTTGGACCCTTAAACTAGATTATTTGTGATTAAGGAGCACAATATCAATGTTCAATTCATGAAAATCAGTAGAAAAAGGTGGAGTTAGGGCTTGAGATTTTGAGACATTCCATGGACGATTTGAGGGGCCAAACAAACTCTGATTTTTGAGTTCTTTATATGTACGGACTCGTGAGATGATGAAGAATATTTTGGTATAAAGTTATCTTGTTCCAGGATGCGGGTCCGGGGGACGAGTTTTGAGTGATTTTGAACTTTGTGCTTAAAATCGATATTTTTCAGTAGGAATTCATTCGTTTAGCATAATTTGATGATAAAAAATCTAAACTTGATAGATTTGGAGCACTCTGAAGTTGATTCGAGAGGCAAGCGTATTGTAGAGTAGCTTTTCGGCCTAGTTCGAGGTGAGTAATAATTTTAAATTCTGTCCTAAAGGTATGAAACCCCAAAATTTCACAGCGTGTGACTATATTGAGGTGACTTACATGCTAGAAAACATGCGTGGGGTAGAGCACTATTGGGGATTGTGACTTAGTCCAGCCCGAATGATTATTTTACTGCGTATTTGATAGTTAGTTGTTTGATATTATTATATTTTGGGCTAAATGCCATATGTGGGCTTCGTGCTAGCTGTTTGAACCCTTAGGGGACTTTTAAATGATATTTTTCCTCACTGATTGATATCATACTGGTGATCAGTCATACTATATTTTATTATTTTAAAGACTCAGCTGTATTACTATTTTTAAACACATTAAATGATATTTTCAAAGGTATTTGAGCTAAGCTTCATATTTTACTGTAGCCCGAGGGGCTTATGAGGTTCTGAGTGAGTAAGGCCGGGGGCCTGTGTTGTGATGATACATTTGGGTCAGGCTACACACCATAGCAGTGATACATTGATTGTGATGATGAGGCCGAGGGCCGGAGATTGTATGCCACGAGGTGGATATAGATTTGTACGAGGCTGAGAGCCTGTGTATTATGCCATGAGATAGCTTGATTATGTGTTTGGGTCGTAAGGGGCTCCTCTCGGAGTCTGTACACCCCTAGTGAGTGCGGGTACCCATTGTTATATGAGATATAGCCCAAGGGGCTAGTTTTGTTCTGTGACATTGCCGGAGGGGCTGATTTTATTGTTAGCGTGCCCAAGGGGCAGTTATTATGTGTTTACTTATTAGTTGTTTTCGTGTATATTGTTTAGATGTTTAAGAGAGGTTTATGAGATTTCACTACTTAATTATACTTATTGATTTTTCTATGCCTTTTTAGCTTAATGTTGTGCCTTACATGGTTTTATATTACTCTGTCTTTATTTATTTTTATTACTCACTGAGTTGGAAGTACTCACTTTACTCCTTGTACCTTGTGTGCAGATTTAGGTTTTTCTGAACCGCGTAGCGGGTATTGGTTGCTAAGAGGCAGAGTCATCAAAGTTTAACTAGGTAGCTGCCCGACGTTCCTAGCACTGCTTTTCTCCCTCTAGATTTCATTAGATTGTATCTAGTACATTTTAGACTCTTGTTGTATTCGGACCTTAGTAGATGCTCATGACTAGTGACACCTCGATGTCGGGCTATGTTGGGTTTGTTTTTCCGTAAATTATACTGTTAACTACTTATTTTTGAGATTTTATCATGTTTATGACTTAATACTTATAATTTTACTGCTTAAGATTGGAATAGGAATGTGCCGACTGGCCTTGTCTTCATGAGAGGCGCCATCACCACCGGGTCCAGGTTTAGTATCATGACACTGATAGTGAAAGAGATGCTAAAGATGGTGGTGAGATGGAGGTGATCGAGGGTGTTGAAATTGGCTACGATCTTAGTAAAATCTGGGTTTCGATCTATAACTGAGTATTCCGGCTTTGCCGATGCTATTATGTATGTGTTCATCTTCCCTATCAGCAGCTGCTCTTTAGGCCAATCGCCTGCGATGGGACACTGAGATTGTTTTTAATCAGAAAATACAGGTGTCTGTAGTTGTATATGGTTTGTCTTTGCTATAATTGTAGGTGATACAGGAGTGAACGAAATGTAGATAAATGCATGATGTGGGTATAATAAAATATTAAATTAAATACATGTCAGCAGCAATTGAACAACACGCATAATTACAAGTGTTTATTAGTAGCCATTTTTTCAAGTAAAGGTGTTCAAATAGGAATCCGAAGAGTTCATATATCAGTTTTACAAATTAATGCAAGTTTAAATGGATAGGAGTCCATTTTGCCTAATAAATATATGTGTTTATTAATTTAATCAATTGATGCTTAGTATCATAATATGTATGTATGTAGAACATCGTGCCTTATTTTTTTTTTTTACGTGATCCTTATAATATTTTTTTTGTTAAAGAATGACTACTTCTTCGAAAAACATTATTGATGAGCTCAACAAAGGGTTGAAACTCAATGGTGACAATTTTGAAACCTTGAGCTTGAAAGGCTAGTATGTGCTAGAAGCACAAGAGCCTCTAGAGTCCATCAACAATGGCATGAATGAGCTTGAGGAAGGAAACACTGCTCAGTATAGGCGTTAACGTGAAGCCTATGACAATTGGAAGAAAAAGAACTCCATTGCTCGTATTACGTTGTTGAGCACCTTAAATGGTGACATTCTAAGGAAGTTTCAGGATCACCAAAGAGCTATAGATCTTTGGAATGCTTTCGAGAAAATGTTTGGTAGATGTTCCACTACAAGGTTGTGATCCTTAACGATCAAATTTGATTCATATAAAAAATGGCTAGAACATTCAATGAAAAGACATCTGAGGCAAATGATAAATATGATCGGGGAGTTAAAAGATATTGGTAATGTATTGAATGATGAAAAATAAATCCAAGCTGTCAGACGCTCTTTACCAAGTTCTTGGCATCATGTCAAAATACATTTGACCATAATGAGCGAATCATAACTTTGGAAGATGTTTGGAGGCATCTTGAGTTAGAGGAGGAACGACTTGAGGCTGCAAAGACAATAGCTGAGTAGTGGGAGGTAACAACCTCCAACACTAATAGTGATTCAAAGAAAAGGAACCGGGGAAAGAAAAGAGGGTCGCCTCAATCTTAGCCATCTCAGCATGCAAAAAGGGAAAATACTGAAAAAGGAAAGAACAAACGTCCCAAACGTGTCAAATTTGCTAAAGTGAAATGCTATAATTGTGACAAAAAAGGTCACTATGCTAGAGATTGCTCTGAGTCTCCCAAAAAGGTACTTCAAGATGCTCGAATTAGTAAACTTTGTGTTTCTAATTATGTTTTTCTAACTAAATCCAATCCTTTGTGGATTTTACACTCAGGGGCAATGGACCACATAGCCTGGGATCATAACACCTTTGTTGAATTTCGGCGAGTTCCATATGGAGCAAAGTGGATATATGTGGGCAACAACAATGAAGTTGTTGTTGAAGGGATCAATACATGAAAGTTAGTCCTACGTAGTTGTCGATACCTAATACTACATGATGTTCTCTTTGCACCAACAATTCGCCAGAATGCTATTTCAGTTTCAATTTTGCTTAAGCTAGGATTTGACTTGTTTTCGCATGGAAATTCTGCCAAAGTGAATTTTGGTTCAACTTTATTTGATTTTGGTTGGTCGGAGTTATTATGGATTTGGATTATGATTCATTTAATAATAATGCTAGTTTTCAATGTTTGTTTCTTCACATAAATATGATAGTGATGTAAACATATGGCATGCTAGACCTAGTCATATCGGACAACAAAGAATTCAAAGGTTAGCAAAAAAAGGTTTTCTTTCCAACATTGAATGTGAGGAATTCTCCACTTCTGAAAATTGTTTAGTTGGAAAACCTGCAAGAAAATCTTTTGGCCAGACGACTAGAGTCGAATATAATTTGTAATTAGTCCATTCGGACATCCATGGGCCTATGAATGTTAGGTCTAGGTAAGGATCAATTTACTTCATCACATTTATTAATGACTTTACCCGTTTTAGTTATGTCTATTTTATTTCCCACACATCAAAAGCAATTTGTTGCTTCAAACGCTATATGAGCTTAGTGGAAAATCAATTAGATGAGAAGATAAAAGCTCTTCAAACTTAACATAGTCGTAAATACTTATCAACCCACTTTAATAATTATTATGATGAAAAGGGAATAGTTCATCAGTTGACTATCTCAAATACTTCACAACCAAATGGTGTTGCAGAAAGAACAAATAGAATGCTCCTAGAAATGGTTAGGTCAATGATGGAACAAACTAACCTCCTAATTAGTTACTGGGGGTGATGCGTTTCTTACTGCTACCTTTTTGCCTAACCGAGTGCCTATAAAATGAGTTACTACTACTCCATATGAGTTATGGAATGAAAGACAATCCGACCTGAGTGTATTAAGACCTTGGGGTTGTGGTGCCTATACACATATTTCCTTTCATAAATATGGAAAATTGGGCTCGGGGGGAAAGTAAAGTATCATTATAAGATACCCTGAAACCTCAAAGGGTTATGTGTTTATAGGCCAGGAAGATAGTGGGTGATGTGTTGCCTACTGCCACCATTGTGCTTAACCGAGTGCCTACAAAATCAGGTACTACTACTCTATATGAGTTATAGACTGGAAGACAACCCGACCTGAGTGTATTAAGACCTTGGGTTTGTGCTGCCTATACACATGATTCCTCTCACAAATATAGCAAATTGGGCATGAAGGGAAAATAAAGTATCTTTATATGATACTCTGAAACCTCAAAGGGTTATGTGTTTATAGGTCAGTAATATAGTGGGGTGATGCATAAAGAGTATCATATAAAGATACTTTATCTTACTGACCTATAAACACATAACCCTAAGAGGGCGCGACATATAAAGGGTTATGGTTTTGTCGCGCCCTCTTTTTTCTCGCGAAATTGTGTTTATGACATTATGGAGGACAACTCGTTCCCTTTTGGGAAATGCGTTTGAATTGAAGAGTCACCACCTAATGATTAAAGTGCATTAGGACACTAAGAAGAATATTGATTTAGAACTAGAGATTAGGTAAGGGCTGGAAATTATCCCGAGGGAAAGGTGTTAGGCACCCCTCGTGATCCACTAGTGTGGTTCTGACCATACTATAATTGCGACTTTAAATGCAAATAACAAGTAGACAAGTAAAGGTTTCAAATATGAATGGGGTTCTCACATAATTGTTGCAAGTAATTTAAAGAAAATTAAAAAAATCTGAATGTGTGAAAAAATACAGTTTTGAAATTCTGAAAATAAACAGGTAAAGGGGAGGGGGTCCTAGGTTTATAAATGATATGGATCACCCCACACAACACCCGGTAACGTCTTATACACATGGTGTTATCGCGTGGTTATCATATCCATATCTACCCTTTCCTACCCCTTTAAGGTATTAAAGCGTAGAATAGTCTCGTTAGTTATTACATGCTATTACTCTTCCCAATCCTATCAGTCTCGGAGGTATTTGGGACTACTAATCCTAAAGGTAAAGGTTATGAGGCTTTATAGTTTCAAAGGAATAAATTCTAAGACGACAATCAAAACACATATGTGGCAATTATGGGGGAAGCACATAACAGATAGAAAGGCTTAAACAAACATCCTTAAAAACCAAAGAGAAGCATATAGTTTAGCATGTCTTACACGTACTGATTAAGGTCTGATTAAAACATAAAGATTTGAGGCAGACTTATCTATTACATATTTCAGATAAAAATCCGAATCTGGCATGCCTGCTGGTTGTAGCTAAAAATCTGATTGAGTTTACAAGTTTACCTTATGGCTTGCCTATTAAACGGAACCTATAGGCATGATATCTATTAGTTTCAGAAAAGAAGTATGCTAAATTTAAGAAAAATAAAATTGTCTGTAACATGGAAAGGCGAGTTTTTGGTAAAAGAGCATAGGTTCTATAGACATTAAGAAATATCGTTACTGATTTATACTTATAAGTGAATGTACAATTAAGATTTGGTTGATAGTTCCTATAGGCATGCTTTCTAGGCGTTGTTGATTTTTAAAACACTTTTTACAGTCGAAGAAAGAGTGCAGAAGTCCTATAGGCATGGTACCTAAATGATGTTAGTTATTTAAACCCTATAAATAGGTTTGCCTAGCGATAGATGTATATGCAAGACTTAGATTTCTAGTCAACTATGAACATAGTATCTACGTATGAGATGCAAAATTCCTTCTAGACATAGTATCTATATGAATGCATAAACCTATAGAAATTATATCTACATAATGCGGAAGTGCAGAAACCTTATAGACATGGTATCTACATGGATGCAGAAACCTATAAACATGATATCTATATAAACACAAAAGTACAAAGTTGTAGGTAGGATATACGAGTGCAAAAGTTTAGTAATTTCCTATGAGAAGGATATCTACCCCTTGCATGCATGGTTGACCCTCCCTTTATCACTAATCACCCCAAAAGTTTATTACAGTCCAAAGATAAAATAAAGAAAATACATTAGAAAATTGAAAATACAACCAAGGAGAGCCTGATTCAGACTTCCTGTCTGAAGCATGAAGTAAACCAACTCCATAGATCAAGTTCCCAAGCCTTTCTTTTATTTGGTATGTGTCAGAGTTCACTAAGAACCTCAAATGGACTCCAAACAGTGCTCACACCATAAATACATAATAGGATTGAGACTCAGTGCAGTGTGTAAGGGCCAGCCCTCAAGTGTCCAAGTTCAGAGGGAACTCAAGGTCCCAAGTCAAGGCTCACAATAGGGGGGCAGAACTTAGAAGATAAGAGTGAGTGTATGTGCAGAGAGGGAATTATGAAAAGGGGAAAGGGAAGTGGCAAAGGGAAAGGATAGGCTAGTGGGCATACCTAGCAATAAGAAATGCTGGCACACCCCAGAAAACTATTAAAACACACTGTATTGGGAGTTAGGATCTCCTAAGGGATCAAGTGCAAACATGAATGATAACTTGCATATTGCCATCTCCTGAACTATAACTCAAAGCACATAGAGGGAAACAAGGGTACATGGATTTATAGTAGAAAAAATGAAAGGAAATTAACATGTTAACATTCAACTCCAGATAGACAGTAACGTAGACATGTATATAAAGGTTGTAAGTAAACACATTGGGATGATGCTGAAGCTAAAACTAGAACATACCAATCTCAAAGAAACAAGTAAGAAGAAAGTAGTAGTCTTGTAAGTCCAAAGTGCAAACAGGCTGTCAGAATACTATGAGTTTAGAACAGAATTATGAGATTGTAAATGTGAAGTTTGAAGTGCGTGTTGAAAGTGTAAAAGGGTCGTTTTCTTTTATAGTGTAGAAAGCAAGCAGAAATAGGTAAGAAAATAGTTTGCGAATCAATTAAGGGATTCTGATTTCAAACTAGTAAACTAATTAAGGAAAAAGATTAATCAAACACTTTACAAAGCAGTACGAGAGCGGTAAATACATAGAGGTTTATTTAAGGACAAGGTCTTGACAGTACACGGTTGTACAATTTAAGGAAAGGAAATCAATTGACAGCCAAGAAATCATAAGTCAAAAATTTTGCATGAATGAACCAAGTCAGAAAGATGGAAAGATTTTAACTTAAAGAAAATCAGTAACAATCAATAAGACCTATTAAAAGGAATTTTGAATCAATCACAAGTTAGAAAACCCTTTTAAAGAAAGATTTATCACATATAAAGTCATGCAGACACGTTAAAATATGAAGAAATTTGTCATGCCATTGTAAGGCTAAAACTCCAGAGAAGTCAGAATTACATGAAAACAAGGGAGTCCAAACTCAGTCCATAGGCTCAAAGATTAGTTTGAAAGAGTCAAGGGTTCTTAAACAGAAACCTAGTTCAATCACATGACTAAACTCGGCGGAACCCCCAAATTCTAGGGTTTCCACCTCGAGTCAAATACAGAGATGAGAAGGCAACATGCTCAGAGATTTTCTTTTCCGAATCTCATGAGAAGACAAGCAAATATAATAGAAAATTCAAAGCAAACAGAGTGAAGGAACTAACTCGAAGCACAATGAGAGAACATCATAATAGTAGAAAAAATATGTTTAAGAAAAACCTCTCAGAAGGGACTTAATCAGGGTCCAGTAGAAGGGAAAATAGTAGACACAGTAGAAGATATAGTAGAAGAACTTAACCAATGTTCAGAAGAGAAAAATACTAAAAACCTAAGAATACAGTAGAAGAAACCCGTTTTAAGAAGGTCCCTTTTTTTGAAACTCAACATGGTTTAGTGCAAGGCAAACAAAGAGATTTAAGAACTTACTAAAAGAAATACAATAGAAAAACACAAGAACACCAGAAAGCATAACAAAAGAACATTAGGAAAACACAATAGGATAAACATATAAGAGCATGATAGAAAGAAAACACAAGAATATAGTGGAAGAACGGGATATAGAAAACACAGCAGAGGGACACAAGAGCATAGTAAGGTCTTAGGTGACCACAATATACGAAAATATAGTAAAAGAAGCATACAAGAACAAGCTACAAGAACATAATAGAGACAAATACACATAAACGACAAGAAAAAAAGTCATGGAAACATTTGAACATTCAGAAACCCTAGATCGAAAGAGGCGGTTTTTTTAAAAGTGATTTTCTTCTAAAAGCAAAGCTAGGAAAAGCATTTGAAAACATAAATAGAGCATAGATACACAATAAATCTAGAAAGATCAGAGAAAAACCTCGAAGGGTTTCATAAGAACCCTAAAACAAGAAAGACTTTAAAAAGGTCATCGATCGAAGTCGGAAAAGCAAGAATTAGGCTCAGAAGACTAGAATACGCTGGAGCTAGCTGACGATGGTTGTGAAACCTCAAGCCGCTAAAGGTATGGATAAAGACCTTCGAGGTCTGACCTCGAATCTTCAAGTACTGATCACACAAGAGTAACTCGAGGTGAGTATAAGACTACCATGGCCGGAGAAGCCATGGTTTTCAGTGGGTTTCACGGTTGAAGACAATAGGAGATGATTAGTGTTGAGGAAGGTTCAAGAGAGTTTGAGAGATAAAGGGGTATCAAGGTGGCGTCTCTGAGGGAAATGAATTAGGGTTGGGGTTTGGTAAATTAAAAGGCAAGGGGTTATCGTGGTTGTTGATCACAATTGATCGACGGCCTGGATCAAAAGAAAGATCGGGCGGGTTTTATTAACGGGTTAGGGGTCGGGTAATATAGAAATTGGGCTTGTTCGGTTTGAGATTGAAATTAGGCTATTGGGTTGGTTGATTTTGGCTATAATTGAAATAAGATAAGTTTATCATTTAAATAGCCACTTTTCCTTTTTTTTTAATTTATAAAAATAGAAAAAAATCTTGAAATAAATGAAAAGCACTAAATTAATTAATAGTATATAAAAATTAAATTAAAAATACTGGAATAAATTTTATAATTATAGATACTATTAAATCTTAAAATAGGCTAAAATTGCAATTATATGCAATTTAGCTTTTAAAATACCAAAAAATTGTAAAAATGTGTTAAAAATTAGGTTAGTTATATTTTGGTATAATTATGAGAATAAAATAAGTTATTCACTAAAATAATAATTTTGGAAATAATTATTGGTTGTTGTACTGCTAAAATAGGCAACAAATTGATTTAAAATTCTTTAAAAAATTAGAAAAATACTAACAATTTTGAAAATACTTATTGCATATATATGCTATTTCGAAAGTATTTTGCATGTAAAAAAATACATAGGGAAAAAATTGGATATCAACACTACTGCCACCTTTGTGCTTAACGGAGTTCCTACAAAACTAGTAACTACTACTCCATATGGGTTATGGACTGGAAGACAACCCGACCTGAGTATATTAAGGCCATGATTCCTCTCTAAAATATGGAAAATTGGGCCCGAGGGGAAAGTAAAGTATCTTTATAAGATACTCTGAAACCTCAAAGGGTTTTGTGTTTATGGTCAGCAAGACGGTGGGAGCGTAAATGAGTTTGAATAACGAGATGTAATATTCTTAGAGTATGAGTTCCCTAAGAAGAGAGAGGTATGTCAGGACTTAACCTTATTTGAGATAATGGATCAAGAAGTACAAGGATCACTTTATTCAAGTGGGAGACTTTTAGTAGATGATGAAGTAGTTTTTCATCAAAGACCTCATTCATCATCATATGCAAATGAAAGTAATCCTTCAACATTTAGTAGAAGTGACCAAATGGATTTTGTTCCAATTGGGAGCGATATACTCATAGATCTTGTTCCACATGGGAGCAGAATGAACGATCTTGATTTGAGTGGGAGCAACATTTATCCAAATAGGAACAATGATGAATCACAAATAAGACGTGGTTTTCGTAAAAAGATTCCTCATGAAAATTTGATGTTGAAGGTGAGGAACTATATATGATGCTCCTACAAGAAGAAAACGAGCCTAAAAATATAAAAGAGGCTCTCTCATACCCTTCTAAGTATAAATCGACAAAAGTAATGGAAGATGAATTGGAGGAGTTTATGTGCGTCAACAAAGTTTTGGAACTATTTGAGCTCCCTGAAGGACGAAAAAAATTAGGAGCAAATGGGTTCTCAAAATTAAACTCAAGGTTGATGGCATAGTTGAGAGATATAAGGCTCGACCAATGGTGAAAGGGTATACGCACCAGAAAGGAATAGACTATAAAGAGACTTTCTCACCTGTTGTACGATTTACGTCAGTTCGCCTGTATCTAGCTATTGTTGCAAACTTGGATCTTGAATTATATCAGATGGATGAAAAGATTGTGTTTCTCAATGGAGAACTAGATGAAGAAGTTTATATGGAACAACTTGAGTGTTTCATTGATAAGGGCCACGAACAAAAGATTTGTATACTTTTAAAGTCTATTTATGGACTAAAATAATCTTCAAGACAGTGGTATATACGCTTTCAGAATGTTGTTGTATCCAATAGTTTTACCTTGATGGATGAAGACCATTGCATTTATACCAGAAGATCAAGGAAAAATATTGTGATTTTAACATTATATGATGACGCCATACTGATAACTGGAAATGATAAGAAGTTTATAACCGAGATAAAGTCATTATTTCCATCTCAATTTGAGATGAAAGATATAGGTGAAGCTGCATATATTCTTGGACTTGAGATTTCAAGAGATTGTCTAAAGAAACTGTTATATCTCTCACAAGAGAATTACATTGGAAAAGTTCTTGAACTATTCGATATCCAAAATAATAGCCTAGTTGAAACTTATATCGGTAATGGCCATATCTTGGGAAATTAGATGTGTCCTAAGACTCCTGAAAAGACAGAAAGAATGAGCCGAGTTCCTTATAGGAGAGCAGTTGGAAGCCTAATGTACGCTATGATGTGCACTAGACCTGATATCTATCAAGCAATTGACTTGGTAAATATATATCAAACTGACCCAGGTTTAGCGCACTAGCAAGCAGTAAAAAGGATCATTAGATATTTGAAGGGAACTGCTGATTATGCCCTTAGTTATCAAGGCAGCAATGATCTGCGTGATGCTGATCTACCTCATGGTATGTTTTCTTACTTAGTGATTGGGACATATCATGGAGTAGTAAGAAACAATCATGTGTATCACTATCTACGATGGAAGCCGAATACATGGCTCTCGCATCAACTCCACAAGAAGCTATTTGGTTGAAAAATTTCTTGAAGCACTTGTTGGATATCACAAAAAATATTGAACCAGTATTAGTCTACTATGACAGCAGGCTACAATATCCTCCAGCAAGGACCCTAAGTTTCATTGTAAAACCAAACTTATAGATATCAATTATACCTATGCGAGGGATATGGCTAGACGCAAGGTAGTGATTGTGAAGTATATGTCTACAAAAGATATGTTAGCAGATCCATTGACCAAGCCTTTGTCCAAAAGATACAATTGTGAGACATACTAGGTCACACCGCATGTGTAGACTCTATGATACTTTATTTTGTTATTTATTTTCTCGTGTTCAAACTAATGTTCGTTGATTATCAATAAAGTTGATTTACATACATACATATTTTGATTATTGAATGTTATGTACATTCTTTGTTCAATTTTTTAAGTATGTCGTGTAGACAAGAGGTTGGCTATCTCACACAAGCAACGCCTCCTTATCTTCATGATGTGAGGAGATGAGACAAAGTTTTAAGCAAAATTATCATAAGAATAATTTGAGAATTATTCGCTTAAAATTAGAATGTCGCTTAAACAATGACATAAGGTCATTAGGGTGAAAATATTCACCCAGTGAGCTAGATGTGAGTTATAAATGATAATGTATATCAAAGAACTCAAATTTTGATACTTATGGTGTCTAAGTATCATCTGTACATCATTTTTTATGAGAAAAGACATACGCTCCTTGGGAAAATGCAGAAAATGTTGTAGCACATGTTTCATACCATGTGTGCTAATGTCGACTAATTGGGTTAACATAAGTCCATTCTCAACTTATTTTTGTGTGAGACCTAGAGCTTTTATGATGGCTCAAGATTTTGTACCTTTAGAGACTCCGGTCAGATACTTGATACTTAGTGTGATATTAGCTATCTTAGCGTATTTCCAAAAGATGAAGTACACAGATTCGGTCTAGCGGAGCATATCTAGAAAAATAGTCATACTAATGTTAAAGGAATCGTGAGAAGAGGGAGATCATTAATGAAATCTTATTTATATGTATTTACTGGTGCACCAATTATAACTTATGAATTATGAATGTGAATACAAGAAATAATGATATATGAAAATTTGAGACTATATCCAATGTGATTTATATGATCTAGGGCACTGCATACTTTATGATCTACTTGCAGGTTTGCGCTCGACGAGAGGCAATATACTCTTAACATATGTATAGCACTTAACTCTCACAGTATGTTGGTCGCACGATCTACTTCCTGTACAAAAGATTGAGGAGATAAGTTGAGAATATTTTTCTCACACTAGATGAGCACTCCCATTATGTGTGATTGAGAGATGTAGGAAATGTTGGGCCCCCCATAAGGGGTGCTCTAAGGCCCAATAGGGTTGTTAGTTAACCCTAATATTCCTTATATATACACTTACTGTATACACTAAAATAAGACTTTAAAACTGTATTTTTCCACGCGCTCTTTCTCTCTCTCTCAATCCAAACAAGGGTTTAGACTGTGAAATTGGGGGTTTCTCCAACAAGCAAGTTCTCATTTTACGTTTTACGTGCTATCTAATGTGAGGTTGCTCTGATGGTAAGCAACCCTCACTTCCAACCCACAGGTTGTGAGTTCGAGTCTTCCCAAGAGCAAGGTGGGATATTTTGGGAGGGAAGGATGCCGGGGGTCTATTTGGAAACAGCCTCTCTATCCCAGGGTAGGGGTAAGGTACGCGTACACACTACCCTCCCCAGCCCCAATAAGTGGAATTATACTAAGTTGTTGTTATTGTCGTTGTTGTTGTGCTATCTAATGTGTTTAGATTAACGTGTGCCTTCAGTACTATTTTCAGTACAGAGATCTAGATTAAGTTATAAGGAGATCTAATGCCACCCACTATGGTCTAGCTGCTGGAATATTGACACTGTAAATACATTGATGCGAGCATTGAGAATTGGAACCGTATGGATTAATTGCTTTGATATCTTTGATGCTGCAATTCCTTTTGGTGGCTTTAAGATGCGTGGGCAAGGAAGAGAAAAGGGAGAACTGTCTCATGCAGTACTTGCAAGTAAAGGCTGTCGTAACCCCATTGAAGAATCCAGCTTGGATATTCTGTCATGTTGTTTCTATGACATAACACAATTTGGATGTTCTATCATGTCGAGCCTGATGTGCTCGCAAACTGCAATTGATGTGTAACTGATAGTAAGTTATATTTTATTCAGTTGTTGAAACATCATTCCTTAGCACAACAACTTTAGCAAGACTTGTTTTAAAGCCTAATAGACCTGATAATCTGATACATAATAGTTTGCATAGCAAAAACAGTAAAGGTATAAGGAATTAATGCTTATATATAGAATACAGAATTGAACGGACAACTGATAATCAAACTATATATATATAGTATAAAAAAATGTATTAGAGCCGTCGATATCTCATCAATATGAATCATGGTTATCACTTCTTTTTATTGTTCTTGATAAGGGAAACAATAGACTGTCCAATCTTCTCACCCATCATGGTAGAAACATGCTTCTTCTCTTTAGGAACTATACTTCCCTTTTTTGGCGTGAATGGGAATATTCCGTTGCTGCTGCTCTCTGCCATTTCTGCATTTCCCTTATCTGCCATCTCTTTTTCACTCTCTTCTCTCTTTTCTTTCAGTATTTTAGATGATAACAAAGTTTGTTTGTTTGTTTGTTTGTTGTGTCTCTTCCATCAAATAACTAAAGGCTTTTTATAGGCCTGCGTAATCAATTCTTCTTTTACCATTTTCAGTATTAATGTCTTTTGTATGTGTCTGTGTGTGTGGAGGAAGAAAAACTTCTAGTTATGTGCAAAATTTCCTTTGTGTGTAAGGTTGTGTGTGTTCAATACCGAAACTTCACCTTAAATTTGATGCTTTGTGAGTCCTAATTGTGCAGTCAAAATATTGCAATTGGGATGTCTTACCATTTTCATCACTAATGTGTTTTATGTGTGTGTGTGTGTGTAGTTTTATAGTCTAGGGAATAATCATCCAGTGTTGTGTTTGTGTTGAGGAAGAGAACATGTAGTTACGTACCAAATTTCCTTTTGTGTGAGGTGTTGTGTGTGTGTATTCAACACAAAGCTATCAGTTAACATTTCATGCTGTGTGCTCTCGAGTGTCTCGAGTGTTGACAAGCTCGGAGTATAAGGACCGTTTCGACATAAATTTTGCCAAAATAAATTTGAATTTTATTTGGTAAATATATGTTTGGTAATAAATTTTGCTTATATTTTGGCAAAATTTTAAATCTCAAAACCAGCTCAATAGTTGGTTTTAAGCTAAAATATTACTATTATATATTTAAAAAATTGCCCCAAACTTTTATATTTTATAAATGAGTCCATCATTTATTATTTTGTAGCAATGTTATTTCGTCTTCTCGGTCATCTGATAGCATATCATGTAGTTCATTATAAAATTATAATTTTGTCCCAAATTAATTTATGTTCAGGACTATGATTTACGATAATATATTAATGGATGTTATTGATAATAGTATTGTTGGGTATTTTTGAAAGTTTTTAGAACTTGTGGGTATAAGTTATGTTTCATGTTTTTTCAAAATAAGGAAAATGTGTTTTGAAAACTGATTTTCAAACACATTTTTATCTTCAAACCAAACTTCATCACCTAAATCAAATTTCTCAAAATAAATTTAAAAATCTATGGCCAAAGGCTAGCAGATGATAGGCTATAATTACGTATTTTAGTAGCTTATTACACTCTAATTTACTGCACTTTAATTGAGTTTGAGCTTTAATCGCTAGTATTTTGCACTAATGGTGTATTTTATGCTTTGTAGGAGTGATTCTGAGCTATATGATGTAATGGAATGAATTCAAGTGATTTGGAGCTTTAAAATTTGAGTAAAAGTTCAAGGAATTAAGCCGGGATCGTGTTTTGGGGTCAATGGATGATGGTTAGAGCGAACGAAAACTCCAATAGGCAGATTGCGCAATGTCTAGTAAAATAGATATGAGTTTTTGCTCAGAACTCCATTTTGGCTCCACAATATATGGTTGGAAATCTAACTCAAAGGGCAAAAACTTTCATGTTTTATGTTTTTCCAAATTCGGAATGTAACAGGGTGAAAACTGCACAATAGCGTGGCCGCGCTAGTTTTAGCGCGCCCAGGACAGAAAGTTGTCCAACTAGCTCGTCCAGGTGCGCGCCCGCGCTAGTTAAGCCCGGGAAAAGTGTCCTTTTTTATATTGGAGAAGGTATAATTATTTGGGCCCAACCCTACTTGGTATATATACATAAGAGAACGTTTTAGAGCAATTTTTGACCAAGGAAGAGCCCAGAGCCACCGTGGAGGCCAGGTTTCATCTTTTCTTCCACCAACTTCGGCTTTTTATATTTCTTTGTATGATTTGTTATTTTGCTACCATGTCTATCTCGAGCTAAACTTCATGTTCTAGGTTGTGGTTCTTTCATGACCATTGTTGTTCGGATATTGATTTTGATTTCTTAGTTTATCATATTGGTTTATTTATTCAATCATGCACTTAATTATTTGATTGCATGATCACCAATTGAATACTATCTACAAATCTTGAATTGAACTCGAAAGTGGGAATTCTAGATTGCATATAGGATTGAGTAGAGCAAGTTCTTGAATCTGGGCCTCAGGGAACAGATTCGCGGTTAGGATAGACATATACCTAATTGCCTTGCTTGGTTGATTTACATGAATTATAAATGTGTTCTTATTGATTCTAATTCCATAGACATATAGGAGTTTGGTTAGCTTGAATAGGCGAGTAAGAACTCGACAGATTCTTATGAGCAATATTAACCCTGTCAACCAATAAACGAGATAAATTAGTTAGTCAGTTCAGTTGAAGAATACAATAGGAATGTTACCATAACCCTAGATTCTTTCATTACATTGATATCACAAAAATTTGCTCGTTTTCTCTATTCAAAGTTCATTATTTATTGTTATTTATTTAATAGTTCAGAACCAAATACTTCTAGATTTAATTCTTGTATAGATAATTAGGATAGTCTAATTTAGTTAATAGTTAATCACAAGTCCTCGTGGGATCGATATCCGACTTTTAGTTACTTTATTATTTGATGACCGCATGCGCTTGCGTGTGCGTTTGGCTGCAACACTAGCTAAGTTCCTCATTGAACCTATTCTATATGAATATTGTAATATCGGATAGGAGTGAACTTAACAAACAAGATATATTTTCAAACATGTCCGCATATTTTTTGGTAAGTGATTAATTAACGGTGTACAAATTATTTAAATTATTAGGTCATTAAAAGATAATTAAAATAAATTTAAATAATAAATATTAAATTGTATTGATGACTTAAATCCGTACAATAATGTATAGCCCCTCTTAAGATAATAACCTTATATATATATATATATATATATATATATATATATATATATATATATATATATATATATATATATATATATATATATATATATATATATATATATATATATTTTTTTTTTTTTTTTTTTTTTTTTTTTTACCGAATATAAATATTTTCGTGCGGGCTAAAAGTTTAAAAAAAAAAGGCAATTGGAATGTGTGGCCTTGTGTGACTTTGAGTGTTGGGTCCCAACCTAAACAATATGTGGAAGATTGGGATAGAGTTCTCTGCTATAAACTTTCCTATCTAAAAATAAGAAATTGCCACAATAGATATAGTGATAGCTTTTGTTTAAATAACAAAATTATGCAAAACTAAGGCATACAATTTTAGTACAGTGAGGTCAAGTTTTAGATTGATTGGAGGAGAATTTTTTGAACTATACAGCATTAATGTAATAAGTTTATTTTAGTCGATTAGATTAAACCAACTGCACGACCTCTTATCGTATGCTAATAAAAACTTTATTAGCATACTTATCACAAGATTAGTACTAAAGCATAAGCTCTAAGCTTTATCTATTAAAAGGAGACTTGCACACATGTAAAAGTTATCGCTATGTGATCATAAGGTTAGATATACAAATCATAAATACATTTTCTTGATCAACATATATAGCAAGAACTTAGTGCATTGAGCTATTTTTTGGTGTAGTATAAAAATTAAAATAAAAAAGTTTTAAAATAGCATAGTATGAGACTATATACAAAATGAACGAAACATTGAAGAAATTCAGAAAAAATTACAAAAAGATGTTAAAAAAATTAAATTAAGTATCTAAACATGTTTATGTTCGTATATAAGTTAGTCACTGAATTCCAAATTCTAAAGCAAAAACATATCATAATGTCATAACTAAATATTTAAAAAACAATAAAGATATCTCAAACTTGTGCATGTGGTATGCCGTATGCCCCATCGGACTGTAGGTCCAATATTTGCCTTAGGACATACAAAATAAACCTTACCTTGGTACAGTGTACACGCCCTTAATTGGGATTTTAGACATTGGTTAGGCATTAAAAACTTACGAAGAGAATTAATCCACATGGTAGAAAGAACACCAGATAATACGAAATTCTAAAAATTGTTTGACCAAAAAAAGTGTTGAACCTTTTAGTTAAATTAAGTAACGATAAAATAGAGAATAAATCTTAGCCAAACATAATCAACTTTAGATCTAAGCATATAGGATACTAAAATCAAATGAGGTTGAGTTAACATAACAATTTCTAGAATGATTAAAAAGAAATCAAACACAAATAATAAGCTTACATCTTTGATATATTGTTCTGTATTTGTAAAAGCAAAGAAGATAAAGAAGGAATCTCGATGATAACTATAAGATCTAGCATTATTGGCTCAACTATGGCATTTACAAAGGTTTGTAACCCCTAATTGTCACGCCCCAAAACCGAGGGGCGCAACCGACGCTCGACCGGGTAGCTCCAGTCAAGCGGACCTGGGTGCCTTTCCTATCCCACGTGTTACCCCGTGTTTTTATTACTTATTAATCAAGTGAAATAGTCATCTACGATTTGAACATATTCTTAGGCGATTTATATAACATACATGGTTACTTGCGTGGTTTACAACTTACATTGCCCAACATACAAAATACATATACACATAAGTTCACAACCCACATTTCCTGTCTATGGAGCCTCTAAGGATACAAAAGGGTGATACAATACTTGTCGGTAACAAGGCTCCTGCTATACCTTACACAAATACCAAAAGAAGACTCCAAAAGAAAAGTAGCATGATCCACGCAGGGCCCCGAGAGGAAAGGGGCACACCAATTCAGCTGACGGGAAGTGAGAGCGTGCTATTATCGGTGCACGAGAGTACCTGCTATAGAACCACCTATAATCATAACACGAATATAGCGCCCCCGACAAAAGGAATGTCAGTACATTTGAATTGTACTTGTATGTATGAACACACTTTATTCCTAGTAAAATCAATCAATACACAGATAACAAACAATAATAGGATCATCAATCAAATGCACATGAAAGGAAGAACTAAAGCCAAACAAGTTTCACAATCTTTCCTTTTCCTCTTACAATATTATTTCATCTCATCAATGATTTTACAACTTTCGCATATTTGTGTTTCAATAGTGATTTCAATCAATTTTTCATCTTTATTACCTCGGCTACTCTTATTACCTCGGCCTCCCTTACCACCACAACCCACACCTTATTACTTTGTGTTGTGACGCGCAACCCGATCCCACCGGACAATCACATTTCACACAACAACAACAATAATTCACAAAGAATTTTCATAACCATCAATACCATTTCTATCATATACAACAACCCGTATACAATTTAAGTCACAACGATGATTGCCCACGATAAGTCACATATGATATTACCACAGATGTTTCAATTGCTTCAGTTACGATTTCTTCCCATCACTTGTTACACAGCTCTTACCACATAAACACATTCACACACACACTTGGTTTATTGCCGTTTACTTTCACCATTATATCGGAAAACTTATCCAACAACGTTTAAGGATTATTAATCATAAGAATTCACACATAGTCTACATAAGTAAACACATACTAGTTACTTGTATACCAAACAAGGTGGCTTTACAAAGGTTAAAGTTAGCCGTACATACCTCGAATCGAATTTCCCTTTTCACTTCTACTTCGGCTTACCAACAGCCTAGTACCGACAATCTTGTTCACAAGTTAACACAGATATCTTAGAATTGGAGTTCACAATTACTACCTGAACTTATTTAGGTTATCAACCGCCCCTTTTTTGCAAATTAATATTCTTACCCAATTCGTTTACTAGATTTTAGGTATTAAAGAACATGCATGTATGTTTTCAACTTTTATTTTCAAGAATCAATGCATGAGAACCCCCTTTTGATCTAAATCTGAAACCAATGAAAAAGGTGTCACGACCCTGGTTCACCAATTGTGAACACGTCATGATGGCACCTTGTCTTCACGACTAGGTAAACCTAACACATTGCGGAATTAACAACATTTACAAAATTTATAATCGAAATCTAAATAATGTGTGTAATGTATACAGTTGCCGCCTCGAACATACACTTTAACACTTTAAATTCTGAAATTATCCCAAAGACCCCGAAACTCACGGGCAACATAGGTTAAGAGTAATACATAACATTTCTCTAATCATCCGGGAAGTCTATAAGAAGGAAGAACGTAATAGTATCTAACTAACTAAAGGGATAGAGTGGAAGGGAGACTCTCTGGTCTGCGGACGAGGCAAATATATCTCAAGTCTCCGAAATGCTCCCTGCGGCTACTGATAATGTCCCTACGTAGAGGTACCTGGATCCGTACATAAAAAATATGCATAGAAGAGGCGTGAGTACACTACAGCGGTACTCAGTAAGTGTCAAGGCTAACCTCGATTAGGTAGTGACGAGGAAAGGCCAGGGCCCTACTGAGGCAAAAATAATACAGTAGTAAAAATATTGACAGTATAAAAATCTGACGAAACTAATGAATGTAGTAGTGCAATAAGGCAGATCAATGAAATAATAATACTACAAAGATAGACTATAAATCACAGAGTAAACACATATAAATTGCAAAAATGCCAACGAGGGTCTCCCAGGATACCTTTATATAGCCCTTTTCCTCAACTGTCCAATGGATCTCCCGCGATACCGTCCCGTAGTCCAACTCTCATATTTATATCAAAGGATCTCCTGGGATACCGTCCCATAGTCCGACTCTCATATCAATATCAAAGGATCTCCCGGGATACCATCCCATAGTCCAATCATCGGTGTGCAAGGGATCTCCCGGGATACCGTCCCATAGTCCCAAAAATAAAAGTTCAGGGGTATCTCTCGGTATACCGTCCCCTAGTCCCAAAATAAATGTACAGGGGGATCTTCCGGGAATCGTACCCATAGTCCCAAAGTAAACAAAAGGGGGAGAGGAGCTACCGAAATCCCACATCCATAGTCCCAATGTAAATGCGCAACCAAGATGAGAGAAATATTCAGCAATTGAAGTACAACATTACAAGGCAACAAATGATTCTGACCTAACATGCTCCACGTAATTACAATTAGGATAATTTAAGTAAATAGGTGATTTGGAGCAATTAAACATGCTTTTCTATGCTAGCACATGCTGCAATAGCAAGTAGAATAAAGCAAATACGAAAGAAATTCAGTTCAAGTATTTTAAGTAAAAATTTGGGTTTTTAACAATTAGCTCAAGTAAGCGCTTATCACCTCACGCACAAGGCATTCATTTACCAAATATCACATCCTAAGGGACAAAGTCCCCCACACAAGGTTAGACAAGCCACTTACCTCGAACCGGTACAAAATCAACTAATGAACGATGACTTTGCCACAAGTATCCGACTCCAAATGGTCCAAATTTATTCAATTCAATTACACATCATAAATAATATTGCAAACAACTGATTCCACTATTAAAATTAAAGCCGGAACGCAAAAATAGACAAAATAACCAAAATGCCCCCCATCCATTGTCTCGGAATCGAATGATTTTTATGTTTTCAGAATCCTCGTACTCTCACGAGTCTTACCATATAAAAATCTCCAAAATTGGAAGTCAAATTCCCCTTCAAAACCCAACAGTTATGTCTAAGAAGTTTACCCACTTCCCATTTAAAAATACAAAATTAAAGGGTGAATTTGCGATAAGATTAATGGGTTTTTGTCATAGGAGAGTAGCGAATCGTTACCCAGTGATTGCCTTTGAAAAAACCTTGAAATTGCTCTCAAATCCGAGCTCCAAACCTTAAATTTTGGTAAAAATGGCGAAACCTCATTTTTGAATTATTAAATACTGCCCAGGGGTCTAAAGCATCGCGAACGCGGAAGTCAACACGCGTTCGTGAAGAAGGAATTATCAATGGATCAGAAATGCCCTTCATGATCGCTAAAGGACATATGCGAACGTGAAGTCCTGGGTTTAGAGACCTATGTGAACACGGCAGTCATGACGCGAACGCGGTGAATAAATAGGTGAAGCTACGCGATCCCGGGTCGCCAATCGCGAACGCATTCGAGAAATTCAATATCTTCCAAAATTACTCAATGCGAATGCATAGAGTGGGATGCGAATGCGATGAGAAGGAAGGCCAAAGCTAAGCGAACGCGATGCCTTCTACGCGAACGCGTAGAAGGAAACCTGATCTGCAATTTTCTACAGCAATTTTCTACAGCAATTTTCAACTTCAAATTGCTCCGTTGAGCATCTGAAACACACCCGAGGCCCTCGGAACCTCAACCAAACCTACAGACACATCCCATAACATCATTCAAACTTGTACCAATCCTTAAACTACCTAAAACAATGCCAAAAACACGAATTAAGCCAAGATTCAAGCCTAAGAACTTCAAATTTCAACCAAACACACGTTCGACAAAAAACCTATCCAAACCTCGCCCAAATGAACTACAATTTTTCACGCACATCCAAAATGACATGATGGAGCTACAACAACTTCCAAAATTCCAAACCGATAATCGGATCAAAAATTCACTATCGGACCGGAAACTTCAAAAATTCAAACTTCGACATTTCAAGACTAAATGAGCTACGGACTTCCAATTTACATTCCAAACATGCTCCTAACGCCAAAATCACCTAACGGAGATAACGGAACCATTGTATTTCCATTACGAGGTCGTCTTCATACTATTCCAAATATGGACTATTTTTCAACTCTTAAGCTCTCATTTAGGGACTAAGTATCCCAAAACACTTCGAATCCTAATACTGAACGTCCCGGCAAACTAACATAGCAGAAATAAACTTAGGAAAAGCAATTAATGGGGGATCGAGACGTAAATTCTAAAAACGATCAGTCGGATCGTTACAAAAGGGTAGGGCATTTTACCTACAAGAACGGAGATGAAGACAATTGCTTGAAAGTTCTCGGCCTGGGTGACTTGGAGGAATCAAATTGATGAAGGTAGGACTTTCTCTCTCAAGAAAACTCTCTTCCCTCTCTCTAGTTGGTTCAGAAAATACGTTAAAATGAGGGATTGGGGTAATTTATTGAGGATGGGGGTCAGGCATAAAATTTAGAAATAGGAGCCCCAAGTAAGGTATGCGATCGCACTTGCGATCGCAAAGAAGAAATGCATCCGCAAAAGTGCTCCAATAATCTAATACTACTGTCTGGGTTTGTGGTGGAAATGTGGTCTGCATACATATTCTGCAGACGCATAATGCACCGCACAACTGCCCTTAACAAAATTCCAAGATGATTATGCGACGACTATGTGGTCCGCATATCAGTTATGCGATCACATAATGGACCACATTTTGACATCAAATTTAACTAACATACTGACTCACTTTGTGATAGAAATGTGGTCACCATTGATTTGCGACCGCATTCTGTACCGTATAACGACACTTTTCCGGAAAACTTTGACTCTTGATTTTTAAATACTTAGATCAGTACAAAGGGTCTCGCCGCAAAGAATTTTACACATTCCTAATACATATACGAGCTACTAGGTTTTGAGCACAAATTCTCACGGGGCCTTACAGCAATCGAGACTTCATGCTTTGTTTACTTAGTCTCCTCCGAGTCTTCTCTTTTTCCTTTTCCTCTGAGCCCCCATATATATATATATATATATATATATATATATATATATATATATATATATATATATATATATATATATATATATATATATATATATACATATTACCCACATTACCCTTTGTCCAACGATCTTTAACCGCATAAATTCTCGACTATATTCCTCTTTACTTACTCAAGCATGACCGCATGAATTCTACAACGCAAGCCTTCTCGATGTCGCGATCTCCATAATGGCCAAAATGCTTATCGCCACTACGCCTCGCGGGTACGTCCATGGCTTGGTTGACCCCTTACTGTTCCCTTTAATTGGGGAGGGGGGGGGGTAGAATGGGGTCACCTTATTTGGGTCGTCTCTTGGCAAGCTTGATCGATAATACACTTGTGTTCAGATTTTGACCCATACATTTATTCCCTCTACTTGTTGGGGTCACCTCTTGGCGAGCTCGATAGTTCGAATTCTGTTGATTCAAAAGTTGGGAGAAATCTGATCATTATGCAAGGGTCGAGGTCTTTATGGCAAGGCAACTGACATCACGATCTGGGAACCTCATTGGACCGTTACATCAGTTCAGAGCTAGATTTTCACATTAATTCAGGGTACTATGAATGCCTATTATGCGCCATTATGGCACATATTTCCTAGGCATCGTATTGTTTCCCGTGCCCTCTTAGTTTTTTGATTGGCGTCTCTTGTGTTTTCCATTTAGAAAATTTGTGTTCCTATAAATAAGGGAATCCCTCATTTGATTGTTGCACTTTTCAATTTACTTGAGAAAGAACTTTTCAAACTCTCTCATCCTTTAGTCTTTTATACTTCTGCTTTCGCCAGAATTTGGCGTGGCCATTCTCTCTTTTCCTTCATTTTTCATGTTTATTTGATCAAAACAGACAAATGGCTAGTACTTCTTCCTAATCTGATAGAATAGTTGGTGCTCTGGAGCCAGAAAGTGATGTTTCCCTCTTCGGAGAGGGAGTGGAGATGGTGAAAAATGAAGGATTTCCGACGGTGGATGAGATAGATCCTCATCCGGGGAAGGCAAGGACCAATTTCTATAGCCCTTTAAATGAACCGGAACCCGATCTTTCCATTATGGATGAGGCGGTGATCACGACGCTCAAAGCTAAGTGGGAAATCCCTGCTCATATCAATATGGTACCATCGGGGAAGGGAATTGTACATTTGCACTGCGCGAGATATTATGTGTTTTACGCATACCCCTATCGCATACAATTCTTGATATTATGTGTTTTACGCATACCCCTATCGCATACAATTCTTATTATCTATGCTTTATAATATAAATTCAGTAATTTTTATTTTATTTTATGAATACACCCACTGATTGAAATTATTTTGTGGAAAATAAACAATAGTTATGTTTACTTGTCAAAAAGTGAAAATAAATTTATCTCTATATCTGGCTTAATTTCAAAACTGATTTTATTGGGGATAAATGTAGGTTATTAGCATCAGTTTGTGCGATGGATGAACATGTCCTCATTAGCTCGTTGCACCAAAAATTTGTAAGTTTTCATCTTATCTTCCGAATGAATAAATATTTCTGATATTTCTAGTGATAAAGAAGTGTGATCAATTTTTCGGTGCAATGTGGTCAAATATGTTATTATTGCTTTATTTATTTATATTGTTATAGAGGGGCATGAGTTTCACAATAGGATTTAGTTGAATTATAATTGAATTTTAGGTAAAATCAAATAAAATTGAATCTTATTATGTAAGAATATTTCATCAAGCTTTGTGAATTGAGATGGATTGGGTTGTCAGAAGAACGAATATTAGGCGACCAAGTTCTAGTTCAACAAATCCATTTGTTGTTTCAGCTTCGGAAATTCAGAGGGATACATTTCTTTCTGATCTTAATTTTAGAACCTCTCAACGCTGATTCGGGAGATAGAAAGCCTATTAAAGAATACAACTCTAATATACGTTATGAAGTTCGAAGACATTATATTCAAAAAAGGCCTTGTCAGCCTGTGAATCATGATTTTCCTCAAACTAATTTTGGGAAGATAATACATCACTTTTGTCCTGGTTGGTTTAAGGGTCAACATTCTAAGTGGTTGGAGTACAATATATCAAAAGATGTATATATTGTTTGTGTTATTATTTGTTCAAAAATGAACATGAAAGTCATACAAAAACGGGAGATGCTTTTACAAAATATGGCTTTAAAGATTAAAACATGGCTATTGAAAGACTTAAAGCTCATGTTGAAGAAGTAAATAGTATCCACAAAAAGTGTTTCAATAAGATGGTTGATTTAATGAATCAACCACAATCAATTCACACTTCTTTTGTCAAACAATCCAAAAAAGAAAAAAGTGAGTCTCGACGCCGCTTAAGTGCTTCAATCGATGTGGCAAGATTTCTTTTGATACAATTTTTGCCATTTTGTGGGCATGTTGAGAGTCAATCTTCTAAAAATAGAGGTATTTTTCTTGAGCTTTTGCAATATTATGGGGATATTGATCGGGATGTTGGAAAAATTATATTAGAAATGCTCCAAGAAATAAAATGATGTATTCTCCAAGTATTCAAAAAGATATTGTTGATGTGTGTGATAAAGAAACAATTAAAGCTATCATTAAAGACATAAATAGGGATTTTTTCGGGATACTAGTTGACGAATCAAAAGATATATCACACAAGGAGCAAATAACACTTGTTTTGAGATATGTTAACAAAGAAAGCGAATTTACAGAGAGATTTGTTGGCATTATTCATGTTAGTAATGCACTATGTCATTGAAAAAGGCAATTTGCTATTTTCTTTCTGGTCACTCATTAAGTCCAAAGCAAATATGTGGGCAGGGTTATGATGGGGCTAGTAACATGCAGGAAGAGCTCAATGGTGTTAAGGCTTTGATTATGAATGAGTCTCCATCATCATATTGCATTCACTGTTTCACTCACCAATTGCAATTAACACTCGTGGCTCTTGCAAAGAAGCATTCAGATGTTGATGACTTTTTTTGTATAGTTACTAATGTCTTAAATATTATTGGAGCATCTTTTAAGCGAAGGGATTTGCTTCGAGAACATCAAGCTGAAAAGTTAAAAGAGTTGCTCAAACCAGGTGAAGTTCATATTAGGAGAGAATTAAATCAATAGTGTGGGCTTCAACGACCAGGTAATACTCGTTGGGGTTCTCATTATAAGAAGTTGGGAAAACCTAATTGTCCTATTTCCATCTATTATTTACGTTCTTGAATTTACTGCACGTGAATGTCTAAACTATGCTGACATAATTGTTGCTGAAAGTCTGATGGGTAAGATTAAGGAATTTGATTTTATTTTTATGTTGCACTTGATGTTAAAAGTTTTAATAATGACAAGTGAGTTGAGTTGTGAGTTACAAAGGATGGATCAATATATTGTCAATGCTTACAAAGCAATAATTACAAATGATGAGGAAGAGTGAATTTGGATCTTTAATGGAAGATGTCTCTTATTTTTTGTGATAAACATGATATAATGATTCTAAATATGGACGCTTGTTACTTTCTTGGGAAGTTAAACCTTACAGCTCTTGATGTTTCTCATCATTTGCGTGTCGGTATTTTTTATGTTGTTATAGATTTGCATTTTTAAGAGCTTAATCGTCCCTTTGATGGTGAGTACTGACTTACTCCTCGGTATGGCTGGCTTAAATCTCGTTAATTCATTTGGTAATTTTGATAAGAATAGAATAATGAGGTTGGTCGAATATTCTGAATTAGTTTAATAGCAGCAAGCTTCAAGATCTCAATTGTCAGCTTGATAGCTTTACACTTTATGCCCATGGTGTTGACAAGAGGTTCTTTGTCTTGAAGGGAACTATTGATCTTGCTAAAGTCTTGTTTAAGTCAGATCTGCATCAAACATGGCCACTTG